>VZTI01004487.1:160787-290202 GCA_013397865.1 Struthidea cinerea
CCCCCCTTTCCTCCCGTCCCAGCTACTTCTCTCTTTGTTCCTTTCCCCGTGCGCGAAGTTAAAGACTCAGCTCTACCATGAGCAGTGCGGGCAGTGCGCGGCCCGCAGATGAGGAAAAGGTGGGAAGAAATAAGCAAAAATCCCGCCCAGCTCGCGGTGTGCTGCAGCTGCCACCGTCGCCCACCGCCCCGCGCCGCTGGGCGCACGGGCAGGGGCGCGGGGAACCTGGAGTCGGGACGGTGCCGTGCAATGCCCGGGTCGGGAAGGGATGGGACCCCCAGCGAGCGCCGGCTCCCGGCAAGAAGCCCAGGAGCCCCCGGGCCCCCGGAACCAGGAGGCACGGTGCCGTCGCGTCCCCTTGCCTTGCCCCCTGCGCCGAGCGTAAATAAAGTGAGGGATTTCGGACCGTCTTGCGGCTGGCCCCGACACTTTCCAAGTAATGTTCCTGAAACAAAGACCCAAATTCCTGCATCCTGATTCCTGCGGCTCCCACAGCTGACTGCCAGCGGCCAAACCACTCTCAAATATTCTGCATCCTTCTGTTTTGCGCCGGGCAGGCATCCCGTCTGACCGTGCCGGTCGGCTGCACCCGTGGAGGCTGGGGAAGCACACCTGATGCTTCTTCCCTCTGCGCACCTGGGAGCGCAAAGGCAATTCAGTAGCCACTGCCTTTTAAAGCTCTCCTAAACTGCCTGATCGTTCATCAGTTCTCTTTTATGTTTGTTTGACGAGTTGGGAAAGAGACATAGTGGCCAGAACCCTTCTTGTGTAATAGTTGCGATGCAATGCATGTGTATGACTCCACGTATCACAAGGTATTTAAAATTACCTTTTTAAAGAAAACTCTTGATTAAAGCCATTTACCAACCACTAAATGGACCGTGGTGCATCAATAACGGTGTGAAATTTTCAATAAACACTACTGCAGGCAATGCATGAGTGATGCAGAAAGGGTGTAAGACATCCCCAGGACTGCAGAGCTCACTTAACGATGCTGGTTTACATGGGGAGAGTCAGTAGGAATTCATTACTTCAGAGCCTGGGCATCGTCCCCCACATCACTAGACTTTCTGGAGATATTTTCAGCTAGTGCATTATTTGAATAATGGGTAGTGAAACAAAATTAAGGTTTCTAACAGGAATTTTGATATAGCAAAGCAGAATGTTGCATAATTCAGTGTCAAAATAGCTCTGAATGAACTTGAAACATCTTTTTCCAGACGTGTACATCATGCCCCCAACCATCAAGTTGCAATTTTTGCCCTAGTTTTAAGTTAAGAAAAATGCAGCTGCCAGCACAAGAGTTCCTACCTTGCTGCACTTCCCGCCTGCAGCCCGGACAAGCCGTGGCTCAATACCGTAGCATCAGCCAAGGCTCAGGCAGGGAGCCCAGAGTGGCAAGTAACCTGACGGACCTGAGAGGGGAGCTGGATGGGATTCTGCTTATGGAGGCAGCTTTTCGGCACTGCTGTTACCCTGATAAGAATTCATTCTCCAGGAATCCAGCTGTCCCAAAATCAACAGAGCTGCTTCTTCTCCCCCCGTCCTGTAAAAACCTGATGCTTCCTTTGCACTCCTGTGGTTCGAGGTGTACGGCGAGCCTTTGCATGGAACACAATGAGCCAAAGGAATAATTTTTAGGTAGGGCTGGTTTTCAGCCAAATCAGCCCCAGGTAGTGGCTTTTTGCATGTATGTCCTTTGTTTTCTGCTGACAGAAAGTGGGGAGGACAGGATGATGCAGGCAGGGCAGGCATTGCTACGGCAACTCCAATTTAGAGCAATTGAAGCTGCTGTGTAACTGTACCCTCAGTGGGGATGGGTGCACATATCCAACCACCCTTTCTCCTTCTCCCTGCGTTTGTAGGAGTTTGATTTTCTGAGCTGTCTTTCTCTTTCTACATGATAAACACGTTAGAAAGTTATGGGTGGGAGGAGGAGCTGAGAAGAGGTAGAGAAAATAGCAGTGATAAGGCACTTGCCACAGTCTCATTTTCGCAGAAGACCAGGTGAAACAATGTATGTTTATCTGGCGCTTTACGCTAGGATTAGGACTGCTATTTGAGTCGCAGAACTTGTCACAGAGAGCAGCTGGGGAAACGCAGCGGCAGCAGCGTGCTATGGGATTTGTTGCAGAATTGTGCTGCTGGTCGGTGATGGGGCAGGATGTTTAAATAGGTCACGGCTTAAAATTTGCCCGTTTCAAAAAGGCTGCTTTGCTGATAAGGGGGGTGGGGGGAGACTTCTGTCAGCTCCTCGCCGTGGCGGCGGAGTGCTGCTTGGCTGGGACAAGCTGCTTTGCCGAGTGCTGACTTGTGCCTGGTGCAACTTCCACTGGGATGCCTGGCGAGGTGTCTGTCCTGTTCCTCCTGCCTCAACAGCTGAAAGGCTTTGTGGCAACCCAGGACCATTTCAAGGTTTATCTTAAGGAGTGAGGCTATAAACTAGCACTGACACGTTTCCCTTAAAATGCTGAGCTGTAGCCTTTTGTGGCTGAATTGCTTAAGAAGCAGCATCTGAGCCACCCCATTCTCCAGCGGTGGGGGCAGGCAGCTGGTGGTAGCGACGGCTCAAGCCAGCCCCAGCACTCTATTTCTGCTCACGAGTCAGATCCCTGCAACTTCTAGTCATTTCGTGCTTTGATAAAAAATACAGAGCCATTCATTTGTCAGATTATTCATCTTGCTCTTGGAGGCAGGTTTTTATGTTAGTGTGTTGCTTTGATTTTTTTTTTTTCCCCGCCAAGGTTATTCACCCTGGCACCTCCATGTCAGAGCAGCTTGTCCGAAACAAATCTGTTTTCTCAGCGTCGTGCTGTAGCCCAGTAGCTCGTAATGAGCCCGGAGTGTTCTTCCTGAAGTGCAGGAATGTGCTCGCTGGTTGAGCAAACCAGGCAGATTTAGCTAGGCGCGGAGCAGGGAAATCGGCTTCTCCGGCAGTCGGTTACAAGAAAACAAAGGCAGGAGGCCAGCTTTCACATTTTGGGCTTTGTCTGCATAAACTGAACAGCAGTGCCTTCAAAACTGAAATGTGTCAGCAGCTTGCCTTGCTCATCTTAAATAACTTAATTGTTCTCCCAAAGACGACTTTGGGAGATAAGCCATGCTTCTCTGGTTGTGAAATACTCACCAAAAGATACATCTGTTTACAGAAAGTCAGTCCCCTGTACGAGTTTACTGATTCAAGGTTGTACATCGCTCAACAGTAGCAGAGCTGGACCACTGTGGAAAAGGTCTGTCTGATAATCAGACTCATTTTCATTGAATGCTCTCTCCCCCTGGATGTGAGAGAGCTTTTCTTCTGACTGGGTAGAGGTTGGGATGACAATTCAGCTAATTCTTTGAGGCTGAAAAGTGCAACGGTGGGGGTTTCTTTTTGCTTTACTCTCCTACCACAGCAAGAAAGTACAATGAATCCATTGGCTATCCGTTCATCTGCTAACAGCAAGAAAGGAATCTTCACTGGGTCATAGAATAGAATTTGTCATAAATATAGGTTATTTATCAGGAGAAGCACATAAAATTTTTTTACAGGTTTAATTGGTGTTTTCTATCCTTATTTTTAAATAAAGGAATGCAATAATTGTATAACTATTAAGCTTAATTTTCTTTTGCAGGTAGATTTCAGTGTGTTGAAGTTGGTTTTTAATTCTCCTTCATGCAAGGAAGGAAATTAGATTAGTATTAGATTCTTACCTATATGAAAAATTAGGCTGTTTAACCTAGCAAGGATGGACTCGAGTGAAAAAGTGGAAATCTCAGGCACTGACTCCTTCCCCTGTCCTCTCTTCACTTCCCCAAATATTCCTTCTCCTCATAGGTTTGGGTGGGAACCACAGTGGGAACTGTGAATCAGGACTACCAGTGCACTCCAGACAGCTTTAAAATTTGAGGCCAGTTCTACCTCTGTTTGGCTCTGTGCATCCTTCTGGCAAAGCCCTGCGAGTGCAGGAGCGGCTCTGCCAAGGCTCCAGCAGATGCACCGTGTCCAGCTCCCCCTCCCTGAGGGCCCCCAAGCTGTTGACCCAATTCTCCAGGGTATTAAGTAGATGGCAGGGAGGAGGGAGAAGGCAGCCCCACAGGGGAGGGTGGTAGAGGAGGACAGGCCCCTTGATGAGCCCCTGGCATTGCCCTGTGCTATGGCAGAACCAGACAAGTCCATGCCAGGCTCCCACCACCTCCCAGCATTAATTCTTAGTTCCCAGCACAGCCTATCGAGTGGCACTGGTACCCATCTGGAAGCAGATGAAGTGTGGGGATGAGCAGTCTTAGAGGGGAAAGGTGCTAAAAACACTCCTAAATCCTGGAAATCCTATGCCTCGTTAAAACTGCACTTATGCCTGCTTCACTTTATAACTCATCCCTGTCAACACAGCTAAGATCATCAGTCCAGTGTCTCCACATAAATACTTGCTGTTTCCCTGGAAGGTCAAGGGGCCTTGGCCACAGCTCCTCTCCTGCCTTCCTGTTTTGACTGAGGGAGGACAGGGCTTGGAGGGAAGGTTGTAGCAACCGCACTCTACAGAGGCGCTGCTTCTGAAACATAAGATTGGGCAAAGCGCTCAAGAATAGCACTGGGTGAGGGCTGTTGGCAAGTTACGACTTAGCTAAAAATGAGGTTCTGAGGTAGCCAAATCCATTCATAAATTGGAAGCAGTTTTGTGGAATAGTTTCAGGCAAAACAAATGGCAAAGCATTTCATTTTGGGCACTGGCAGTACAAGCTGAGGAATCAAAGAATTATTAAAGCACTTGGAGGTAGCAGTTGCCTTTCCCTGAATAGCCTGCTGGTAAGGGAATCTACATGGGCGGTGGGAAACCAGATTCAGTCCTCCTCTCAGCCTCTGGGGATTAAACTCATATCAGCTCAGGGAAATAACGTGATCGTGGGGTTTGTGATAGTTAGAGACAAGAAGAAACATGCACAGGCTGGAGCAGGAGGAGCACCCTCCCCATGGGAAAGCACACTGCCCACCAGCCCCACAGTGCTGGATGCTGAAGAACTTGGTATGGCATCCAGCCAGGAGGAAGAGAGACCCATTTCCCCAAATCTTTAACTACCACAAAGTAACCCTTGTGAATGCCCAGACAGTCTGGGTTTTGTTTAAGAAGAAATTGCTGGTTTGAATCAGGGAGAGGAAAAGTTCATCCAGGGCTCCCAGATCCAGTCTGAGTGACCAAGTTAAAAAAAAAATCTGGTTTGGATAAGTAAAAACACTGTTTTGGCACTCTGAATTACTTTTTACACCCAAGCTAGAAGCTGAACAGAGTAACTTTTCGTTGTACAGGTCTAACAGCCTCTAATGCTCTCATAGGATCATTTATGCCAAAAAGTTCCTCGCACAAGGATGTGCATGCAGAAACTTTTTCAATCACTCTTAACGGTGCTGGCTGCACCCCTGCTGCAGGCTGCCTGCCTGCCTTTGGAGCTGCCATAGGCGGCTGTGAAGTCAGAAGAGGTAATCAGTGAGTTGTCCCCACGACGGAATCTGGATCTCTGAGCTGCAGTAAGGGAGGAATTACACACAACTTAATTCCCCCTGTTTTCCTCCTGGCCACCACTGGCTTCCGAAATATGATCGGCTAAAGACAGCAATGATTTCAGGTAACTTGTAAAGAAAGTCACCTGGCCTGACCAAAAGCTACAAAATGAATCATGTATTGAGAGTCCCAGAGAGAAGTGACACCTGAGATCTCTGCAGACAGTGTTGAGCTTAAAGGCTTCCACTTCTTGATCTCTTGCCTATAAATTTCTCCTACTCTGACTCTGACAACTGTCTTCCTCCTGAGGTAAACTTGGCTTCTGGACTTCTTGAAAGAGATGAGAGAGGCAGTGACAAGAGCAGGAACTGTTCTATCATCCAAGTGTTCTTACAGCCTTATCTTATTTCCCATGACATGCTATTAAAATTAATATGCAAAGAAAATACCTCGGTCCTTCTAATGTAAGTGATTACACATGAATATGAATATTTGAACTCAGCAAATACTGAGTATGAAGTTAGCTCTCTAATGAAGTGATCTTTACAAACCTACATGAAATTACCAGATGTAATGCCAGGGAAATATTTTCTTCAGAGTTAAAATATTGGGAACCCAATTTGAAGAGAGCTGGGGGAGTCAGCTGGGATATTTGGTTACAAAGCCTCTTATTTAGGCCCTGAACTTAAGAAACAAATAAAATTACTAATTTTTTTTTTTTTTAAGTTATTGGGCTGTATCTCCTAACCAGCATTTCCAAAAGACATTGTGTGCCTTCACAGTCCCTTTTGGTAACCACCGCTGGCTTTCTCAAGCTGTTTGCTTTTTAAGCAGCAGTATTACCTCATGCAGTACTAGCTCTTCTCATCTTCAGGGAGCACTTTGGAGCAGCGGAGCCACGGCTGGCCGACACGCAGCAACACGTGGTCTCTCGGGGTTGGGATTTCTGAGATGTTTCAGAGGGTAGCCTCATGTTCCCTCGGTCTCTGAGGATATCCTAAAACCATACGTCCAAGTGAAGATTTGTACACTTGAGTCAGGGGTGAAGGGAAGGAGATACATTACTGCAGCCCAGAAAGACAACTGTGCATGATCTGATGTGTGTCCTGGAGGGCTTGTTGCCTGCCTGTTAGTAAACTCTTAGCCTAGCCTTCACACTGAACAATATTTATCCTGAAACCGAATATCTGCAGCCAGATCGCTCATGGAGTCATGACTCAGTTAGTTTCATGCTTGAAGGTCTAAACTGTACCGCATCAATTTTGCTTGCACGGACTGCAGATGGCATGCCTTTCCTTCAGTGGCTGGTATCCTGGTGTTGAGTGATGCCCCCATTGATTATTGCTCAGATTTTATTCCTTATTCCTCAGCTAAGTCAGTTACCAGCAAGACCCAGTTGCCAAGAGCAGATAAAGGCAGGATTTCTTGGTATTTAGTGCCCAGATGCCTTGAGGAGGTGCAGCAGCGAGCATCACCTTTTAGCAGGCAACAGACCAACTTGGCTCTTGGGCAGAAGCTGGTGTGAGGATTCAAGAGACTGCAGTGATTGGGCTCTAGTATTGCCTTAATTCATCCCTGCTGTTTGCTACAGAGATGGCAAATATGCTAGGGAATAAGTGGTTTCACACGTGAAAGAGTGCTTTCACAGATCAAACTCCTTATAACAAAGAGGCGAGGCTACACACTGGAAGGTTAAGCTAAATCAAAAGGGTCTCAGAACAAGTTCGGATTTCTTCAATGACTTTTGCTAAAATCTTACTGTTGCATGACACCTTTTAGAATTCCCTTTCTTATATGCTCAAGTGGCAAGTTTACTACCCCTGATTTATCTTGTGTTCTCCTTTTTTCCTCAACCATACAACTTCTCTGTTCTGCCACTGGAGCACTCTTCCTTCTTTGTCTTCAACACTTCCTTTTTCATGTTTAGCCTTGACATCTCCTCCTCTGCCTGCAACCACCTCTTGATGCCTCAGTTCCTGCTAGCTCCCTGTAATCTTGTGTTATACAGTGGAACATTTTTGGCTTGCAAAAATGCAAGATTGCATCTTTATCTCATTAAGAAAGGAAACTTAAGTCATATAATTAGAAAAATCAGGTAATTAGAAAAGGCAGATGCTTTTTTGCCTGAAATTTGGCAGACTCAGAAACTCCTAGCTTTTGTGTAAGAACTGTACCTTAACCATTAATGTCAGATTTTAAATTTGGATTTGATAAAACAACTTACCACACTGTCAATCTGGAGGAAAGATTCTTGCATGCGACTTTCTTGGAGACACAAGCTTTGTTCCTAATACTTTGATTTGCACAAAACCCATGGTTCTAAGACATTGTTGAATTTGCAAAATGCTCTTTTACCTCCATGTATCTTCTCTGACACAATCTCTGTGGTTCTTCATTTCCATGAAACCTGAAGCTTAATAGAAAAGAAATTGATAGTATTACTAATCTCTACTTTGTGCTAATGGATTCTGTTTCCGGTTGTGAACTCAATTAGTGTCTAATCATGTGTAGCAGATTAAAAGCTGTATTTACTGAAGTGGTCAACATGTAAAATTCCTAATGAGGAAGAGCCCAGCCTTGTAGATGAGTGTGAATGAAAGACTAACTTTCTAGCTACAAAGTTCACGGGAGGACTTTGAGCAAAATGGACACAAAATTGCTGGTCCTGGAAAACGGTGAATTTTTTAGTTTGCTCTGAGGAGCAGATTGTGCTCAGAGCGACTTTTTCGCCTCCCCCCAACCACCCAAGCATGCCTTAAACAAAAACCCTTCTTCTTAAAATGATAGCACCTCTAACCTATGCTGACATCTCAGCTGCTACATGAAATCATTTTCAGTCTGCTCCAGGACCAAGAGACGTATCCCCCCGCAGAGCCGAGGACTTGCACTAATGAATCCGTTGACAGCCAGATAATTGCCTGGCCTTGTGCAGTGATGCCTGCCTAATCCAAGCAGAGGGGCTGGCTCTTGCAGCCGCCCTGGCACTGCGTCATTTGGCTCCCAAACGCAGCACCAACACGTGCAGACTTGGACACGGCAAGAGCGCTGCAGAGGAAAATGCTCCCAGAGCACGGGGGCCTTAGGAAGTGACAACTTTTTCTGGCAGTCGGAACAACTTTTGGGTGGTGGATATCAGGTGCCAACATGACCCACCAAACTACATGTCTGTCTATGACATGAATCGTGTTTAATCAGCCCAGATCCAAAACTAATAGAGGGTTAATCCAGATAAGCTTTTAGGACAGTAGCACTACTCAAAACCAGTCATGGGGATTCTTATTTGAAAGGTAACCAAACAGAGAACAGACCTTTTCCATTCCATCGCTGCGTGCCGCAGTGACAAGCACTAGCTGTTTCAATATACCCCTCTTCCAAAAACTACAAAGTTAGCTGTTACCAGTGCAATAATACTAAGCCAAATATTGACACCCAAAAAATAGTACTTCTATTCTTCTCTTTCCCTATGGCTTTCTAAATATACTGGGTTTTTTTAAAGCCTGCTCAAGAGCCACAGGGAAAGTCATTCTATCTAAATAAAAGTTAAGAAGATTGTTTCACAGAAGATGGGACAGGGAATCACTGGCATTGTTGAAGAGGGGAAAAACTGAACCCTACGAGTGAGTAATTGGGATTACCACAACTGAAAGATACGCTTTTTGGCAAGAACATTTACAGCCCAGTTTTCCAGGCAAAGGTCCATTTTTAAAATGTCCCTGACCGACTCCATACGTTAAATATGGCTGTGCACTCCCATGTGTCCCTGATTCCCCGCAGTTCTCCAAAAAACAGTGTAAGCATGTTCTTGCAGCTCATGTGGGAAGCTGACATCTGGATTGTCTCTTTGGTTGACCTAGGAGGCCAGATTTGTCAAAACTTGAAAGCACTGTGCAGAAAATGCCTCTCTAGGCTTCAAAGCCAACTCTTGTTGGTTCAGCTAACTAGGTGGTGGAATTCCCCAAGTCTTACATTTGCCTTTGCAAACACTTCTTCGAACTGGCGCCAGAAACCTCTCCCCTTTAACTCTAGGGAAGGAAGCAGAAGAGCTACTGGCAACCTTTCCTTCTCTTTTATTGCACAAGCTGGTGCTTTATCTTCCACTTGTACCTCACACATCCCTATGATCGCATTGGTTGTCTGAAGGGTATTTTGATAGCACCTACCCTCCCAGATAGATCCACGCTTTCCAGGGCCAGCCAGAGGGCTAATGTGTTCTCCAGCTCTTCAGGAAACTTTCCCAGTCCACCCCACTAGCCCTGGGAGCATGGGGTCCCAGGTGTGCACATCATGTGTTTGGTTTGCTTTAATCCTCCAGCTGCCAGCAGAAAGGCATGGCAGCTCTTCAGCTTCGCCTTGCATTAACCGACTTTGTGTTCAGCGAAAGGTTGCAGCGTTCCTAAAACTGAGGATTCTGCAATCAAGTGTTAAAAATAACTCCAGCACCCTCTGCCAGCAACAATAATAAGGCTTTCCTGAAGACAGCTTTGGCTAAATCCTAGAATAACAATGTCGCAGGAATTCTAGAAATGCTAAATCGCTAGTTATGCAATCTAATTTCTGTCGTATGGGCAAACCCCATGCTTCAGCCACTGATGGAGCATCAGGTTAGAGGGGAAAGGCACCCCTTTTCCACCCTCATTCATAGTGGGACACAAGGCCACAAGTGTCACCATTCCCCCATCTTCTCTGCACATATTTGCTATCCTCCACCTTCCAAGGCAACACACTGCATGACATAAAGCAAAGTTCTGGGCCAGCACAGCAGCCTGTGGCTCTTAGCTGTGTTCTCTGCCTCCATTCCCACTCTACCTGCTTTTGCAGAGAACCCTTTGCTGGGTTTTGCTTCCTGGATGGTGGCTGCCAATGCTTCCGGGGGATGAAAGCCAGATTTTCCTGTGTACGAGAGAGAGGGATGTGCTGGCGGTTGCATTTTCCAAGAAAGAGGTGTACAGTACAGCTTCTCTTTTACAAGATTAAACAATTCTAAGAATGTACCCTTGTGTGGCTCATATCCTCCAGCTTTGTAAACTCAACCTGTGCTTTCCTGCAGGGCCTTCAGTACACATGCTTTCTATGCTCTGTTCCTAACATCTTAAGCCAATCCTTTTTGCCAGTTTGTCCAGAAAACAGGCAAATGGAAATAAGCAATTGGGCTTCTAGAAACTTGCAGAAGAATCTGTGTGTGAGTGCCGAGCTCTGGTGAAAGAGGCTCTGAGCCCAGGAATGTACCTACTTTCTCCTTCCTGTATTTAGCTGACTAAGATTCCTAAACAGCGGCTCCACATCCTAAATTATAGGTTTGGACTGGAGCACTTGGCCCATGGCTTGGTTGTCTTGTGTAATTCTGCTGCAGCTGAACTCAGATTTTTCCAGAAGATGGCCCTGTGTCTCCTAACACCTCAAACTTTTCCCCCCTGGATCATTATTCCCAGCTGAGAGACTGTAAAGCATTGCACTAAACAGGTGAGATGCTCAGGACTAAGGTAAAGGGCTTCTTCCCTGAAGTGCTGCTTCCTCTGCTCTCATGTGCTGCTGACACTTGTGCATGCAACTCTGCAAAGCTGCTCCTGTAAAACAGGGCAGAGCAGAATCTGGGAGCCTGAATCAGACTGTTTTCCTTTACCATATGCGCTAATAAAGAATAAATGACAATACTGATGTTAAGACATAAAAGCAGTGATAGCAGTTCACATGATTTTGCAAGATTATAATCCACTGCGAATGTGTCCTGTTAGCTTTGTCTTTGGAGATAACCCTCTTAATCAGCTGGAAAGCCAATGGAAATTGCTGACCAGAAAAAGATGCTGCAGAAAAAGCAAAAGAATTGGAGGGCAGCCGAACTGTGACACTGAGTAACAGTAAGAAGTCAGACAAACACTAACACTGCTGAGAAATACTGTTCTACTTGAGTGGGAAGAGAAAAACTCATGGGTATGCCTGCACAAAAATATTCTCCTGTGGTTTGGTCATGTGCACTCATGAACAAAACTGAAGCTGAACCATTTGCTATGGTGGGGAGAATAGTTTTTGACAAAGTGGGATGTGATGGAAGGTGTCTGGAATAAACATTAAAAATTAGGAAAGTTTATGGTCTCAGAGGAAAAAGAGAGCAGACCCTTTCAGACAGACAGAACTGATGAAGCACATTGCTTTTTCAGACTCACAGAAAGTAGTAACTGGCCAGTTGGCTACTTCATCTGTGGAGAAGGTGCCAAATTGCTGCTTCCTTTCTTTCAGTGAAGGTGCATATATGAGTCTGCTTCCCCAGCCCTTCTGTTGGATTTATTTATCATGGAGCCTGAAGGAAACAGATACCAGTTAAATCTGTCAGGCATGATGGTAAATCAGCCGGTTTACAAGCTATTGATTGATAGAGGGAATAATTGTGTCTCTTGTTTCCTTAAACTTTATGATCTTAAAAATAACACAGATGCTATTGAAGAAATTTGTTAGTGATTGAACAAGTCCTCCTAGTCAACCAAGCAGTTATTCTTTTATCACAAAACATGCAATAAATTTAATATGGTTCTTTGGCACAAATTAGTGACTGCTTGCAAAAGCACTGCAGATAAATATCTGACTTACAATGCACAAGTGGTTATAAAACTCCAGTTCTAAAACAAGTCCTTGATCTAAGTAGCAAGTTGCAAGGCATGCTGATTAGAAGCTGAAACATTAATTACGGCTAAGGATCAAGAACACCTCTTATCTACACTTCAACAAAAAGTAATAAAGAAGCAGAAATTTGTCTTAAGGCCAAAGCTAGAGAGTCCTGAATTATTACTAACAAAGCACAAATGTTTATAACACAGAGACATGTCTGTACCTCATCTGATATTTGTGCTGCTCTAAAAGTGAGCCCTGCTCATTCAGGAATGGTGCAAGAACATTCTAAGCCCTGTCTGGAGTGAGTAGGCAGCACAGGCAACTGCATTTTAGGTAACGTACTAAGTGAGTATAACCTGCAGGAGGGAGGGGGAAGAGGTCTGGGGTTCTGAGTAGAATAAGGTTGCCCATGGCCAAACAGCCTGGGAGATGCTGTTCTATCAGCTGCTGTGATGAGTGGTGCTGACCCTGATACAACATAGACACATTGCAAATTTTCTATCTGCCCTTAAATAAAAGTTGGTTTTCAGTTGGTAACCTTTGATCCGGTCACTACTGAAGATTAATTCAGTGAAAGACAGAAGAGATTTAAACACCTCAGACTGAGCAGCAAAGCAGAGGGGAAAGATCCAGGTCTGTGCCTTCTCTGATGGAAAGATGGATGAGCAGTGGTGGTTTGAGTCATCCAGCTTCAGTATGGTGTGTCAGGAAACAATGGAATAAGATACGACACCTAAAGCAACACTTCTAAAAAGTGGCAATACCACAACATGACTAGCCTGTGCAACTCATCAGCACAATTTACCACAGCCCATTACTGCAGGATTTGGAAGGATTAAATATGTGAAATGCCAGAAATGATAGTTTCTCCATTAGAATGAAAATAAACATATGGTATAAAGTTTCCAGACTCACAGATGTCTCAGACCTTCAGCTGGGACAGTTCAATAGAGGCAATATTTTCCAAAAACCATTCCCTAGATTGCTTTGCATTTTTATATGAAGCACCTTAGGCCAGAATCTGTAAGAACTAATATACCACATCAGATGAAATAGACTGGTGCAATAAAAACATATATATGTAATGTAAACCCATCTCCGGCCATCGGTAATCAAGACCTGATCCAAAAAAAGCCACTCCAAGCCCCTAAAGAATAAGGTTATTCCTTGAGATGGAGGGGTCTTTCACAAGATTATTTGTACAGATGTAAGTCCCATGTAAAAAATTAAGAAATATACAGAAGTTCAGCTCTAAAACAAGTCAACTGATTCAGCCAAAAGCAGATGCAGTAACTGCAAGCATTTCCCTCTATTCTACCCTCCTTCCATGTCTGAAACTGTGCTGTTCCCTTACATGTCAGACTCTACCTTTCCTCACCTATTCCTTCTGCTTTTCTTACTGACCAAACTGGCCCTGGTGACTGAGAAAAGACACAACTCAATAATCAACATTTCCTTGCTTGTTAGAGTTTAGTGTACAGGTTCAGGAAACAATAGGGAGCTGTGTTCATGCAAACTCTCAAGAGTGTGGCGAGGGGAAATTCTAGTACCAGACTCACATCTCATTTTCAGTCTCTTCAACAAATGGAAAAAGTAAAAAAAAAAAATTCTTTTTCTCAAAATCTGTATCACGGTAATGCATCACTGTCCTCTAAATGTTCTGCTTTCATACACTTGAATGGTAAAAGTCACACAGGCTGAAGAAATCTAGAAGATACACTGTTTGCAACATCATGTTTCAGAGAGAAAAAACACTGATAGCACTTTTGGAAATATACTTTTCTTTCAGATAACTAATAATCACTTAGGCCTGAGCTCCCAAGACCTCTAAGGTGAGCCCTGTTGCTCTGTGTCAGTCAGCCTGAGCTTTGCAACTGCGGCTCCAACCTCGTGCGGCTCGTTGCCGGGGCAGAGGTCTGAGGTTACCGTCATCAGCCACTGCAGGCTTGTAATACTCGTGTCAGAGCTTTCTTCCTGATGCCTCTCTGAAATCTCTCTTCTGCAGGTTCAGGCAGGGACAAAGCAGAGAACATGTTGGAGGTTGTCACTGCTCCATACCTTGCACTTCTGTAACGCTGCCCGGCGTGCCCCAAGTGAAAAGTAGCCATTGAGTGTGCCTGAAAAGCTGGTAGCTGTTGTGGTCTTCATTACATCTGACTAACAACCAGGAAAGGGCCCTGCCAGGGGCCAAGTGTGCTTTGGGGAGGCTCCCACAATAAAAGCAGCAAAGCACTGAAACAAGTGTTTCGTTGTCTCCCTCAATTAAGCACACAGTATTGCATCATCACTGTAAATACTCTAGAGTGCCAAATTGTGCCGTTTTGCTTCTCAGCCCTCATTCAGTTCTGTAATAAATCAGGGCACGTGTGAGCGGCTTTGCATTTTAAGTAACCTTTAGGCACTGCATGCTGGAGCAGAAAGCTCCCCCCAAGCCCAAACAGAAGCTGGTCCATTTGTGTCCCACAGAGTCAGCCAGGATGGGGCACTGAGCAAGCAGGCTGGAATATAGTCCCATTATCCCAGAATGATCTGTCACCAGCCTACAGTTCTGGGACTGAAAGGCAGGGGTGAAGACATCCCCAGGCATCTTCAGCAGTCCTTCAAAGTCTTTTCTTTCACTGAACATGGAAGGGAAGACCAGTGGCCTTAATCATTGAAGCATCCTATAGCAGCTATGACTTTCACACTTTCTAGTTCGGCAGGTGGTGGAAGACCAGCCGTTTCTTTCATGACAAACTCATGGACAGCCAAGCCAGTGGCAGCTGTAAAAGGACAGCTAGGAGGGAGAGCCATTGCTATGGTGAAAAACGGTCCTTCCCAACAGCATTACTGCCAGTCCTGCTTCTTGTCTTCCCTTGGCATTGGCAAAACCAACAAATTTGACATCCTCTCTTCATATTGCCTCATTTCCTGATGTCTCTGGCATCTGTTTTCTTCACAGGAGAAGCAGTATGGTCTTGGCCCTGCACTTGCAGATAGCAAAATCCAACTCTTGCCACTTGTTGACACCAGCAGCACAGCAGAGCAGTTTGATTTGCCCTACTTCAGTTTTCTTAAAGTGAATCAGATGTCCCTGTTATAGCAGAGCAGTGCCCATGAAAAGGATGGGAGAATAGTGCTGCTGCACGCCCTTGGCCACCACCACTTAGAACTGCTTTCTCATCATAAAAAGTGTAGGAACAATAAGATGTTTTCAGTACAATTCCAGTGACCAGACAAATAATTTCAGTAACCAGTTTTATGCTTTTTTGCTTGGTTTGGAACTACATGTAATTTTGCTTGCCACACTGGCTAATGGAAAATATGACTGTTCTGAAAAAACAAGCTTAGTCTGAATTTTGGCAATGATGAGCAAACATAAATGCAGCACACAGTACAAAAATGTCACTTGGACTTATTAGGAAGTTTCTTGGGCTCATCTTAAACTGAGGCAGTAAAAATGTATATAAATATACACTAAAGCAACTACTGGTTCTTAACCACACAGTACAGCTGCTGTCCAAAACTGGGAAGACCAGTAGATAGTCCTGACCGTCAGATTGTGATACCATCAATGGTAAGTTGATTTCAGGAGAAAGAAGTCAAATCCAAATTCCTGCACCGCTTAAAGGTCCAAGATATTCAAACAACCTCTGATCAGCAGGTGGTTGACCAGCTCTGCTCAACCAAAAAGCTCTCTTCCACTTGAGTAGGGGATTTTATCAAATGGCTGTTGTAGGAAAGCCCTTGCTCTCTAGATAAGAAATACTGAAATTATTTTCATATCAAATGCACTCAGTTCTACTTCCTGAGGACACTAGTGCTGTCTCTTTCACAGACACAGTGGGACAATTTTTTGCTTTCCTGTCTTTTCCCAGTCTAATTCCACATGCCCAAGAGTTTTGACAAAAAGCGCACAGCACTTTTTTATTTAGAAGTTGGAACACAGTTGTCTGGGGAGATGAGGGACGGTCACTCAAGATGAATTGCAGCACAAATCTTGCACATGTCTCAGGGACTCTCTAGCATTGAAGGCGAGGTAAGCAGCAGGCTGAAATTATTTTCATACTTTTCCTTCTCCCATCAGACTCCCAAAGGTTCCTGTCTGGAGGCAGTGAAGATTGCCATTGATGCTGGTTACCGCCACATTGATGGTGCCTTTGTCTACTTCAATGAGCATGAAGTGGGACAAGCCATCCGGGAGAAGATTGCTGAAGGGAAGATCAAGCGAGAAGACATATTTTACTGTGGCAAGGTGAGAACCTGCACTCAGATTATTTACACAAAATCCAGGATTTCTGTGAATGGTCTTTCCTAAGAATGCCAGTGGTCAACATCTGGCATGCTTCCTTCCAGATCCAACATCCTTTATTTTTCTTTCCTAGCATTACCAGAATGCTGCAGATCTTTACGAACACTAGGGTTTGCTGTGAGGCACAGGAATCACTGTCATTCTCTGTTTGAATCTCTGAGATCTGGGAAGCATGCAACATCCATTCTGCTTAGTATTGTAGGTAGCTGCAAGTTAAGACCACGGCTACACTCAGCTTAAAGTGCTGCCTAACCTGTTACTGTGCCACACGTTGTGTTGACACACACAGAGCCCCACGTGGACAATGACCCTGAAAATGAGTTATTTTCTGTTAGAGTAATTCCCTGCACAGGTTTGCCATGAGGTTGCATAATGAAGGGGGTGGGAGCAAGCACATGCATGCCAGTGTCTGTGTATGGGAGAACAGCAAGTGCTTACATTGGTACTACTGCCAGAAAATTACTCATCAAGCTACACCCTTAGTTACTGTATCACCTGTCATTAAAAAGTTTTAGGATGATGAATCAACTTACTTGGAGAGAAGATGTCACTACACTTCTGCTCTAGAGCAACAAGGCTGGAGTAATGCATGAGCTACTTTATATGTTCAAGTCTTAACTCTATGAGCTGACTGTCTCCTAAAAGAATGAATTCCCTTGTCCAATGAAGTGTTTGACAAAAGCTGTCACAACTACAATGAATTATCCCAGGTAAAAGAGAGCTCATTGCACATTGCAGAATAAAGACTGATGGTGCCTGTCCAGTTTCTAAGGGAGTTTATGGCCTCAAATAGTCCTTCCTGCAGTGCTTCTTTGAACATATCAGCCTAATATTTTCCCTTTCTCCTTTCCCAAATAAGACGTAATCCACAATTACTCAACAGACTTGCAAATAAACACCACTGTTCCTAGAGTGAAAGATCCCATGGGATGAGAGGCCTGGCTTACTGTGAGCAATTTAGTTAAGTTCTATGATCTGGGAAAACTAAGCTTCAGATTGGATAGTTTGCAGACCAAGTGGATTTTCAGCAGCTAGAGACCAATTTCCAAGTACAGCAATTTCCAATCTGTAAAATATGCAATTCTTTTCCAAGTTTCCTGCTTGGTTCTACTGATAACAACCTTGCCATTCTGAGAAAAGCCTCACGTTCTCAAATTTTCTGCCTTTATCAGGGGAATTTCTTGGTCTCTCATATGCCAAATATGTTGACTTGGACAAGTGAAAATAATCGGTTTCAACAGTTTTACAGTTTCATTACTGCAAATTATCAGTAATATTGAAATCGAAACCAGCAAATTTTGCCAAAAGGTTAGAACCAGATGTCCTAACAATTTTGAGTATTTTAACTTTCCCAACTGCTTCCCCTGCAGTTTATTTTCCCACATCAACCTTTAGGCTCTGTGAAAGCACCTCTCCTGGTAAAATTTCCAAACTTCCTTTGTTTATTAAGCCTTTCTGTATTCAGTAGTCTGAGCTGATCACCAGATGATCTTCCTAGTTGACAATCACTACTTAAACATTGAGTCATTTGGAAAACTGTAGGTCCTGCAAGTCACAGGGCTGCAATGCACAGTACCACAGCAGCCAATGCCTGTGCTCCCAGCCTGCTGTGTGTCTGTGAGATGACACACACACACGTGTTTCTCTTACAGCTGTGTCCTGTTTGTGCTTGACAAAATGTCAGCTGCTCAGGATGATAGTCCATGATAGCATTTCTACAATCTTTAAAAGAGCTCAAAGGCGGAAGTGAAAAATACTCTGCAATTAATTCAATCCCTCACAATCTAGGATTTTCACAGAGTTCACTCGAAACTTTCACAGCAGCTCTGAACATCCCAGAAGGAGTGGGAACAGATCTCCCTTGCCTTATGTATCTCTAGTTTTATGTACCTTACAAACTCAGGTACCTTACAAACTACAGGCAAACCTCAACCCAGCAGATACCTCAGGCATTGATTAGTAACTGATTGATATGAGCTGTTGCATCTTCTAGGTAGACACAGCAGACCATTCTTGGAAGCAGTAGGCACTACAGAAGTTAGTTATGTTTTCTGCCTTACTGACATCAGAAGTACTGGAAATTCCCAAGACCCTTCAGACTCAAGCCCCTGGTGCAGATCTTTCCTTAAGCAAAGATGCTGCAGATGGAAGGCTGATCCATCGGGGGGACTAACGAGAGGAGCCCTGCTGAGTGGCAGCGTTACTGGAACAGTGACCTGGTGTGATCGCACTGCATCTGCCAGTTGAAATCATCAGCACTTGCACTTGGCTCTTGCTGCTGGCTGCCTGATCAGGCAGAGCAGCTCAGCATCCAGAAATTTTAGAGGTTTTATATCAACTGCCAACATCTCACTTGGCTTACACGGCAAGACCTTTCTGGTCTCCTCTTTCATCCCAGGATATTTCTTTCATTAAACTAGAAGTAACATTTCCAGGAAATGTGGTGTCCTAAAATGCCAAAGCCAGCTGGCAGCTTTGACTGCTCAAACATCTACATGGGTTCTACTTAGGTAGATAATACAATAACTTGTACAAATCATGAAAACAGTTATGAAACTCTCAAGTTTCCATGGCATCAGTGTCTTGACATAGTACAAATGTTTGCTGTTTTTAAAGACTGGTTCTTTAGAACCTCTACAGTTTTTTAAAGGGAAGTATGTTTACTGGCAAATGCTGAGCTCAATAGAACTGGGCTAGAAAGGGCACTCAGAAAAACTACTTCTAAGCAATATGCCTCGTGTAGCCAAATTTCTAAAACACAGTAACAAACTGAACATGAAGGGTCTACAAAGTCATTTCCTTACTTAAATACAAGTTAAGCTCATTTTGCATGTAAAATGCTTAAAAAATACATAGACCAAAGGTTTTCAGTAAATCCAGTGGAACAGCTTAAAACTCTTGAGAACAGGACCTTGGTCCCTTTAGTGTAGTACACCTCAGCCTCTTGCCACTGTTACTGATCATAAACTCTTCACACCTTGCAGGACACAGCTGAGGAAGGCCTAGTATGAATTTCCAGGTGTTTTGGTTTGTCAGCTTAGAGCAGGGTCAGATGTCCTGCTCCCAGTACAGCTTAACATGTCCTTCCATTTTTGGGCTGAACTGAGCAGATTGTTTTCCTGGGGAATAACTGTAACCTGGTTTAAAAACAAAACAAGCATCTAAAATACCTTAAAACTTAGCCAGGCTATACCCTTTGACACCTATAATCAACATCTTCTCCCACAAATCACAATTCAAGTTTTGTGTCTTTAGAACAAGTACATTCTATACCTTGGCATACAGCGACTGTAAGCTTTGGTGGCAGAACTGACTAGACAATGGCCATACCAACAAAACAGCAGGTTTTTCCAACCAACAAAAGTGACAAAAACCTCAATGTGACTCCACATGTTAGTTTTGTAAGTTGGGGGAAAAAAAAAAAGAAAAGAAAATAGCCCAACTTATCGCGTGCATTCAAACCTTCTGTTGTGTGTTAATTCTACTGCAGTTAAAATCGACAAAACTCAATCAGTTTACAAAGAGCTCTTGGTTACTAATTACCATGCTATGGCTTTATTCTTGTGAGAGACTCACATCAGCAGAGTTCAGTTAGAGATAGTACTGAACACTCACCAGCTAAGCACACTCCATAGCAACCTCGGGGCATAACCATGAAAGGAAGCCTTACTGGAAGTTGGGATTAAAGAGGTGCAGAAGACTGTGCTTTAACTACTCACACCTGCATTACAGTGACTAAACACAAACACATCTTCCCGTAAGGACTGGGGAGTAAGTGAAAACCTCCCTGCATCAGGCAATCTCTCAGGCTCCATGACCACAGGAGAAAACCAGAAGATTCTCTTTGTGCTGGGTGCTTGGCTGTTCAATAGCTAACTCACATGATCCGGGCTTCTGCCTTCAAGCATAAAACTGACCACAGATTCCTTGTGGGAACAAAGTTTTTCAGTGAAAGCATATGCTTGGAAAACAAAAGGAATCTAAGTTCATTGAGCAAGAGTTTGCAGTATACTCAGCTCAGAAGAACCTCTGTTGTAATAGAAAAATACATAATAGCTTTACTGGGTCAACACTTCATCAGTCCTGGGCAAGAATTCCCATCTCAACCTCTGCACCTGGCTCTGACAGAAGGCAAGGTAAGGCCCTCAACTCTGCCTTGCAGGGATGTAGACCACGGTGTCTTTGCACTGTGCATAATGGGCTCTGTCGTAAGGACAAGAGGGAGGGAGTGTGTGTTGCAGGGATTCAGCTGGCTCACTGCTCCTCCTGGCACCCAAAAAAAGCCTGTGCTTGCCTCCCCAGCTGTGGAATACCTGCCACCCCCCAGAGCTGGTGCGTCCCACGCTGGAGAAAACCCTGAAGATCCTGCAGCTGGACTATGTTGACCTCTACATTATTGAGCTGCCAATGGCTTTCAAGGTAAAAAGAAAAATTGCTTGGAAAAAGTGCATGAGCTTGTCTTGAACCAAGGTCTCCATCTAGCATATTCCTTGCAGCTTCCAGCCTATGTTGTCAATAGCATTTTGGGCAGAAAACACATATCTTTTGATATATACTGCATACATGTATTTCTGTGTGCTACCCACCCAAAGAAAGGCTTACAGGTGGTGTGAGACCAGGCCAGGACAGATGTTGCTTGGAGTCTTTCTGCTGGAAGGACAGGTCTTCCAACAGGGGTTGAGCAGTTCCTACTATGAAAAATTAGCATAGCTGAAGCAGTACACGTGTCTGAATCCTCTCTGAGCCATGAGGAGGGAGTCACTGGAGGGAAGAGGTCGTACAAAGCAGAAACAGGCCAGGGGCAAAGCTTGGAGCGGGAGAGGGAAAGGCAAAAAAGTCACCAAGTTGCTTTCCTTAATCTGTCCCAAATTAAAGCTGCTGGGCAAATCGTGGTTACGATCTTAATCTCCATAACTGCAGTGCTCAGCTTCAGTAGATCACAACTGGTGCCAAATATGGGCTGTCCATCTCTCATTCTTAGATGTCCACGGCTGATGATATTCCTTCATACTGCTGGCTGTGGGCAACTTATAGGCAAAACCTTTGAATGCAGGGAGCTCACATCAGAGTTGCATGCCTCCCTCTTGCAAGTCCACAAATGTTCTGCTTTCACAGCTCTTTGTACCTTGCTTTACAATTTTCCTCTACAAGTACATATATAAAGGCAAATGAAATTAGGAGAATGATATTCAAAACATTTAAGTGGTTTTGAACTAATTAAATCCTTCTTCTTAGAGACAATAGGGTCAGGCAATTAGTTGGTTAATTGTTTCTGAACGAGGTTTGAGCTCTAAACTGGCCTCTTTTTGCAAGAAAGATAGTTCTCTGATTATTAAAATAATATTTTGCCGCAGACTCAAAACTACCAGAACTATCAGATAGGAAGCCATTTACCAATCCAGCTATCACATTACACTTGCAGCCCTTTTTTTCCCCTTGAGGAGGCCATATCCTATTAAGACCTGTATAGGAGTAACCAGACTCCGATATTAAAATTTTATTTATACAGTCACACGTATGGAATCCTTTTGGGTACATTTTTGAAAATTTCCCACCACTAGCAATTTCCTGTTTCCCTCTTCTTGTGTTTGTATTCTTTAGTAGTTCATTCTCCCACATAGTGAAGGTCATTGTCTCACAATATAAAGATATAGACAGCTGGCTTTAAAGTAATGTACATCTGACTCCCTGAGGCTTGTATCAACAATCTTGAGCTGTTAAAGGAGTAGCAGACCTAGACATTCATTCATGTTTCTCATGAGAGGAGAGAAAAAAAGAAGTCACTTTCTGCCTGAAAAATATACACTTTTCTGTGTCAAATACAAAAAGAAAAAACCCCATCCTTTTGCAGTGGTGACAGGTTTCCTTTCTGCACCCCCTCTCTCACAAATACACCCATCCTGCCTGTGATGAGGAGTATGCAGGTGTAACTCTAAGAAACTCCTACTCTCCCCCAGTCTGCAAACATTCATGCTTTTCTCCCCAAAAGCCTGCTAGGAAACGCAGTCTCTGGTTGGAGCCAGCGATGTACTTGAGACAGAACTTACAGTACACTCTGAAAACAGTAAGAAATGTGCCCCTGCAGAGCCCAGCCAGCAATTTGTCACATGGCTTTTAGGCAGAGCAAGAGGACTATGGTTTCAGAGAGTGCCAGTCAGCGAAGTCCCACTGCTTTTCCACAGCCCAAGGAAGGCCAACATGTGGGGTGAAATTATTCACTGACCTACCAACATTAGCCTACACCTCCCTTTTTTTTTTTTCCCATGTAGATTCCCCATTCAGGACTTTTGTCCTTCCTGCCTTTAGCCCCCGGCAGTGGTGCTCAGCCCCCCTACCTTAGCAAGGCAGATGACCAGCAGGAACAGGTCTCCTCTGGGCCCACCACGTGCCCTCTGCCTGGGGAGCTCATACCCACCAGCAGGTTTTTTAGGGGACTCTTCTCAGATGACTAATTCATCAGTAAGTATCAACCTGTGCACTAAATGACCTGAAAATTCAACCCAACTGCATGATTCTGTGATCTGACAGGAAAGCAGGTATTTTAGTTTTACACTGCACAAGTCTCATCTAAGTACCTTGTTATTTTAAAGCAATAACTGAGAAGAGACAATTGGCCTCACTGTTTGACTTCCTGTTGCCCTTCTCTTAGTAGGACAGGCATTCACAGGTTGTTAAAATGGCTTTCTTGAGAAAGCCTGCTTGTCAAAACCATTTTATGAAAGCAATGGGATGTGCAAACCTGTCTTCCTGCATCTGTGTTGGTGAGAAAATTATTATAACAGGAGCAGGACTTTTTCCTCTCAGTGGTTAACAGCTGCTGGGTTTTAAACTGGCAAGTAAGCTGTCTGGTAACTTCTGGAGTGCCTCCAGACTTCGAACATCTATCTTATCATGATAAGATGTGTTCCCTGCATAATGGCAGTGACTACACGGTGTTGCCACACTAATTTCAGTGCTCGTGCAGCAGTATGGTAGCAAGCCACCTCACACCCAGTGTAAAGCACAAGGCTATCTCCAAGAGAGCTGCAAGAGAAGACATCAGCATTTCTGGGACTGACGGGTATGGTGTAGTTCATGAGAACCCAGAGCTAAAACATGTGACCAACTTCTGAAAGACCTTCTCAAAGACCCCGTAACCACCACCCTGTCACCATCAAAACATTGCCTTTCTCTCAGCACTTTATCCACCTGCAGGCACTTCTTCCATTCAGAAATTCCCTCGCATTAAAAGATAGCTTGGTAGAGAAAGTTTTGCCTGGAGACTATCAAGCAGAGACAACTGCACTTTGACACCTCACACAGCTCTCTGCAGGTAGGAGGAAGAATTGACCACTGTAGAAATCCACAGTAGATCACACCACATGTCAGTCATGAGAAGTTCATCTTCAAGCATCATTCATGCTGACTTGGTTCATTCTTTAAAACACAAGTGATAGAAATAGAGGAAAATGGGAGGATGGTAAATTAGCTGATGTAATTGCTGCCTATTGACTACTATTAAAAAAAGTTGAGTAGAAGTTAATGAATTAGAAGTGGGACAGAGTAAAAAGGTCCTGAATTCAGACTCATTTCCTGAACTTAAACAATGCTGTATGTTGAACTTGCAGTCCTTGGAAAGTGTGCTGGGGTATCACGGGATGAATGTTTTTTTCCAAAAAACCATAGGGTGCTTTTGCAAATAAAGCTTCGCCACTTCACATTATGGTGGCAAACACTTTGCCTTCTAACAGAAAAAAAAAAATGTACCCAACAGCCACCTACCTCCATCTAGTCAAGATATTCCTTTTTCCAGCAAGATAGAGCCACAAAAGCAACAAATTGTCTTTGTGGAATTCTGCGAGGAAAATCAGCACATTTGGAGGAGACAGGCTTATGTCTGTAACTGAGACCTTGGCCCTCTGAAATCTGAGGCTGTGTTTTCCTTAGGCTCACTTTTCCCATTAAATGCCTTGGATTTGAACTTTACTGAATTGGGAGGTGATAGTTACTGATCATATTAGTCACAGCTGCATGTTCCCAAGGAGTTACCACGTCAACATCTTGTACCCAGGCCTTTGAAATGTAGCAGTTTGAAGTCAGATCAAATGTCAAACATCACTGAAGGGTTTTTGTTCAAAAAAAAAGAAAAACCAAACCCCAGCAAAACACAAAAGTGAAGTTGTGATCAGACGCAGGCGAGGGAGGTGTTAATGCCTTGCCTGCAACAGCAGTGAAATGACCAGCAAATAAGAGAAAGCTGTGCTTGTGAGATTCATAAATCATCTCAAGCCTACAGAGTATAGAGATCAGAAGAAAGAGTTTCTAGTGCCCAAAGAAAGGTGGATAACGCACTTAAGAGGTTAGCTATGCTCACAGCCCTTTACTGCTAGTAGCTCTTGGATCCTCTAGCTGTTGGGGAGAGTACCAGCTCAGTCCAGTGCTCAAGTGCCTAGGACACAAGCAGGAGGCAAGGGAAGAGCTAAAAAGAAAAGATGGAAGAAGCAGAAGAGAATACAGGCTGGTACTCTAACCCAGCCCTTTGGAAGGAGATGAGTCTTTTGGATGCCATAACATAAAGGTCAAAAGTTTACTGAAAAACAAGGCCATCCAGGAACTCCTGAGTGTACTCTCATGTGACAGTTCAGGAGCGTATCCAAGGGTGATCCAGCAGACGAGGATGTGGTATGGCCAGCATGAATGACCTGCTGAACTTAGTTCAGAGAACTATTCAACTTTTTTTTTGCTGTTTACTAGTAGAAACAGAGTCTATGAAAAAATTTTTGCTCTAAGGAGTGAAAAATTTTTCTTTAAAGCACAGAAGTATGGTTTTATTTTTCAGCCTGGAGATGCACTCTACCCAAAAGATGAAAATGGAAAATTTATCTACCATGAGACAGACTTATGTGCCACTTGGGAGGTAAGCAAACACAACATCCATCCATATATGCTTTAAACCCAGAGATACTCATTCTCATTTTTACTTGTGGTTTTCATAAACATAACTGAAGCAAATTGCCAGGGCAAGTGGATCGAATTCTACTAGCTCCATGGATAAATTTTACTTCTGTCCTTAAGCATGTCTCTTTTTGCTATCATTTAATTATTTTTATAACAAAACATTGTTGAAATATCAGACATCCACATCCCTTCTTTCAGAGAGTGCATGCTACATTCACTACTTGAAGTTTTTATCATTAGATTTTTACCAATCCTTCCCCTTTATCAGATCTTTACAGAAAGAGAAAGTTGGAGCCCTGAGAAGAGACTGGATCATCTTAAAAAAAAAAAAATCTTTTCACTTGCAGGAAAAAACAGATTTTGCCCTAAAGCTCACCATAAAAAAACCAAACAATCAAGCAAAACACCCTATTTAAAAAAAAAAAAAAAAAAAAAAAAAAAAAAAAAAAAAAAAAAAAAAAAAAAAAAAAAAAAAAAAAACACAAAAAAAAAAACCACAACCACACAAAAAAAACCCAACAAAAAAACCCCAACACCTCCCACCCTCAAAAAAAAACGCAAAAAAAAAAGACCAAGACCTTGCCATCACTTGCCATTAGAACAAGTTCACTCACTTCTAAATTTACTTATCAGATGGGAACACAAGATTTTTCTGGTAAGAAAACTTGGAGGGAAGTAGCATTTGCCTGAAAGATTGCATCCTACATTTGTTTGTGATGTGCTCCAGTCCTGTAGGCAGATGTCTCATTAACCCTAATGTCACTTGGCTTCAGGATCTTGGGTGAGGCAGAAAGTGAGATTAGCAATCTCCTCCCATTTCTGCCGCTTAAAGCCATGGACACCTCTTTAGTTCATGGCCAGAGCTGCTCAGCTCTCCTTCTGCACCAGGTCTGATGAAATAGCATCACTAATTATGCCCAGTTCACACCAAGAGAGATAAGAGCTGGTACTACGTGCTCCACTCCAGCTTGTACTGTCTGGATCTGGATAGTCATGTCCCAATTTAGCTCTACTTGAGGTACAGCAGATAAAGATGAATATGGTGAAATTCTGAGTGAAATTTTGAAGTGGGAGAGAGCCCGAGGTGGGCCTGAACTTTCCCTTGGCAGCTGAGCCATCCAGGCTGGGTCTCGGGGGAAAGGGGGACTTCCACATTAGCTGTTTATGTTACACTTGACTTTGGCTGGTGCAGTTCATTCCTCTCTTTTCACAGGAAGGATGCTCAGATGTTGAAAGCAACAATTCTCCCAACACAGTTATATTTTTATCTCCGAGATGGTGTTTAATGTAAAGGGCATTCTATAGCAGGCCACTCTCTTCAGCTAATAAGCCAGGAGAAAAATAGGTGGTGGGGAGTGCATGCAAATAGCAGCATCAATCTAAATTAAAATGGCTCAACTTGATCCAGATAATTTCACTCTCTCAGTGTGGTGCTAGCAGGCAAAAATTAATCCAGATGACTGTATTTGCTGACTTGTCACTGAGTGACAGAAGGCATATGAGGCCAACTAGAGGTCATCAAACACAAAGTGCCTCTTACCTCCCTGCTTTCAGCTCCTGTGAGACAGAAAGAATAACAAAACCTGGAGGGGCATCCAGCTCCATGGTGGGGTCTGCTCTGCCTCAAACAGTCACTGAATTATTTGTGTGCAGAGTTTCTGGCAGCAAAGGGGAAGACCATGGGAAAGGACCCCCTTTCCCCTTAACAACCCAGCAGATGAAGCTAATGAAGACCAGGGAACATATTCATATCCAGTATTCATAAGAGTTTCTCAGCTATTAGGATTTGTCTAAAATGCAAAATATCTAGAATGCCTCACTCCCATCTACCTTTTTTTTTTTTTCTGCTTTATACTCTACGGATGTTTTCTGTGCAGGTTTTGTGATGTGCCTTGCCAGATATTTAGGGGATTTCACTGGAGAGAGACTTCATATGAAGAACTGTCTTACAATCAAAAGGAGTGAATTGACTTATCAGGAAAGCAATCTGTTTTGTTCACTTTTCCTTTTCCAGATTTGAGGCACTGCTAAAGCAGCATAAAGTAAGCAAAACTTTAAAAGCAGCTGCCTGGCACTTAAGTATCTATATCTCAGGTTAAAGCTTTCTGCTCTCCAGACAAATTCTACCCTCACAAGAGATATAAAACATTAGAATTTGGTCTGGAAAGCATGTTGACACAGGAATAGTTTGGTATGCCTGGACAACACCAGCCCTCATGCTAATAGAGCTGTTAATTTTGCTGCAGCAAAGGGTTTTCTGCAGTCTCAATAATGGTCTATCTTCCACCTCTCTCTAAAATGCACACTCCAAGAAATCAAGCCAACGTGTGGGACTCGTCTTTACTTTCTTTGCAGGCTCTGGAGGCATGTAAAGATGCAGGCTTGGCAAAGTCTATTGGAGTATCCAATTTCAACCGCAGGCAACTGGAGATGATCATGAACAAGCCAGGACTTAAGTACAAACCTGTCAGCAACCAGGTATGCCTGCAAGCCAAGGGCAGTGCCTGCCACGGTGCCACTTTGGGGAACACAAAGGCAAACACAGCCTAAGCCACCATGAATGGAAAGGTGATGTGTACTTTGCCACAGATGCCCTCCATACTTCCATTTCCAGCTTGAAAATATTACTCTTCCTATCTGGGCTAAAGATCAATAGTTGAAGGTTCTGGAGCAATCACTTTCCTCAGTTTCTGCTCCAGGACTATAAAACTGGTGCCTCTGTGCCAAAACTCCATAACAAGGTTGAATGCTGAGTCAAAGCAGATCTTAGATCTCTGCCATGTACCTTATTTCAAGTCCAGAAATTCCCAAGAAAACCATTCAGAGCTAACCAGTCCTCAACGAAGCCATGTCTACCTTAGCTGACACCAACCCAACCCTACGGATTCCGAGTCACTCCAGGCTTCTCAAGTGTAAAAGCCATTAGGAGCAACTCCTAAATTTCCTATACTTGCTCTCTTGTACTTTTCCTCTAAGACGTTTGTAAGAGGTAGAGAAAATGCTCAATTAAAGAAGACCCCATTAAGTGGCTGGCCCGCGCTGAACAATCTCATGAGGATGACAGGCACATCCGAATTAAATTACAGCAGCAGGGCTCTGAGAAGGTGACAAGTGGCAGTGACCCATCTGAGTGCCCAGTACCTTTGGCTCTGGCACTTGGCAGGTCACTGCATTTCCTAGAAAACACTGGGAAGCTCTTCTGACTCGTCTGGCACAAACAAATATCCACATTAGCAGTAATAGAGAAGAGGCCAGGACCAACCGGGACCAACTTCCCACTCCTAGCACGTGGCCTGGAGGGCTGGAATGGCCGTGAGGCAGGGCAAGGAGGCTGGCCACAGCTTTCATTTCTGCATTTGGCCTGGAGGGAAGGGCTGCCTGCGAGAATAGGAAATTCCAGCACCCTTCCCTAGTATTAACATGCCCAGCGGGTGCAAAATGCAATTGCTGTTTCTGGCGTGCCCCTAGAACTGCACTGAGCATTGCTGATGCTTGCTGGGGTCGAGGAAAACCAGGCAAAAGATTAAGCCCAGTTTAGGGCAGCTGGCCAGCAAGAATAGATGTGCCAGATAGCTTCAGACTTGCCAGATAGTAACCACTGCAAACAGTGGTTGCTCTGTCACCTTTTAGACATCCATTTCCCAGAGTCTGAGATCACAGCCAGAAAATCCATGCCTGTGAGGGAACAGTGTTTGCAATGTGGGAGGGAAGAGCTCGCAACAAGGTCATAATCTCACCTTTTGTATATCCCCCCCACTTTTCTAACTGGGACAGTTTATGCCAACACTTCCCTAGAAACAACATCAGATTAGTCATCCTGAACGCAAGAGGCAGAGAAATGGAGAACTGACCCACATGAGATGGGTTGCCTTCTCAGTCTACTTGTCTAGTGAGCTTCCCTCACCTCCATAACCCCCACTTATTGCCACCTTTCCACTGGGGGCCAATAAAAGTTCCCTGCAGCCAAATTATAGTTGCAGATAATCTGCTGTCCACCAAAAAAAAACCCAAACCCAAAAAATCAATCACCTAGCAATGTATAATTAGAACAGTAACCACAAATTAAGTTTCCCTATTCCCTAATTTACACGTATCCTTTCCTGAAAGCATCACCTGCTCTGTAGATCTCACAAATACTGGGATATCTTCTGCTTCTCTATCTTGTCCTGTTGATTAATTGTTCTTTCTATGTTACTCTTGTAGGTAGAATGCCATCCCTACTTCACCCAACCCAAACTCCTAGAATTTTGCAGACAACATGACATTGTTATTGTTGGGTACAGCCCTTTGGGAACCTCAAGGGATGAATCATGGTAAGTCCCCATGTTACTTTCTACTAGGAGAACAATATCCAGGGAAACATAGTTCTCCACTCCTGGATCTCTGTGCAAAATACGAGTTGCCCCCATTTTTTAAAGTGGTTTTGAACTTCAGTGTCTAAATATTACTGTTGTGAGTGCAAACTTTCAACACTCCTGCTGCATGCTGTCATCAAAGAATGCCAGGTGTCTGCATAGGAGATTGCCTTAGGTCTCCTCTAACAGAAGGCAAGTGTTTGGAACTGGGAATGTGTGAGGCTTAGGTGAGGAAGGAGAAACTAAGTCAACGTTAGGACATCACGTAGGAAGTTGCCTTTGACAACCCGCCAACCTAAGAGCCAAAGCTTTTCTCCCGTCTTTCACCCTACTTGTCAAAAGTTGCGGTGTTCTGTCCACAAACGATGAGGAGGTTTTTTGTTTTCTTTTTCTTCCCACTTTTCTTCCAGGGTAAATGTGTCCTCCCCTCCTTTACTGAAGGATCCTGTGCTGAACGCCATTGGCAAGAAGTACAACAAGACGGCGGCACAGATTGCTTTGCGTTTCAACGTCCAGCGAGGGGTGGTGGTCATCCCAAAAAGTTTCAATCCACAACGCATCAGAGAGAATTTCCAGGTAAATTCATACCCCAGCAGTACATGGACGAATCCACTTACATTGGCTTAGCCCCTACAGAAAGTAATTTCCCCATTTTTTCTGTAGACATACGTAGGACTTGACAAATGGCAAAATTTGCCACATTTGATGCTTTTTGTCCCCCCTGCTAAATGGTAACGAGATGTGACAATAATAGAGCAATGCATAGAGAAAATATTGGTGTCTTTTAACCCTCTGGAGCAGCTAAAGCTCCAGCTGGTGATGTGTCCCAGAGCACCAGCTGCCGCAGTGAGGAGCACAAGCAAGATGAGGTAACTCAGTAGGTCAGCAGCCCAGGGCTGCAGGAGCTCAGGAATGACTGATTGTTCTGCCCAGTCTTCAGGTATGGGGCAGCTGTGCTAGGGCGGGGTTGCTGCATACAAGTGTGACACAGAGGTTCACAACCACGCCGCCAGAAAACACCTGGCTTGACACCACTCACAAATAAGACGAAATTGTACCTGCATCCCTTGCAGCACTGCTCCCTGCTTTCCCGGGAAATACATTGCTTTCAAAGCTGGTGGCTCAGTATCACCAGACTACCTTCCCCTTCTTGCAAAAAGGGTGTAGGCAAATGTGACTGGGCTTATTCATGTCCTCGAGACTTCTGCAAATGCAAGTAAGCATGGGTTTGTGGGAGAGATACAGGGAGAAGGAGGGCTTGTACTTCTGGAATCTGGAACATATGAAGGTTGATTATGACAAGAAATGCTAACACATTCCTAACATCTCCTCCATCAGATCTTTGACTTTTCCCTCACTGAGAAAGAGATGAAAGAAATCGAAGCCCTGAACAAAAATGTTCGTTATGTGGAACTGTTAATGTAAGTACAGGAGAAATCCTAGACCCTCACAGAGCATTCCTGTCCTTTCAGAGAATTTTAAAAAAGGGGAAAAAAATCACTTCCTTTTAATAATAACTTTTGCATAAACAACCTTATTTTAAGACAAGGCTTAAACATGAGAGACTTTTAATGCAGCCTGAATATGCTCCCAGACCCATTGCAAAAATAAGTGTACAATTCTTGCCTACAGCTCAGGTTGCCAAAGCCCACCTAGTAGAAAGTGACTATATCTGGCTATTCCATCTCTACTCCATTTCCTTAAACTCTTTCTGCTGTGTGGGAATGATGGTCTCAGACACTGATAAAGCGTAGCATCATCCCTGTCTAGAAGTGTGGATATTAGAGCTGAAATTCAAATGAAATTGAGTTGTTCCTTCTTCTAAGAAAAACAGGAAAACAGGAAGCTTGTTTAACTGCTAGACCACGTCCTAATTATCTCTTCCGAGAACTAACAAGGCTTGATCTCTTGCTGCTTGACATCTAAAGCTTACCACCCAATATAGTTCTGCTTCACCTGAAGGCTGTGTTATCCCAGAAAACTCAGACTGACCAAACATACTCTCTTCCAGAGGATGAAGCTGTTTGTTTTTCCTTCAGTTCAAAAGCATCTGCGGTTTATGGCCAAACTTTGTTTTCCCCTTTTCAGGGCACTCAATATGTAGCCAAATGCTAGAGATTAATTTCCATGCCTTTCTCTTTTCACTTTGGATTATCTGTGTCCTGCCAAACTGTAGCATGAAATGAAAAGCATTGGTAACAGCATCAACAGCACTCTAAAATGTTGACCATTGCTCAAAAGATATGGGGAAATGTTGCAAAGAAACAAACAAACCACTTACTGTGCTGCATAATATGATCAAAAATATGCACTAAGTTAAAAGCATCATAATGGAGTTCATCTTTCACATTTAAGCTCAGCCAGGTGCTCTGAAGCTTTAGTTCCTTAAAATTTAAAATAGCCTTCCATCAATTAGCAGTACTTTGTTTGAGAAGGCTTCTCACAAATGGCCTAGGAGATTCTTAAGTGTGTTTTGGTATCTGAAACAGTTTTGTTTTATATAGCAAAATTGAGTTAGAGCAGCATTTAAATTTTAAAAATTATATACACGAAATGTAACCTTGGTGCAAATGCAAGAGCATTTTCCAGAAACAAAGTTAAAGGCTGCAAATGCCCACAGGAGAAGAACTTCCTAAGCCACCAATCTAAAAAACTAATAAATTAAATGCTTTGCTTTATTAGACTGAAATTGGTCACAGGAGGCCACCAAGGATAAGGAAAACAGGATGCATAGGATGGGCATTGGCAGATCTAGTTTTCACAGGAGCTCCACATTTGGGGAGAAATGTTTAAGTACAGTCTGATCTCAGCTACGAAAAAAACCTTATTGGAAAAGTGATGTTGCCATGTCAGGAGCAAATATATAGATTTATATATACAGATATAGATGCCTACTGTGCGTTACCACACTGAAGTGTCTGGAATTGACACTGCGTCAGACAAATTACCAGCCCAAACACATTTCTTATTTCATCCAGCAATACGTATCTGAAAAAGTCAAACCACAATACAGAAAGACTTTTGGTTAGTCAATTTCGTGCAAAACCTTTGACTGCTGGGATGCAAATGCCAGCAGGAATGGAAAAAATCCAGCTTTTCTCTGGTTCTTCCAAATACTAGCTACCAGAAGGGTACTGTGTGCAAACCTGTTGTTCTGATGGTATGAGTAAGCCCGTACAAAAAGGATAACGCAATCAGTGGAATGAATTAGCAAGTTAAGCATCTGAGAAGAAAATGGAGGTTTGATAGAAATATGAGTACTTCAGGAAATCTTAATCTGAAATTGTTTCTTCTACTCTTGGAGAAATCTAGAAGCATTGTGCAGGGCGAGTTTTACATTTTTTCTTATGCTCCCATTCTTTGCTATGGATGTTTTTCCTTACCAGTTACGCCAAGCTGCAGTGACTCCTCCAAGTGAATCATTTTCACTCAAAGGACTCAGACTTTTGAATATGTGAGCTCTGATTAGCAAGCATGCTCTATAGATGAAAAGTAGAGATAATGACACTGGCAACTCAGACATTATCACATTATACTGAAGTCAAACAAGCCAAAGTGTTGTGGCTTGTTTTGTTTTTTGTTCTTTTTTTTCAACCAGCTAAATCTGTTAATGTGTAAACACTTGATCTTGGCTGAATATTGGAATGAAATGTTTTGACACAACCAATTCAAAATGTTTGATGCCTTCCAGTTAGTTACCTTCAATATTGTGAAATGTGTCCTTCCCAGACTGGAACAATTCACAGCTGGATAAATGCCAGTATTTGTTGTGCTCTGCTGTAAGGCAAGGCAGCCAGCTGCCATGGTGCACCTGAGAATGCTCTTCAGAAATTTTTCATTTAGCTAATGGAAAGTGTTTGTCAAGCCAGGGCTTGTCATTTAGCATCATCTTCTCAAACAAACAAGAAAACTCACAACAGAAAACAGCTACCTCTCTCTCAAGTCTGCCAATAGTGGGCAAACGCAGGGTTATTTTTTCACCTGAAGTTGACCCTGGGAATTTTCTTCCTGCCTTTTATCGTGATCCTGGATTGTGCATCTTCCTTGAGCATGCGGTTTCTAAAACAGAGCCTGAAACATCTCTACCTTTGTTAGGATGCACCCATGAACATTCCTTTCTCCCCTGAACTGAGTCATCCCAAAGCTTCTTTGTATATTCTTTGCCACTGTAGATGCTGGCAGAGCATTTACATGTAGGCTGAGCTAGAGGACAGCCAGGGCTAGTTTAGGTATGGCAGCTGCTTGGGGAAAGCACCACCCCAGACCCAGACCTGTTCATGCCAGTTCTAAGGGCATAAGACAAAGTAGAACAGTCTGGTGTCTCCATCTCTACTTCATATATAGCCCTTATTTCTAGGGGTCTTTCTAGACATCTGAACAAAGTCTTCCCCTTCCACAATGCACACATGGTGAAGCCATCCCCCTTTCCTAAAACACTTCTACTTACCTGAGTTAAATAGTGAGAATAGCTGACATCCAGGCTCTTGTTGGTTTTCCCCATCTCTCCTTAAACTATGCAGTCTGTAGGCCTGAAAAATGGTCCTTCATCACCCTCTCCTTAAATACACAGAGTTTGCTTCCAACTCTGCAGGTACAGTTATTCAGAGCAGAACAGCTTCTGAATAAGTAGAATAGCCTTCCACGAAGGCCACATGTATTATTGCAAGGAAGAGGTTTGCTGGGCACAGGACAACTGCAGTGATTTGATATCCTGCTTCACTCAAGGAGCTCACTTGTCCCATCTGACCTCTCCACAGGTGGCGTGACCATCCAGAGTATCCCTTCAACGATGAATACTGAAAACAAGGTGGGTCTGGGCAGCCAGTGCTGTTAGGATGAGAGAGACTCAACGTTTGGTGCTTTGTCTTCGTGTGAGGCTGTTCAAATCAACATTAAAAACATGACATTTATTTCTTTTTGTTTTGTCAGTCTCTTTTTGCTATTGAAGAACAAATCTATTTAATTAATTGAATTTCTGCTTTTGGCTTAGCAGGCTTTAATGCTGAACACTGAAGGTTCAAGACCGATCACTGATAAAACGGAAGATTTCTCCTAAAAACAGGTTCACTAGTTTAAGCCAAATTGGTTCCACTTAATGGAACATTCTTCACTTAATCTGAAACAAAACATTACACTTCAGCAGGTATGAGGCAGAATCACAGAATGGGTAAAGTTGGAAGAGACCACAGAGGGGTCACGTGGTCCAAACCAGCACCATTTTCTTTTGCAGATCGAGTAAGAGAAAGTAAAGAGTGGTGAACTAATAGAATCTGATAGATATGCACGTTTGTTGATATTGACTTTCATGCAGTGAAGCCCATTTAACTCTGACCAGGGTGTTCTGCAGCTGCACACGTGAGCTTTATTCCGTAGGTACACCCCAGCTGGCTCCACATGGAACTAGTTCAAGCCCTAAAGGGTTATAAGTATGTTCGTATTCCCACAGACACCCCCCCTCAGCTGAGGACCTCAGTAAAACACAAGACAGTGTACGACACTTCTATTACACTGTACTTGCTATTCAAGGGTGGTGTTACCTAGCATTGCATACACAACGTGGAGCTACAACTAGGGAGGTCCTCATCTCATGAGATTAAAAATCCCTTAAACTTCTTTTGTGCTCCACTAACTGATATTAACGCAAGGAAATTTCTGTTCACTTAAAAATTCTCATAAACGTGAAGGCAGAAGCATGTACACTGGAGTAAGGAAGACTGACTCCTTCAGCACGAATTTCTTTTTCAGACCACACGTTTTCAGCCTATAGGTGCATCTGCCCATACCCACATCTGCAGAAGGCTACTTTGCCTCCCTCCTGAGCCCAAGCACACCAGTTTCCTGCCACAGAAGGAGTACACTGGAGGGGTATCGGAGAAGAAACAAAACCATACATGCAGAGAGAGAGTACTTCATGTACTAGAACATGTGTACGTTGGAAAATGTGTCATACATAAGCTTCAGTCTATAGCATCTGCTTTTATTTATTACCATTGCTATTTATTATCCCTGGAGTGACTGGAACAGGAAAATGCCAGAGTGTACAGTTCACGGAAACTCTTCTGTATGGTCATGGTGTGCTCCTCAGAGCTGAGACAAAGAGGGACAGGGATGACTACTTCTCAGGAGGAGCAGGGAAGGCTCCCAATACGATCAAGTGCAAATGCATCCCAGCATGAGCTCAGCGGACACCACTGGAGAAGTCAGGCCCCTTCATCAGGGGTGGCCTTCACACAGCATTTATAAATCCATTCACAAAGCCACGCCAACAAAGGAGAATTCTGCTTCCTGGAGGTTACCCAAGGGCAATTCGCATTTTATTCTATTACCCACTTAGACCAGAGGGGGAGATAAAAAGCAAAAGTGGGGGGAGATGTGCCTTCTTTCTCCTCAGCTATGTTAGAAACCTCCTGGTGTAGATCTAAGGACAATCCCAAGGTCAGGTGGAGCTCTGCACCATGGGGTGTTCAGAACCACTATCACAAGCCCTGCTTTGGCCCTTTACAAACAGCTGAGGTCCTGGGCAAAAAACTGAATAAAATCCAAGTCTAAATTCAAGTCCCAGAGAGGAGGAGTTACCACCATACCCAACATGTTATTCCAGTTACTTCACAAGTACAAGCCCTAAATAGAGCTCACAAGGCTCAACTGCTTAACAGTAGCACTGTACAAATTTTTGCACTGTAACTTGACCAGGTGCAATTCTCCAGTCACAGCCAACGTTCAGGCCAGGTTTGGCAAAGGTCTTGTTTTCTACAACTGCAAATGTCAACTAGTGCTTAGTTTAAATGCTCACACCAGCCCCTTTGCAGCTCACTGCTTTTTCCAGGCATCCCCATCCCAGAGGTCAGGCAGCACTTGAGATTCAAATAAAGCAGGTGACCTTGTACATGTGAGTAAGGAAGACAATGTGCTGAAACCTCTCTAACAGGGAATACCATATAATCAAATCTCCAACCTATACTGATTAAATAAGGCAGGACAGATTGTGAGAGTTCCTCCAGCCCAAGTCATGCCATCAAATTCCTCCCCCCTCTAATTTCAATAGAATCCTCCTCCTCCTCCTTTGCATTGCCTCATTTGTACCTGATGAAAAAAGATTCAGCCTCTTCCCAGGGGCAAATGCTCCCATACTAGTTTCCATCACTTATGAAACTGCTACTGACATATAGCCTAGTTTTTCCCCCCACTCTGCTCAGTTTCAGACCATTGCTCCTCATTGTTCTCCATCTTGCCCTACAAAGAAAAGGTTTTGATGGGGAAACAAACAGGCCTGCAGATGGGATCTTGGGAACCCCATTCCACCAGCAGCTGCATAAGGAGAGAGAAAAACCCAGACCACAGCCCCAAGTAGGATCTGCTTCCATCTAGCACATTTCAGAGTCTTACTGGCCTCACTGCCTGATGTGAAACACATCACTTGGAATGGTCATGTACAGCCCTGCTCCAACTGGAAGGGTCAGGCATGGACAGACGGGGCCCCAGCACCTCCTGCTCTGACAGCACTCACACATGACAAGAATAGACCCAGTCATGTACTGGGAAATTTTACTCACTTTTATCGTAAATAACCTGAGTTGTTTGCGACTGTATAGCTGCAAAGTGAAGTGAAATCCAGACCAAAGATGTTTGCTTCAGCTAGGCACAAGTGACTTTACAGCAAAGAGAACAAATGACGCAGCACTTTTAGCAGACTAAGAGCTGGTTTGGTCAGCAGAAACCCAGGTGATGTGCTAACATCCCCAGCAGCACAGCAGTTGCCACAGCAGTTCATTAGAGCCTGGGCTTACCTGGCATTCCCTGTTGTTACACAAGCTCAGGGCAGAGCACGGGGCTTTGGAGTGCAGCAGCCCTGGGCATGTGCACCCTCACATTTAGCTGGTGAAGCAACAAGGAAGCACTGGTACAGTTATCGTGCAACGTGCCAACATCACCCCACCCTGCACTGCATGAGGAGAGTAATCTGTTTCCCCACAGGAAGGCAGAGCTCCATCTTCCCCAAGACTAAGCATCTGGAACAGAAATCTGTTTCAGAAAGGACATGCATCCAATTTTCCCTAATGCTGTGCAGGTGCCCGCAAGAAAAATAGGGAAAATAGTAAGAGACAAAGTGGGATGGACACTGTGTACATTTTTACAGTCTTACATTAAAGAATGCCCTTTGGATTTCTATCATATTTTCGTACCACAAAGCTGCCAAGAGGCTTTACAAGAGTGTAAAATGCGTTCTGTGGAGGAAAAGGCAAGTGGCCAATTCAAGCCATCAGCCAGAATTAGGATGAAATTTTGGGTAGACAGAAATGGACATGAGGAGAGGAAAAACGTACCTCCTGTAGTTTTCACCCTTTGCCTGCCAGTAGGGCCTGGGTGCCACAGAGCTGGGCGTAAAAACGAGATTTCTTCTCCTGGTCAAAACGTAATGATAATTGAGGGCAAATAGTGAGTTTTGCAAACAGTCAGAGAGGATAGGTGACCACAAAAGGCAATACCTTTGGCTGCATGCAGCGGGATCCTCATCTGATGAGGCTTCTTCACTTCATTCTTTTCTGGAATCCAACAAAGCCCAAAAGCTGCTCACCTCCAGACGGGCAGAATATTTAACCATTACCACAGTTTTGGAGTGTGCAAAGTTATTCAGCAGCAGAGAGGCTGATACATTCCTTAACTAATTAAGATCATCTTGTAACTAGAATCAGAGTTGATTCTTCAACTTAGTGTGTGAATCACTTAAGTGTGGAAGGAAAGCCAGTGTTACAGGGACTTTTAAAGGAAATCAATGCCTGGGATGCGCAAGATATTTCTCAAATCTCCACAGCAAACAGTAAGGACAAACTCAGATCCCTTGTGTAGAGTAAGTCCAATCTGAAGATTTAAGATGAGATACCAGCTTTCTACTGTGAGTAGAACCACAGTGTCCTTGTTGCTATCTGCCAAACCAAAACACTTTGAAATAAATCAGTCGGGTACTTGCAAGACCATTTCCTTATTTTCTTGGGCGAGAGGAAAGAAGGGGTCTGCTGGTTCAAAACATTTTTCCCAGTTCTCAACAAGGAAAGTCACACATCTAGAGGTAAGCACTGGGGTGGAGAAGAAAGTCCGTAAGAGAGTGACACGTTAGAATGAGAGTCAACAGGCTTGTTTCACTTGTGACCTAAACTGCAAACACATTTGCCTTTGGGGGCAGAGTAATCAGCACGTAGTTGGGTACTAATGCAGTTTTTACACTAATTGATTCTCAGCAGTGCCATGTTTCAGCTCTTCCCAACATCCCACTACCCTGGAGCAAAAACCCCAGCTTACAATAAAGGGCTCTGAGAGTGCAAAAGCCAAAAAAACTTAATTTTCCAATGCCAGACAGACTCCTTGGGGAACCCTAACTCAACATGCATGAGCAATACTCACAACAGGACAACACATTGCAAATAAAATGCAAAGCAGAACCAAATGGAAAAAGAGGACAGGAAGAAGTAGCTGGAAAGAAAGACAACACATGTGTGTATAAACACTTACACATGGACACCAGGGGCACCACTGGAGGAAGCTGCTCAGTTTTCCTCTGTAGACTGCAGAGCTACCTGGATGGAGGTCTCAGATCAGTCCAAGGTCACTGAACACAACAAAGGCAAAATCCTCCACCAGGATAAAGACACACTCAATTGAAAGCTAAATGAGAGCTCATGATGACCTAGAACATGTCTCAGAGGAACCTCACACATAACAAAAGCCCATGCAAGGGCAGGGTGTTGAGGACATCGGGCAGGATCCCGCTGACATTCCAGCACATAAAAATCAGGAGTGTCTCAGCTGACACAAGGTAGAGATGCACAAAATGGAGGCTCCATGCCCTCACTGCAAGGAAACTCTTCCCAAGTTGTCTCTTCCCCCAGTTAACCTGACCGGTGCTGTTCTCCCAAGCCAGGACAGACCCTGGGGAAATCTTGCCAAGGGTAATTTGTCTTTGTGATCTCCTAGGAAAACTGCTTTGCTCCTCATGCCACTGCCTCAGCTTTCACCTGCAGGGTGACCCCCTGCCCGTGTGTGACGCAGGGAGATTTCCCAGCAAAGTGATCCCACCATCCCACAGGTTCAGCAGTGATGGACCCAGACAGTCCAGAACAGCCCAAACCAGCTGTTTGGCAGCATGCTTTGTAGTCAGCCCCTGCTTTTCCACAGTTGTGGGTCTGCAGTCCTGCTTTTTTTTTTCCTACAGGATTATGAGAAGATTGTCTTTATATGTCATTAACTATATTGATCTGTAGTTGAGGAACTTGAAAGAGGAATCACCAACATTCAGAAAGGTTCTTCTAAGTCGGGGATCAGAAATCCACACCCTCATTCAACATGCTATCTCTCAGGTCCCCTGTGAAGTACAGTTGTCACAGTACAGAGTAAGAGAAACAACAAAGAAGGAAAGTTAAGCACTGATTTAGGATTTCTACTTATTTTTTTCTAGTCATGGCATTTAGAGCACACCAGGAGTCATGAATTTCCTTGGCAATCTCCACCTCTCCAAGACCACCAAGTTACTTGGCTCACAGCCCTGTGTTTCCAGAATTGGTCTTTGGGTGTGCAAGAGTTTGAGGCCATAAAAGCACTTTCAGAGTGCACGGTAGGAGGAAGGGGGGCATTGTAGCTCCCTTTCCTCAGCACTCAGAGCACCAAGAAGTGATACAGCAAGTCAGGTTCAAATCTTTACGGGGGTTTCAACCTACATGTCTCACCTTTTCCAGTCACCAAGCCATACAGTCTCATGGAAGGCATCAGGCTCCAACCACTACACAGAACTTTTCAACTTTGCATGAGACACTCATCAGGGTAAAAGGGGGAATTAGCTGAGAAACATAATGTACTTTCTTGGGAAGGAGGGCACTTGCAGTCCAGACCTTAGTCTGGTCACTGGTAACAGGAAAACACTCCCACAGAACAGGGATCAAACCTTTCCCCACCTTGTACTATGGCTCATCCCTGTGCTATGAGAGTTGCTCTCTTGGCTGTTTCTTTTGGACACACCACCAGTTATATTATTAGAAAAGATCCTGTGTTGGAAAGGATGATATGAGTATCAATGCCATCACAATATGAATAGATGTGAATTTCACTGCATTTCTGGCATTTACTACTACCGTGACAGCAAGCCCTGCAGCATCCCTTAAGCAAACACATACCCTAGCAGGCTACACAGAGATAGTGCAGTAACAACTGAATTAAGACATTGATTTGCACCTCCTTTTCACCCAATAGTTCCAGCACTCCACAGACATCAGTGATTGACCTCCTGTGACTTTCTTTGCCTCCTCCAAACTTCATTCCTTGGCCCTCTTTGCAGCTAAACACTTCCATTCTTGTTCTCTCCTCTCTCCCAAGTCTCTTTTTGCTACATGTATGAACAGCTAAATCAAACTTGACTGCTGAGTGAGGGTTCCCTTCACACACTGTCACTCCCTGCAAAGATTACTTGGATGCTTGCCTTCATTTTTCTGGATTCCTCCTGTTCATTGAGGAAAGAGGCCTTGATATGGCCCACCTCCAGGGAAAGGTCACTCACCTAAGCTATTCCCCAGCTCTGGGAAAACTCAACATTTAAAAAGAGTATTGGGTGTGAAGTACATCTTTCCAGTCGCATTTATGACGGAAATGTGGATACGCTGTGTTAACCACAAGAAATTACAAACCAAAACTAATTAGGAGAGAGAAGCACTAGGAAAACTCATTATATGCTTTTCAGTAATTTTGACCCTGTGAAGGTTTATGAACTTTGTATGGAATAAAGGTCTGACATGCCCCACAGAATTCAGTCTCTGGCAGAATCAAGACTGGAAAAGGGTAAAAATGGTGGTGAGGAAGCCAGCTGATGGGTTATGGAGACTGACCTGTTTAGTGTGGTATGCAGAGAAGCCAATATTCTCCTGCTGCAAACCATTTAATAAGGGAGCTGCATTAGCCTCTACACTTAGACCCTATATCATGGTATAGGAAAGCGAAAATATTCATATATTTGAGGAAATAGTAAAAAAAAAAATTGAAGAAATCAAAGAGCATAATATTGAACTTTGTATGAATTTTTAACTATGCAGGGCCACTTTCTGGAAATCATGGCTGCAGTTATTGAAAGGTCAAACAAGGGAGCTGGGGTTTGAAGGGTCCTGTAATGGCCAGTGCTCAACACCTCCACGTCAGATACTGCCTTGGCACTGGGACCGAGGAATGTGACGAGAAGAGAACTTTCCCATCTTGCCCTGCATGCTCCACACAGGATTATATGACCAAGGGCCCTAGGGGGATTTTTCTAGTGCTAGGGTCACAGGCTGCTTGGGGCTTAACACTTTCAAGCTGTATTTCATAAAAGCACCCTTAAAAAAAACCCTCCAGTGTTCCTAAAGGAAGCCCAGAAAACAGAGATATTTGGAGCTTTTCAGCCAAGAGGTTGAGTGTATTTACGATTGCAGCTTCCCACAGACACGGACACTCACAGGCTGGTAATCCTGCCCTCTACAGAGTCCTGCCACATGTTTCCACAAGCAAGTGCTGGGACAAGGCACATCAGGTTCCATAGGCACCCAGAGCACCCCACGAAGTGCAACACTTCACTGGCACTAAGGAATCACAGGTTGAGAGCAGCCCAGCAGCCCAAACTCAGCAGTGGCACCATAGACAACCTCCCAGGGAATATCATTGCAGTCAAAATAAATTTAAAAAATCAAACAAAATACTGAAGCCCCCTGACATTAATCCAGTCTATCTTCAATTCCTCAGAAGTCAATTCAGTCACCTCACAGACCCATCCTGTAATAAGGGAAGAGACAGGCTCCTGCCTCCCCAGCAGGAGCTCAGCAACCCAAGCAACCAAAACAGATTTATTACACTTGACACTCCTCCTTTTCCTTTCCACCTGCCCTGCAAGGACAAATATCTTACCTGAGGGAAAGGAAAGGTGCCATAAACCCAGCAGCCTCCATTTCAGCAGCTTGAACTTCAACAAGAAAAGGAAATAGGCCACCCTAACCCTCCCACATGAGAGACCCAGCAGCTGTGGTGAGCTTATGTGCTGCTAATTTCAAGAGTCACAGGTGTAGGTAACCTCAAATACCCCATCCTGAGATGAGAAAGAGGTAGAAAAAAAAAGAAAAGCCCCCAAGCAAATCTCTGTGCTATGTCCTTGGTGTAGGCCAGGGCTTGTGCTGGGAGGCAAACCACTGAAAGTGGGAAGACAACAGTCTGTATATGGCTTTTAACTTATTTTTCCTTTCCCCCACATACGAAATTTATCTCTACTGTTTCTGGGTCATCAGTCTGCAGATCTGCCTTAGTCATCTGGCTAGGGTGTTCATAGAAGAACAAATAAATGAATCACAGTCCTTGCAGGAATTGCTGTGAAGTAACTCCCTCCCCCTTGCCTTTCCTGTACTTCCCAAGTAGAGGAAGCCGAAGCTTTGACTGGCTCACCAGGCAGCTTTGCAGGAAAGCAACCTGTGCACAGCTCTGCTGCTCCTGCCCTTGGGAGCAGCTCATGCTCATGGGCTCTGTCAGCCCCACTGCGTGGGCAGGGGCCTGGATGTGCCCACACAGAACCAGGAGAGAGAGGGAGAATTCATCCTTTAAGGCTGCACAGCACAGGAACACCTCACACACGTCCTCTGCCTCTGGGATGTCTGTATTTGCAGTTTCCTTAGACCTTGAAAATTAAAGCAGGCAGGTAAGAAAAAGCAAAAAAAGAAGCTTGAGATAAGTAACACTTAACACTCCAAATTCCTCCTACATGTTGGTCCAGGGGGCTTAAATCCATGCTCTGCACTGGGCCATTCACCTACAATTTCGTGAGTTATCCCCCCCAATGTAGGAGAGCAGTAGGTGGAAGGAGATCTGTTACGATCTTGATTTGCAGGATGAGGGCCTTGGATGCTGCAGTGCCAACAACTGCAGGGCTGACGTCTGATCCCACAGGTTTTGTGACTCTAAAATTGCATCTGGGGCTGTGGTGGGCAGCAGGACCTCAGAGAACCTTCAAGGGGCATGGCTGTCAGAGGAAAGTTCAGAGGGCTGTAAGGCTCAGCCTACTCTCAGAGTGAATTAAACGTTCATGTCTTGGTTGTAGGAAGGTTCCTATTTCCAATTTACCTTGCTTCTTGAGAAAAACATGAAGGTTTTCCCTCTGAAAATCCACAGGCTAAGTATGCGGCCTTTCAGAAACTCAGTGAGAAGAGCAAAAAGAAATTCCACCACCTTTTAACCAAATCACTTCCTCAGTCAATAAGCAGAGCAGAGCATTAAGCAAGACTGTAGAACATCTCAGTTTCCACCCTTTTTTGACCTTAAAATATCTGCTCTCCTTGACATTTTTGGAGGAGGTGTCCTAGCACAAGGTTTCAGGAGCTCTGTTAAACCTGTGCTTTCACAGCTTTTTCAGTTTATATGGTTTAGACACATCACAACCGTCTCTGCCAGAGAACTCTTGCAGCCTTCTGAGCAACTGAGTTCAGTGCTTCAGTTCATCAGGAAGGTTAAAGTTTGCTTGTCTTCAATGCCCACTGTTTATAGCAGGAAACCCAAAGAGCACTCCCAGGATCCTGCAAGAATGGCTCTCACCTATTTGTAACTACTATCATGCATTAAGATGGGACTTTCCACCCATCTGGGAAACACTCCACTTGGCTCTAATTTCCAGAAGACTGCTTTCCTGCTGGGATCAGTCCCCCCACAAAGTTCTTGACAGAGAGAGCTACACAAAAGAGATTTATGTGCAAAGCAATGTAGCAATGTCCTTCTTTTTTTTTTTTTTTTTTTTTTTTTTTTGCTGGTTTCTTTTTCTATACCATAAGTGATCATCAATAAAAAATGTATTTTGCTAGTTACTAAATGTGGTGTTCAATGTGAACTTTCTGTGAATAAATTTCTCTGAACAAGTTCTGAAACAAGTAATTTCTTAGGATTTGCCCACAGCTAATTGTTTTCTGGATTTCTAGTAATTCGTGGAATAAAATTACTTGGCCTTTCATGTTTTAATAAAATTTTCCTCTTCCAAACAAGGTGTAAAGGTTGTTGTTATGTTGTCACATCTCCACAGAATTTTGTCCTCCAATGCAAAACTACTCCTCCGGAAATATTTTGGCTTTGGTAGTAAATCATAATAAAGTTATGAAATTTTATTTATATGCTTTATCAAGTGTGTCTATGCTTAAATTTGCCATTGGTTAACACGCTATTTATCCACATTCCTCTTCTTGTGAGTTTGTGTTGTCTTTTAATAAAAGGAAACATGATAACAGCACGGTGTAGAGAGCAGTGCATTTACCCAGTGCCTCGAGACTTACTGCTATCTCCATCCACACCAGCCACAGAATTTTAACCAATACTCAGTATAATTCTAGCAAGTTTTTTTTAAAAAAGCGTAACTGAAAGTCCATGAATCCTTATGTATAACAAACATGCCTAATAGCCTAAAGTAAGCAGTCATCCGTCTTTTCAAGTGATCAAACAGAACGAAAGCCAGCTAGCCATAACACATCCAGTCTTATTTACTTGCTCCTCTTCCTGTTCCCAGCAATAGGCACAAACGGATCTCAGACTTTACCACAGTGATTCATTTTGCTGGTGTCAGAAGAGCAAAATACTCTAATGCTCCTCTCAGGGCTGCAGCCAATGTCATTGCCCTGCCTGCACTGACCTCCCCCACCAGGTGGATGCCTAAATCCTCTTGGAGTCGCTTCTGTATCATTGGCACTCATGGGTCCCTGTGCATTGACCTTATTCCCATCAGCAAACTCCCAGATGGAGCATCACAGAGAGTCCCCACCTTCATGAGAATTGCTAATCAATGCACGATTTTGGAGAATCTGTCTGTGGATAGTGAGACAGGTTTGAGCATGGCAGGAACAGATGTGCCCCCAGAAACGGAAAAGGTGGCCCATAGGCTCACGTGGGATGGTTACAAAGATGAGGTGTGAAGGCGTGATCCTGCTAAACTCTTTGAAAGCCATAGTTTCTGGAGATGCCCAGGGTCCTTATAACTTCTGAGGATTTCCTCTGCCTGTGGTTATGATCCTAGATAGGTGATGTTCCTGCTGTTATTTTTTCCCTCTGATTAGAGGCTTAGAGTGCCAACAGTCTATGCTGTTTCAGAGGAAATGGTGGAAAATTGCTTCAGAAGTGAGTACTGTAGATTAGTCATGGCAGGAGAGGACAAAACAGCTAACAAATATTTTGTGAACTATAGAAAAATTACAGAGAAGAATCTGGATAGGACCAGAGAAGGACAACCAACCCCAGGAGGAAGCAGCCATACCATTTTGACGGGTATTCTTAAAGGCTCCCAAATGGGATCCTCACTCCCCAGCAATCTGTAGCAGGGCTGAATTGTCCTTATCGGTACAAAGCATTTTACCTAGGTGTAAAACAAATCTTCTCTTACTGCCCATCACGGTCTCTGCCTCTTGCTCTGGCCAACAGGGACTCGACCCTCCTGGCCAGAGGAGGCACTCACTCTCTCCTCTTCCCATCAAATAACACACAAAGGTGCCAGGTCTTTTACCACAGACCTCCAGGTTTTCTTGGGGCCATTGGGAAGCCTTCTGAGCTGTTGGTGTGCAGACTTCTGAACTGGACATCTATAGCTTACTAGCACAAGGGGGTGGGCCTCAAGGAGTTGCCCATTGTCCTTCCAGCACTGTGTTTTGGCACTGAGCAGCTGGAGTTAGGTATCATTTCCATGTCATGTCATCTGAGCACTTGAGAAATTTGTAATTCTAAAGCATACAAACTGCCACATCAGATCAGGTTATTTAGCAAAAATAATAAGAGAAAAATTAGGGAAAATCTGTCTGTTGGAGAATTTTTTCCTAAATAACCAGCAAGTACTGAGCCGAAATGGTGATGGAGTTATACTGAAAGGTGGGTGATGAATATGAGAGGGGAAAATAATGTTTTGGATTAGCAAAAAAAAAAGAAATTAATTCTTTCCAGCAATAGGAAAAAATTTTCATAGGATGAGTTGTCAGCCTTCTCCAACTTAAAATGAAAGGACATTCCTTCAGGGAAATTTGTTTCAAAATAAAATAAAAATTGTTGGACTTAGGAAATCTAAACCATTGTAACTTTCCCCAGCTTGCTTTGTTTGCTTTAGCTTAAGGCAGTCTGGATTTGTAGAACACATGCTTCATCACCTGCCTAGGCTGCCTGTCCTTTCTCTCCCCTTTCAGCTTGGCTCAGGCCACCTGCATATGGTTTCCAAGGATCCTCCTTCTTTTTCATAGAGCTGGCACTCTGGACATGGTTTGTGGAAGATGTCCTAGAGAGAAAGACTCCAAAGACATAGGAGAAAATGTAGCTAAAACCTCTTCCCCAGCTCTGGACCTTCACAGTGCATCCTATGTTCGCTGCCAACAGCACGTGGGCCCTGGGTAAACCTCATACAGACTGAAGGTAAAAAGTTGTATTAGGTCATTTGCCTTATTCGTCACAAACTGACCATCATGTTACTAAAATTCAATGTCTGAGGGATATTCTCTATTTTCTGATGAAGTCCTGGAGTCCTGCAACACGATCAACATTGATTTACATTACACAGTCACTTTTACAGAGGCAAAGAGGCTTTGGCAGTCCAGGCCACTGGGTTTGGTGGTTCCTCATTACTGCAAGATGGATGTATCTCCAAGCCTCGAATTCAATTACCCCCAGAGCACTCATCTGGGTCAAAACAGTGACCCCACTTTATGATACACCTTCCCATTAGTTTTTTTTAATTGTCATTACTTACTAGAAGCACATAGTTGTGCATGGGCAGTGAGTTTTCAGTGCTGACTCGTAGCTGGCATAGCAACAAAACACATTCCTCTGGCCCTGGGGTGGGTGGAGGACACAACACACACTACTGCTGGGTTGCTTCATCCCTCCTATTCTAACGCATTGATTTTCACTGCAGCAAGCCTTGCTCTGTGCGAATATTGAAATTTTCCATGTTGGAGAGCTGCTTCCTTGTGGTTATTGTTGTTATTTAACAACACTAATATCCAAGGAACACTGTAACCTCTATTCCATGAGGAAAACTACGCTTTGTAGCAGAACATCAGGTCTGGCAGAGCAGCAGTTTACATGGCAAGACCATGTCTTTAGCTAATGCCAGGAAAACCTGCCCAGTGTGGTCAGTTTATAAGTCTTTTGCAAAATTACACTTCACAAATGTGCTGTTGAAATGCCTTTCGAGCTCTTGGCAGCTGGGCTCCCCTATGGTTTCTCTGTGTCACTCAGGAATTTGAGCAGCCAGTCCTTGAGACTGCAGCTGGTGCCATCTTCACTACCTTCGATTCTGGCCTTCTCTCGCTAAATTTGTCAAGAAATCACTTTTGTCCTCTTGACAGTTTCTTTAATCTTCTTATTTTTGTGCATGTGTAATCGAGTACAGGCAGGCTATCTCACAGCAACAGTCTGAACTGATTTAAAATGATTAGAGGACCTTGGCAGTAGATGTTAGAGGAGTATGAAGTATTTATACTGTGTCTGTTTGCTTATAGTGCACCTTTGCCAGAGCCATAATTCAATTTATGCATACAGATCAACTTTTTAATACCTTCCAGGAATAATTGTTGTCATCATTTTATGTTTCAGTGTGTGTATTCAAATAAAACATGTTGCAATTGGATTGAAAAGTTCGAATCCTGTTTTGAAAAGTCTCAGTTAAAGTTTATGGGTTTTAGCACTTTCAGAATAAAAGCAGTTTTAAAAGTTGTGATGTAGCAATCTCACAAACACGATTTTTCAAAGACATATATATTCCTCTCTGTTCTCAGAGAATTTGCCTAATGGAGTGTGATTTCATTTAATAGCTAATAAAAAATAACATCAAAGTCCACAGCTCCCTATGTTCCAAATCCTTTTTTGTGGTCTTACCTGGGACTATTTGAAATCTGTAATTACTATTTCTAGACTTCCATTTAGCAGCACATTCTGGTGCACTTGCAAGAAACTGCTGGAGCTGTATGCTAAGATGCACACATCGGCAACCATGTGAGTGCAATACATTGCAGTTTCATACCATTCCTCCAGCTTCAAGAAGTGCAGTCCCTTGCTTTTCTGGATGTCCAAATACTAAATAACCGTCCCTTAATAAATCAATGCCAAAAATTTCTGTAATAACTACTTTCTTGATGGTCAAGGGGTGCTGCCAGAATCAATAGCCTCGTTGTCTGCGGTAAAATTTGTCAACACTGCTATGAACCATAGAAACTTATTAGCAGCTGTTTTCCCTAGATGATTTTGCTCATTTTAACTTTTCAATTGTCAGCCGAAAATTGACCTTTTAGTTGGCCATGAAAAGTATGTTCATTTACACAGACAAACACCTGTCTGACATGGCAGACACCCCCCAGACCCTTGATATGCTGACAGAAAGGAGTGCCCCTCGCACAGCAGCCATCCCCCGATTACTGCAGGAACAGCTACTATCAAAGATTTTGCTTTGAATGGGAAATAGCTTGTGGTTTTGCACAGCAGACATTTTTTGTGGCACACAGTCAGGACCACGTCCTCTTCTAAGAAGCCAGACAATTTTAGTCCTTGGCACTGGCAGGGCAGTGACAGCCCCTGGAGGAAGAGTGGCTGTGGCCACCCTCCGGTGCCCCACTGCTTCAGCACGCCTCTAAAAACGAATCCTCACATACTTGTTTTTCAGAGAGCAGCAACAGGCTTGTTTCACAACAGCTTTTGCTGTATTTTACCTGTGTTTCTTTCTCTCACTCCTTTCGAGGAAGAAAAGACATGAATCAAGCCTTTGTTCAAAGTGGCTTAACCCTCTCTGCCCCAGAGACACGGCCCGTCTCAGCCTTCTGGACATACCCACCACCTGTCAGGGGCAGGGCAGGCTTCGTCACCCCCTAGTAATGAACAGTATGGAATCCCACCAGCACATGGCAACTCACACCTTTGAAGTTTAGCAGCCTCAAAGTCATACCTTACCAAAGCTGAATCCTAAAACTGAGGTGCCCGTGTCCTGCTTATGGCTGAAAACTGTGAAGCACAGTAACATCACCGGAGTTTTGCTTAGTGTGCCTTGCTGCTCAGAGCCTCGTGACACTGCTGGCTGTTGCCGTCAGCAGTAAGACGGCCACACAGAGCAACTGTCACTGTCTCAGTTATACCAACTTCAGCTTTTTCACCTGAGGTATTTAATCTCTGAGTTTTACCCAAACTGGTACTGCCCAGGTATTTCATCAGGAAGAGAAGACGGAGCAAATACTGATACGGATCTAACTGCTTAATCGGTGACTTGAACGTTCTTAAACACCAGCAGAAGAACAATGGAGCACACAGGCGTCCTCATCCATTTGAGCACCTCAACCAGTCTCAGCACGCCACTGTTACTGGATGCAAGTCCACCCAGGTTTGTGGCAATGTAGCACCATCTGAAATTATTACTGGTACAATTTAGAAAGGAAAGAACCCAGTAAATCTAACAAATTCACACTTAAGAAAATGCACTGATGAACCACAGAAAGAAAGAAATCGGGACAAGGTCTATGAACAGGAACATCAGAAATTTTGCAGTAGACTGTTTTCAAGAGATATTGCCTCAGAGATATATTAGACAACAGTTTTTCCATCGGATACAACTATGTTATTTTTAAAAATGATTGAAACATTTCATAGAAAATGCATTTTATTTGGAACTATAAAAATAAACTTACAATAAACTTTTTAAAGTACTATACTTTTATTCTGTGGTTTTTTTGGACTTCCATTATTTTACTACAAATGGGATGGAATCCACAATAGAATCATTAAGGTTGGAAACAACCTCTGAGACCACTGAGTCCAACTGTTAAACCAGCAGTGCCACATCCACAGTGCCATGTCCCCAAGTGCCACATCTACACAAGTCTTAAATGCCTCCAGGGATGGTGACTCCATCACTTCCCTGGGCAGCCTGTTGCAGTGCTTGACTATCCTTTCTGTGAAGAAATTTTTCCCAATATCCAATTTAAACCTCCCCTGGTGCAACTTGTGGTCATTTCCTGTTGTGCTATTGCTTATTACCTGGGACAAGAGACTGACCCCCACCTTGATGGAGTGGATGACACCAGCTGACTCCAAGGACTCAAACATCTCACCCATGTGTTCCAGCCTGCTCTGGCTGAGGCTGGAGAGCTCTTTGGCACACTGAGAAAACCCTGTAAAAGTTCCACTAGCAGTTGTTACACTTCTGTGAGGGCTTAAATTGTATTATTTGTTATTCAAGAACAAATTCTATGAATCTGGAAGAAAACCTGAAATTAGGGATGACCTGCAGGCCTAAAGGACAGACTGTCAAAGGATTTCTGTGCGTTCCAGTTTGGAGCTGAGCCGCGGTATCAAGACACACTGTACAAAATGAGCGTATGCAAAACACAGAAAATGAAGAGTGAAGCTGTTGACAGACAGACACAGAAACAAATTGTTTAAAAATAAAACAACTCAAGAAAACATATTAGCAACTCCAGTGACTTAACAGAAGCAGATGCAAAATGTTACAAAGTGATAATTAGAGAACTGCCTGAATGCATAGTGCTGTTGTGCAAGAGAGATCACTTTAGAAATGTACAGGAGGAAATATTTGCTTGTGAGGAAATATTTGCTTGTTCCAAGCCATAAGAATACAGAACATTGAGTTTTCTGTTCTGAGGGTGTGGGGATGTTTAATGGAGCTGAAGTCCTGCTTGTCAGAGGGCACCTTGTGTTCTAGCAAGCATCACCTTCTGATAACCTTAAATTCCTTTCCTCCTGCATGGGAAGACAATATTGGGGAAGATTAACTAATTACTCAAACCAAACAGATTGTGCTAAATTCTGCTAAATTTCAAGCTTGCACTATTTGGTGGTGGCTATGACAGAAACAATGCGAACACTGATTGGGTGGCACATATTTAGTATCTAAAATCTACTGGGCAAGAGAAGCAAGGAGCAGAATGAATGTGAATGTGTGCCTGTTTGCCCTAGACTCTGACTTTGAAAGGAAGCTGTTTATGTGGGACAGCTGAATCTCCAGAATTTTTTTTCTTTTTTTTTTTCCTTTTTTTTTTTCCTTTTTTTGCATAAGAGCTCTCTGGCAGTTTGCCTCACTTCAGAGCAGGGATATTTTGCAATTATTGTTGCCTGTTTTGTTTTATCCTTCTTTTCCTATGAAACACACTACAGCAGGACAAGCCCTTGGTGTACTCTTCTGCTGCTGCTTCCAGGATGCCAACCCTGGGGAGGTAGCGGGGGACTTGCACAGAAAGAAGCACTGAGGAAGGTGTTTTCTGTATGCCCTCCTTGGCTATTTCATTAAAACAGCCCCCAAGCCTGAAGGGTTGGTTCCCTGCACCCAGCTCCACACCTCATGGCTGGGCAGCCTTATTTCCACTGGGACAGCCCTGCTTGCACCACAGAGTTTTCCCCAGAAAACTGTTGCTACTATCAGACTCCTAGGGGTAGGGATGGCAGCAAACAAAGTTCCTGCTCCACTGAGGAAGAGAGCAATGGGCCTGGCTCAGGCTCTGATCAAGAAAATAAGATGATGTGGCTGCATTGTGAGAGCTGCTCCACAGTTACAAATGCAAACTTCTTCCCTCACCATTCTCTGGGAAAGATGAAGGAGCACAAGGAGGCCCTGGGTGGAAAATAAGCTTTTGATGATCCTGAGCTATAAGCTGTGAGAAACTCTCCGTTTCCCAAACCAGACCAAGTATGTCACAGTCCCCCTACTCATGTTGGGATATTCATCCACCCCTTCTAGGCTTTAAAGGAAATAGGATCTGACTTATGCCTGTATCTCAGGATTTATCCTAAGTTCTCACGTACTCTCAGGTTCATTCACATAGAAATGTAAAATCCTAACAGTGTATCAGGAAATGTATTTCTCAGTAATAAACTGCAAATCAGGCTTCATTTGGAGAAAAGTTTGTGTTAATATGTACTAACATTCACATCATATGCATACTTATCTAAATACAAGTTTATTCAAAACTGTTTAGAAAGAAAAGTACTTATCATTGCATACAAAGTTTTAGAATTAATCTAATAAAATTAGTATTTTTAATGGTCAGAAAATAGAGAAAATAAAACCACCGTGAGTGGAAGGGAGGAAGGACAAGAGGTAAGAAAGTGCCCTATTCTAGAGATTAGAGAGGAGCTAAAATTGAAGGAAGAGCACTGTGCTGAGATGCTAAAATCCAAAACATGCTTGTGGAAGACAGACTAGGTGCACCACAGGCTAGGCTTTTTGAAACACAAAGATAACCTCTTGTTTACTTTTAAAGGACATTGCAACTAGAAAGACCAGCAGGTACTAAAGTGGCCAGCAGGCATGAACCACTAAGTTTTCAAAACCCTTCAGAGACACCCACGATCTGATGGGCCATTGTCACAGCTGCTAAGCAGCTGAGGCAAATGGCAAGTGAAGTGGCCAGAGCCATCATTTCAACGGCACACAGAATTCAGATCAGTAGTATCACTTTTGAAGGCCTTGGCCAAACTAAGAAACCCAAAGCAAACGTAGCCATTAGTTCAATAAATGTATAATGAACTGGGAATCCTCATTAATTCTTTCACTAGGGGGGCACTCACTAATTTGTTTGTCAGAAGCATCAGGAAATAATATCCAGATGAGTGTGACCTAAGCCATAGGACTTGTTCTCACTCAGCTTTGCAAAATAAGAGCAATTAAAGAGGCAAAGAACATACATCCTCCTAAAAAGGGATTGAGTATTTTAAAATACCGTTTAAAAAAAATAAGTTACAAGACCTGCTCAGCTAGAGAAAGGACGTTGTGTTCTTTCTGTGTTTTGAGCACACCCCACCACCCCACCACCATTATTAGGACTCATTTTGTAGCAGGAGCAGAAAACCAGATGGTAATCCCCAGTCTAAATAAATGGGGGTCTCTCTGTGTGGTGTCTTCTGCTCGTCCAGCCCTTGTGTTGCCAACTCATGGCTCAATGCAGGGGAAGAAAACCAATTTTATTGGCAGAAGAAATTGCTGCCATTTAAGGACAGATGTTTGTCATTTATTAAGGTCCTCATGTTGTTGAATGCTCGGTGAGAAGAATGGGGGAAAAAAATAAAAAACTGAATGATCAATTTCTTCAGCTAAAAGGGTTGTCCCGTCAAGGCTGAAAAATTTTACATGCTTATGTATTGGGTGTTCATAGTATGCTACTATAAAACTAAAGTAGTTTCAGAATTTCTTCAAATAAAAATTGTTTAGAGTTAATTCACAGTAATTTAGTAAATTGCAGTGTCTTTGCAATATGTTCAAATTTGAAAAAAACCCAACACTAATTTTAGTGTGCGTTGAAATATCCTTCCCTTTTCTTTTGATGATAACTATGATGCAGTAAAAGTTGTGTAAAGACAACACATTTGTAACCTGTACAAGAAATAAACAGCGTGCAGAGAATATTCACACCAAGAACAGAGAGACTTACTGGAACCAGTGGGATGAGAAAGAAAATTTCATGTACGTACCAAAGGAAACTAAGCATGATTAGGTCCTTGGCATATTAAAAGCATTTGAGATTTATTTAGACGCTGCACTCCTTTCTGTGCAATGATCAGTTGAATCTCAGCCTCTGGTCTATGGAGTATCCAAGGGTTTCTGAACAATGAACCAACCTGAACAACAGTAGAGACTGAGGGGTGCACTTTAAAGAACAATATTATTTTGGTGTATTTGATGGGGATGCATTTTCTAAATATCAACATTTAGATTGTCTTGCTTATCTTATCTTAGGTGCTTGTCTTTACACACCCTGTACCTCCCGAAAATAGGTGGTGTTTTGTGCTCATGTTACAGTATCTGATGGCAAAGCAAACTCGTATAAAACAGCCACAATGGCATATTAATCAATGTGCTTGAAGTACCTCAGACCTCAGGGTCCAGCTCACATTTAGGTATCTGCTGTCTCCAAGGTGCTTTGGAGGGGACCAGCTATAAATAGTAAGTGTCAAGGAAGCACACAAATAAATGCTTCTGGCTGCTTCATGAGAACTTTTTCCTATTCAATTTCAGCTTTAAAAAACTTGATTCCTTATTTCCTGAAAACTAGGGAGAGTTGTTGAAAATCTAGAATTTGCTGCTGTAAATTTCAATTTTGCATATCTAGCCTTTATATTCAAAGAGCTTTCCACGCTGGTGGTATCAGTGATAGCCATCTCAACACCTACATTTTAATACCAGCAAATGAGTTGAGTAATTCACACAAGACAGAACATCTAATTGGTGTTGTTCATGCAGGTGGCATCCTGGCAAATGCTTTGACCTTCAGCAATTCCACCTGAGTCAGCTTTCTGGGTCAAACCCAACATTGTAGTCAGCTTTCTAACCTGCTAGCAATTTTGAGAGGGCAGAGGTTTGAGGGGATTTAGTGCTGCTCTTTCATGTTTTAATCTAAAACAAACAACTCAACTGATGGAGCTTAATTTCACCCTGAACAGTTAACTCCACCCAAGAGAAAAATATGGGCCAGAGCTGCAATTCTCTGCAGCAACAACAGAGTATTTGATAATGACTAGTAATTAAATTAAAAAGGGATAATATTAAAGTACCTTAATCTTGCTCTGACTGCCACCTCACTATAAAAAATGACTGGAGGACTGTTGATTGCACAGCTGTGGGATGGGGAATGTCTTACAAAAAAAAATTGAGACAATTCAAAGAGTGAAAAGGGGATTCTGAAATCGACATAATGGCTACTGGATTTCTTTCTCTTTCTGCTTTGCTTTCTGGTTCCTTAAGAACATTTCTTTTCTCCTCTTTTTTTTTTTCCCCATAAATATTTCCAAGGGAATTTTAATTGTTCTAAGGTATTTTTTGAATTTCCAAGCTACACTTGGTGCCAGAAAAGGGGCACCATGATATGAGACCCCAATACTAAACTGGAGCACTTTCTGTGAACCTTACCTAAGCCTGCAGAAAGCTTACCTAGACCTGCAGGAACCAAAAGCAATTTTTTCCCGTGAGCATTATAAATCCCATGCAGTGAAAACAGTTACATTTATCACAGTAATTTCTTTGTGTATACGGACACAGTGAGTTATTTGTGGGGTGGGTAAATAAGTAATCATTTTAAGATACATGGGGCTTTCCTGGTGGTTAAACATCATCTTATCTACTTGTCAGACACCAAATCCTCTTCCAGTAAATGTGGCCAGCTGTGCCATCTATGCCCAGCAGGTATTCATTCCCCAGTCATGGTCAAAGTCTATCTCCTTCATTTCCTTCTCCACCATAAAGAACAGAAGTCACTTCTTAACTTTGTCACACAATAATTGAATCAATATGTAACAGTAAATTTTTAATAGCCCCTTGGGACTTGATCATGTGAAGAGACAGTGTGCTCTAACAGTGTGATACCCCTCATGTCAAATCTTGCCAGGCAGCAAGGAAGATGCAAATAGCAAGATATTACATTCAGTCCTCCAGCACTTCATTCGCAAAGAAGAGTCTGAACATTCAAAAATACAAAATGCTCTACCCAATAGCATTTTGTGAAATTGAATTATAGTCATCTCCCCCCTCACCTTCAGAAAAATATGAAATGAGGTGGCTGGATTTTGAGTTACCAGGTTTAAAAACAGAGTGGGGAGGAAGGGAGCTGTTTGCACGCATGTGCTTTCACTAACAGTGTTTGCTCTGTTACGAGCCTGTCAAAGCAGGGTGTTTTTGTTAAACGGGGAATCCAAAAAGTGACTTCCATAAAAACCATAACACCAGACTCCTCTCTGTGTGTATGTGTGCAGTCAGTCACAGGAAGCAGTTAACTAAAAGCCCTTAGGGGTGTTCTGCGTTGCAGAGGAAATATTTGCACCCTGTAATGGCACGAGTCCATCTCAGACACCCACACTCGTGCACCTCCAGCCCTTGGTCAGAAATGACTCAATCAGTGAAATGGGGTCCTCAGGCTGTCACTGCACAGAAGTGAAATGTTGGCTATCCAAACAGACAGGAACACCTCAGGAGGAGGAACATGAGATTTGACAACACTGCAACACAAAGCATCTACACACCAGCAAACCCCAACACCACTTAGCAGGACAGGTGGGCTAGAGGAGCAAGAACAGATTTGGATTTGGCATGCTGATAATTGGAAAGTTAAAAGAACAATCTTATCAACAACTGGAAGAGTTGTCTAGTAAATACCACCACTTCCAATGCACCTTTACCTCCTGATTTCAAAAGGCCTGTGCTTAGACATGGCAAACAAGATCCACATCCATTATGTCCATGAAGCTGCCGATGAGCTCACTAGTTCGCATAAGAAAAACCTTCAGTTTCTGATCAAATCCCCCAACTCCCCTCAGAAATATAAGACAGTGGAATCAAACCAAATGCAACAGTCCAGTCCAGGGGCTAATTTACTTTGGGCATTTCCTACAGAAAATATGAAAAGAGCTGAAAGTTCAGATGGCAGAGCAATCTCTCATCCATCCCAGCTGCAGCACACATCACTGGGGCGCTTCTCAGTCCCCCAGAGAAGTGCCAGGCAGCAGCAGGGCAATTCAAAACAGCCACCACCAGTGTCAGCCTGCAGGGTGGCAAGGAGGTGGCCGTGCCAGCAGCCACCCCTCCCAGAGCCCCTGTGTCTCACCACTCACTGCTGCAGGAACTGGCTCCACAGCCCCAGCAGGACACTGCTGTGTGCCATTACTCAGCTCACCATGGCCTTCCTCACTGCTGGTGTCATGGCGTGGTGGGGATTTAACTTCAGCAGCTGCAATACCCCTGCTTTTCTTTACCTAAGCCCAGGGAAGCTCTGGTCTGGGACAGAGTGTTACCAGTGGAACAGGCACACTTCACACAGAAAAACAGGGTGAGAAGTCCCGAGAGCAATCGGGGAACAAAGCAAACTCCATCCCCAGCATTAGTTATGGGCTTCCCACAATGTTTCCTAGAATCAATTTCCTACATTCCCGGGGTTTCCCACTGACAGAGGCTGCAGAACTCCTCCTCACAGTGTTTCCCAGTGGCCGGCCAGGATGGGGCCACCAACACTCAGATGTTTCCAACATTATGACCCCAAACTCAGCTCTGGGCAAGAGTGGGAGACCTCATTCCCAGCAGAGTGAACATGACTCAAAGCAGCCGTGGTGCCCTGCACCCCTGGCCCCTTTATGTGTCTCGTGAAGTGCTCCCACACCCTCAGGGGCCAGGGCTGCACATGGGGGATGGCTGAGTGTAAGGGCTGGCACCAGGGCAGAACTTACCGGAGCTGCTTCCCGCTGGCCCATGACTGACCGTCAGGCAAGCACAGGAGAGCTCGCTGTTGCCTCAGTCCTAAATCACTTGCTCTTCCCTCTTCCCTCAGTGAGCAAAAACCGAGCAACGGCTGCCTGCAATGGCACCACCACTGCTCCCCAGCAGACCCAGTTTAACATCCAAACGCTGCCCCCTCCACAGGAGGGCCAGGCACACAGCAGGCTGTTGCACACCTCTGTGGCAACACCAGACAGAAATCCACTGCAATATCCTGCTGCGAATTCAAGGAAGCTTTCGCACTCATCCCTCAAGTTTTGGGACGAAGGTTGTGTAAGCACTTGAAAGTGAGATTCCAGCCCAGCCTGCAGTTCAGGAGGGCACTGACAAAATAACAACTTCACTCTTTCTAGAAGAGCAGGAAATTACTGTGGTTTTGATTTGTGGTACGACTGGACTGCAGTACAGGCTGTGGCATCTACCTGTTCTCACAGAAGGGTTATGCGAAGATGGGTCTCATCATTCTGGCTCCAGGACAAAATCAATAGCCAAGGCAAGCTGAGGAAGACCAATGAGTCATTTGCTTCTTCGTTATCCAGGAATATTTTGTTTTCCATCTGAATTAAAGCCCTTATGATTCTTATTGCAAGATAACCAAATGGGACCAGCAGAGAAATTAGGGAACATGATGTAACAGTCCTTTAGGATATGATCTAAAAGCCTTTTCTCACCACAAAATTCGAAGCAGCCAAACCACAGGACAAAAACAGCTCAGAGCCTATTGTCTACTTTTCTTACATTGACAAGATGCTGATGATCTTCTCTCCATGGAAAAACAACTTCCAGAGAGTCACCCCTCAAACATGCTTTTTATACTCCATTTTCCCCATTTCTATATTCATTTCCCCAAGTATGTCCTAAAAACCATCTACTTGTGTACTGTACTTTACATGGAAGCAATTAGTTGTAGAAATTAACCACAATGCACATTTAAATCTATATTGCACTTGTATCCAAATCATCGCCACGTTGTGATGGTTATATTATTTATTACGATTTAACTGCTACCAGCCTGTTTAGAAGGAAAACAACTCTCATAGCAGACCCAGCCATTCCATAAGCTATACTTGTAGTTTCCTTTCTGCAAGTGAAACAGCTGCAGTATAGCTGAATGTCAGATATGAGGCTCTTATATGCAACACAGAGTTCAAAAAAGGTGAACCTTGAAGTGTTATTTCCAGGCAAAAGATTGTTACCTCTGACATCATCTTTATCAGGATGAATGCATATCCTCCAAGATGTATGCCAGGTAAATCTGGTGCTTCTCAAAGATGACAAAGATGGAAGGATTTCTTTTTTATTATCTACACAGCAGTTCAAAAGTCTGAAATCTCAGGTCTGGTTGGAAGGCAATGGTAGCCATGGTCTCCCTGAACAAAATCTCCAACAAGAACTTCACTTACAAACATGCTGTGGTGCTCTGTGCTGGATGGACAGCATCGATGAGAACAAGTGGCATCTCTAGCAAAGCAGCTTCCTAGGAATCATTAAAAAACATGGGTAAGAAAATGCATAACCAAAGTAACAAATATCCATTACCAGCATTTTGGCAGCCAACTCCTCAACAAGCACCTTCTTTTCCTTCCTTCCCAGGCAGCTCCAAAACCATCCTTGCCAGGTGTTTCTGCTTGAGTTTGTTTTAAGGCATCAACACATGGGGCTGATCTAGCTTTCATCATTGATTTTTGTTGCTTTACTGCTTACAAAAAATCTAAAGAGGTAGGATCAGACCTACACAGTAGGAAGCACAGCATTTTCCCTGCACTCCGGAAACCCCCCCCAAGAATTCTGATGCAGACACAGTCCATGTCCTTGTACCTTTTGCATACACTCCCATGAGCCTCACAGAGATCCTTCAGTCAAAATTCTGCTTACACACAGCAGGCATATCAGATGGATTCTTACTGCAGAACAGGAGCCACTCAATCACCTCCTGCCCGGGCTTCTCTTTCCCATGTACTCTTTCTACCTACAGGAAAACACTGTGCTTCAGATCTATTTAAAAGAAACTTTGCTAGTATAACAGAACCTAATGCAGAAATACAAGATTGTCTTGATGTGGAAAAAGAGAATTAAAAAAATATGCTAGATGCTAGTCACATCTCATCCAGGGATAAAGAAAATAGACCGCAGGTCAAACATTGCCCTCTCATGCTCTTCTTCTGCAGCCCTGAACTCTAAGTATTAACAGAAATAACACTCTATGTTTTGGCCTCAGAGCACAGTTTTTCTGACAAAACACTGGCCAGCAAGCAGACCACATTTTCTAAAAATCCAGTATATCTGTTCTCAGAGAAAAACTGAAGGAGTCATTTTTCTGGATGTATTGAAACATTTTCAGTTCCTCTCTCTATGAGAGGGGTAAAATTCATTTAACCAGTTATACCTATCCCATCACTGGCCTTTAAATCAAACCTGTCTCCTAATTTCTCAGGCTCTGTTCAAGTGTGACCAAGTTTGACACAAGAAAATGTGTAAAACTACACATTACACCTACAAAACAAAGAATCAATCCACCAGGGTTTTGACTAAATGCTTTTTCTGAATTTGTAGAAAATGCTCATGCCAACTGGAACCACTTCTTTTTTTCCAAGAACATTCTGTTTTGGTGCTGTTTTTTCCTTGGAAAACTTCAGATCTGGACTGGCATCTCTGGTTACTACCCTTGAGCCCAAGTGATCCTATCCTGTTCTCTGTCCATTTGTGAAATGATAGTGATAGGCACCCAAAACAGGGAGCTTGAGGTTCAGTTCAAGGATGGGATTAAACATAGGTCTTCCATACCCTGGGGAAACAATCCACTCACTCCTCTGGCTGTGGTTAATCAACCTCTCAGATTTCATGAAAAAAAAAAAAAAAAAAATCTGGCCTTCTCCATTGTGAATGAGAACATTACAGCTGCAAGAAGCCAAACAGTAAAGAAAACATTCCCCCAACTCATGTTGTTCTACCAACAGGGAGGGTAGGTACAACTTGAACTTAAAGTGGTTTGCTGTTTTTTTTCCTAAAAAAGGTCATAGAATCTGATAGTTTTAAAAATGTCTTATATAAAACCAGACTTACAAAACAAAATTTGAATACACCCCAAGTATAAACCCCAGGTTTATAATAGCCATCATTATAATAAAAATCTTTTCAGTTGCTGGGCTTCCCTAATTAAAACATAAATTTTCTATAAATCCAGATCTAATTCCACAGGGCCCCAACCCCTTTTCCTCATCTCCCCTCCCACTTTTGGATTTGGTTATTTTTCCATCATAAATCAGAGAATCGGAGCGGTCGGCTCCTGAGGAATGTGCCTGGGATCCGGGGCTGCGCGGAAGAGGGTTTGCCTTCTGCCAAGGGGGAACCACCCACACGCTGCAAGAACGGGCTGAGGGCCCAGCCAGTATGTGAATGGCTCCACTGCCACCCAGGGGTATGAAGTAAAGCGGATACAAACAGCTGGAAATGTTGCCAAAGTGTCAGGCTTCGAGTCCTCCAGAGCCTGTGGATTCTGTGATCCTTGTCTGCTGAAGCAAGTTTTCAATTTGCCTCTATTTGTTGCTGGCTGGAAAAAAAGTTCATGCAGCACAGACCAAGGTGTCACAACACTTTTGGTTACACCTCCCTGGTCACTCCCAAAGGACCTGGCCAACACCCACTGGGGATGCAATTGTGGCCTGGGAATTTTCAGAGCCCTCTCTCACTTGTTCATGGTCCTTCCCTCACATTCCCTCCTGTCCCAACATGCTCTAAAGTTCTCCTCTGAGAGCTTGTCCATTAATACAAAGGAGCTATTGGACTCTGGGAAGCACATTTCTTCCACCCAGAGAACATCTGCAATTCTAAGCAAGCTGAAGCAAAGCTGTGTGAAGACTCTGGGATTTCAGAACAGGGGTCCAGCTGGAAAAGAGAAGGTGAAATTGTTGTTCTATATCAAGTTCACATCTATCTTTCTTGGGCACTGACTCATCCTCATAGACAAGCCCTGGTGTTACTGTAGTGAGTCATCAAAGCAACTTTATTTATAATCACTCTGCCTGATGTTTTAAAAACACACAAGACCTAACCTAATTATAGCAATACTAAATGAGTTGATGGTCTCCCAAAGCTCATGCTTTGATTTGAAATTCAAGAGCATGACAGATTTTTAAAGAAGAAACAGTCCTGTGAATAGTGAGCACTGAGGCTCAACCTCCGGTTCAGATCATCTGCTGCCATTTAGGTTAAACTAAAGCCATGAGGGATAAACCAACATTTCTGTGCACTGGCCATTTAGATGCACAGTACCATGGTGTGAATGGTCAAAACTGTAACCCCTACAAAGCTCTTCTGCTCAACCATCCTTGTCCTTCTTGTAGCTGGACATTTTGGAGTAACATGTTTGCACACTAATAAAACCAGCTCCTGGACTCAGGCATGTGTTTTAGATTTACTTGATGCAAGCTGTTACAGACTACAACCTTTCCCAACCTAGTGAGAAGGTGTGAAGAGATATTTATTTACCTCATATCCTATTTCAGGCAGTGCTGGATGGTCCCAGTCTGAAGGAAACACGACGTATGTGAAGGAGCATCTGATTGACTGTTTGAAACAATTCTGACCAAGATTAACAAACTCAAGGGATTTCCACAAGAGAGTCTCCTGGTCATGTTTCAGGGACTGCCTCAGAAAACCTCTGTCTTTATATTCTATATAAACTGTTCTCTTTTACTAATGCAAGCTGGAAGCAAATGTCCATTGTTACAGTGAAGCTCAGAAGCAAGATGCACCACACTGGGCTTTCAGCAAAGTGTTAGCTTTTCCTTCCTTGGCTACATGCCTGTAAACATGCCTAACAATATCATAACCCAGACCTGTCTAAAGAAATTACCAACAGCTCTTCAACTATGATCCCTGCATTACATCTCTTTACCACAGCCCGGCCATACTGGCCTCTTCAGGCTAAAACATAAAAAAAGAGAAAATGTTGTGGCACAAATTGTTCACACAATGCGTGTTGAGACCCTAAGAAATTATTAAAACTATCCCTTTCCTGAACTGGGAGAGAAATCAGAGAAGGAAAAGATCACCTAAACCACAACAGACAATCAACATCTGCTTTTGCTCCCACCAGAACATTCATTTTCTTCTCTTTTATTTTTCTTGACTGTTATAAGGCTCCACCCATCCCTGTTCCAACAACACTGCACAAATTCCCTCTAACTGGTATCTCTGCTTTTCCAGTCCCACTCTTCCTCCTGCTCTAGGCTACAGCATCCAAAAAACAGGATGTCAGCCTTATTCTCTGATATTCCCAGCTCGCCAGCAGGCTGTGTGGCAAACCAAAATTGTGTCTTCTCCAGGCTCTATGGCTATGCATGCCTCAGTTGGACCTGCTCTTCCACCTTGTCACTGTACCAGCCTTAACAGAAGAATATAAAACACAACTCTAGAAATTCCAGTATGGTGTTTTTCCATCTCCATCAGAGTTTTTTGAAGAACCCCAGCCATGTAACTTGTCATCAGCAGGAAGTGGGAAGCTGCCCTGGCAGTCCCCAGGCCGCTGGGATGTCTCCTCAGTGCACTCCCCTTGCAGCATGCCTGCCACAGTGACAGCCTGCCAACGCTGTCAAACCCACCACCCAGCCTACCTGCACCCAGTCTACATCAGCAGATCAATGAGTCACTCTGAAGCAGGAGAGGACTCCATAAACAGACATTATTTTCCACAGTCAAGAAAATAATGAGCATAACACCCCGTACCTTTTCTTATTCTCTTTCTTACTGCCACTGCAGTGCTAGGACTTCTGCAGATTTTTATCACAGAATGAGGATTCAGGTGTCTCTGGACCATTTTTTGAAAGAGAAGATAAATGCACTATGAATGAGAAAGGAGGTTTTTGTTTCCTGGGAATGCTGCCCAGGAGAGCAGATGTCACTGTGAAACACAGTGGGATTAGCCTCGTGTGCTGCTCCTAAATCCAGACCCTCCTCTGCTCCCTGCTGCTTCTGCTTCAGGCATTTTGCTGTCAGTATGGAGGTATCTGTGCAGCCTTTTCATGCTGTAGTGATTGGCTGAGGAGCTGATTATCCCAACTTCATGTTTTCTTCCCTTCACATAGAATGTCTCCAAAGCCACCAAGCCTTAGAGGGTTGCTGATCTGACTTCCAACCAGCACAAGCTCTTCTTGTGGTGTTGAAAGAAGAGACCCTCCCCTCTCTGATTCTGTGATGATAAGCACAGGGAAAACATTCACAGTCACCTGAAGTGCTGCCTGTGAAAGATTTAGGGAGGTTTATGGACATCTTTTTAACTTTGCCTCACTCCAACTGGTGATACAGAGCAAACATTTTGATCCATTTATAGTGGTGTGATGCCTATCACAAAACCAGGCCTCTCTGAAGTGCAGAGTCCTTCTCCAGGCCTCTAGACTCTGCCTTACTCACACCACATCTTTTCTGTTTTCCACTGATGTCATAGCACCTCGTGTTTCAATCCCCATCCCAGGTGCCCTCACTGTGTTGCTGCTTGCCAGAGCTGCTCAGGAAAATTCCTGCCTCCCCTCACAACCTGGCAGCTGGTGCTGCCCACCAGACAGCAGCATCAGATGATGCTTCAGAGGCTGGGGAAGCCCAGAGCCTGCAGAGGACTCAGGAGCCTGGCAGCCTCTCCGGTGAGTGCCAGATCCACCAGCTCCCATGCAGTGACGTTCCTGGATTATGCTGGATGACTCAGGCTCAGCTTTATCACCGGGGAAGATGTAAGGAGAAGAACTCCACAGACTCACTTACAAAAGCACAGTAATGGAGAGGAGCTATGAGAAGATAAAAGCCAGGAGGAGCTGCCGAGGCAGTGCTTGGCCACTGTCTGAGCACTGATTCCCTGGTCTGCTTACAGCTCACTTGCCTTGAATAAACTTCTCTCTTTTTCCAGCTGCTGAACAAGGCCACCAAAGAAGCCATGCACTTCTTCCAGCCCCAGACCTGAGGAGGAGACATCTCACCTACCTCTTGCTCCCTTGGACTAGTTTTGGAAGGTACTTTAGGGCAATGCACACCACCTCCTCTAGACATGAATGACGTACACACTTTCTAACATTTTAATCGAGGCTCCCTTCCACAGCTTACAGCCTCCTTCAAATATAAGATATCATGAGCAACCATCACTGCACACAATTTCTTTTTAAGCTCTGCACAGGATGTGTATGTACCACAGAAACTCAAATACAGTCCATAATTGGCTTAAGATACTATGCCCCTGACCTTTTTCCTTCCCTGTTCCTCTCCCCGAAGGCAATGGTCACAGCAGTTTGGGGTGGGGGGAGAGGGTTTCTGCTTGGAAAAGGCCTAACTGCATGGTACAGTCACACCCACGGAAAAGCAGAGTCACCAGCATGTCATGCTCACTGTGCACCACGATAAAATGAATTTGTATAGAAAGTCAAATTACAATGCACGCAACAACCACCCACAATGTGTGTGCACAGGAGGGATACCACATCGATCATGACTTATCCAGTATCATACCCTTCAACATACTTGTATCCTTATTTCAGCCCTTTATTTCCTAATTACAAATATATAAGGAAGGTTCCCATATTTACAATCTTAGCTCAGCATATCATAATATCAAGGAGACAGAGACACTACTTCAAAAAGTCTCTACTCAGACCAGAGCCACCAGTTTTGACTAGTTCACAAAAACTGCTTCCATTCTCTTTATTTTATGTTTCACTTCCTTCCCCTTCTCTTCTTCTAGTGTTAACAGAGGTTGCCTGTACTCCATGAAATGTTCCCTCATTGCTTCCACATTCAAGCAGAAAAGGATTTTCAATGGCATTTTGGAAAAGAAGCTGCATGACAGTTCTCCCATAAGTACGTCAAGAGGTAAGTACACAGGTTTTTTACCTTTGAAGTCTATCGCATATTTCTGTGAACCAACTTGAAATTCAAAAGTGCACGGATGAATCTGAAAGCGTGGCACCACATCTTCAGAAGTTACAGGGGCAGCACCTTGTTCTGGACAAAGGAGAGAGATATTTGTTAGCAATTGGCTTTGAGCCACAGTGGTGTCACAGACAGGCTGAATTTAGCATCTATACAAGTTACGGGGAAAAGCCAGTGATTTAAACCTGTCAGATCACGGACTCATGTCTGAGCTGTATCAGGGTCCCTCTGAAGTGTTTCATGGAATTGTAGAATCACAGAATAGTTTGGGTTGGAAGGGACCTTAAAGATCATCTAGTTCTAACACTCCTGCCATGGACAGGAACATGTTCCACAGACTGCTCAAAGCTCTGTTCAATCTGGCCTTGAACACTCCCAGGGATGGAGCATCCACAGTTTCCCTGGGCATCCTATTCCAGTGCCTCCCCACCCTCACAGTAAAGAATCTCTTCCTAATACCTAATTTAAGTTTACCCTCTTTCAGTTTAAAGCCACCACCCCTTGTCCTGTCACTACACCCTTTGCCAGTCCCTGGACCACAGCAGGTTGGAGGGTCTCTATCACATCCATCTCTTCTCTCTGTGCCCCTCACCAAGGACTGCTGGTGGCTGCAGTGCCATCTGATTATGTCTGCATGTCACCTCCCTTCACCACCCTTGTGCAGTGCCACCCCTCCTTGCTCCCTGATGCCCTTCACCTTCCTCTGACTGCCCTCAGAGGTGGAATAGAGGCTCCCCAGAAGAAAAAGGTGCAAATCCAGGCTCTGGAGTTATTTCCAAGTGAGCTTATAGATGAGGACGGCTCCTGACTTGATGGTTTTGATGGGAAAAGCAGGTGATTTTCTGGGATTCGTTTCTCAGCAAAAGTATGCAGAAAGTGAGTTCTTCTCATGTTGGGGTGTCCTGGCAAACCTGCCAGCCTAGGGCGTGGGGGGGCAGACCTGCGCCTGGGAAAACCCCCTCGGTTTATGTTATCTCTATACAAATGTGTATTGGTTCACCCCAGTTCCCCTCGGTTTATGGTATCTCTATACAAATGTGTATTGGTTTCTCCCTTCCCCCCTGCGGTGCCAGGGGTGTTGGGTTGGCCCCGGGTTCTCTCCCTCCCCATTGGCTGTTGCTGTAAGCCCCGCCCCCAGTCCCCGAGACCCGGGAGAAGCAAGCAGCCTCCAGGCAGACTGCTGCCGGGGACGAGCGAATAAACACCTCCAGCTTCCTCCAGTGTCTCCGTTCTCGCCTTCCTTTGTTCCTGGGGTCCCGGGGGGTCCAAACCAAACCCCCTGTGAACGTCGCTGCTTCACCCTAGAGAGGGATCCGGCAGCCAGAGAAAAGGGTAATTACAGACAGCTTGGCCGGCTTTTAAAGTGTGGTCTAAAATCTGCTATTTTGCTGAGCTAGCTCGGAATCTCACCCCTGAGCTAGCCAGCCACGGCAGGCAGACAAAGACACAGTCTCACATACCAGAACTTTCAAATTAAAATGAGTTTCCAACAAATTCCCAAGCCATCTGTAAAGGCAGCCTGTTTTCAGAGCTGAGTTTCCTGGGAGCATTGAGGAAAATAAAATAAAAAAAAAAAAACAACGCAAAAATGTGTGAGGTGATGAAGAATGCACTGGGAGAATATCTGCATCCCTTTTATTAAACAAAGCTAGCAGGTGCTAAGTTCAAAGCAAGACAAAGGGGAGCCTCCCTCAAGCAATATCCCGTTCAGCTGTGGGAATATTTGCTACAAGATGCTGTGGAAGCTAAAATTTTCTACAGATTTAAAAAGTGATGGAATAATTACTGAAAGAAAAACACATCTAGGGTTATTACATATATAGATACCAACTCTGATGCTGGAGATCTCCAAGCCAAAATTTGCTGAAGGCAGGCAGAGCAGTTTGGAAAAGTATCATTACAAGTCTGCCTTGAGTTTGTAATTTTGTTTGGGGATTTCTGTCATCCAGTAATAGGGACAGGCTCTGGTACACCTCTTGTCCTGATATGATACAGTCTTTCCTACACTTTGGGGTAAGAAGAGCAGGAAGGGAGAGACTGGTGTTGGGTGCTGGGCATGAGAGGGAAATGCTCACTTGCTTTCCATATTCAACCCAGCGGCTGTGCCCGTCCGTACCATCGGGCAGCTTTCCCTCCTGCCCACGGAGCAGGCGTCAGTGATGGACAGATAGTGCAGAACGATGAGCACGGGCAGCGAGAGAGGCAGACGAGGTTCTGGCAGTGCCAAAAGCATTTGCAGTAACCCTGCAGCCCTCCGGTGCGCTCTGCAGCACTCCCCGCCTCCCACATTCTCCTCCAGCTCTGCCTGCTGTGGGTCCCACTCCGCACTAATCCGTACCTCGTGCTCAACAGCCGCGATGAAACCGTGACTTTCTGGGGAGGGGGCACTGACCTGGCTGCGGTGCAGACACCCATGAAGGACGGGACCCTGCAAATCCTGCCCTGCTGTCAGGTGGCGCTGGGCGAGTGCGGTGCCGGTGCCGCCCCGCACGCCCTCAGCAGCCCCTGACCCAGGGCTCCTCCGGGCGGGGGCTCCCGGGTCGGGCGGGCACCACCACCTAGGGACAGGGACTGGGCTCTGGCAGGGGCTGGCGGCTCTGGGAAACGTCCTGACAGCGCTCCATGGACTCCTTCTCCGCCCGGCACCGGCGGCAAGGCAGGGAAGTTCGGGTCACCTTCTTTTTGGGGCATGCTTAGTCTGTATTCCCCTTTTATCCTGTGCCATCTCCACTCTCAGTGTCACTTGCAATGACTCTGAACACACACGTGAAGACCTGTCTGACAGCTGAACAACAGATCACTTTGCCCTGTTTCAAGAAGCACTTCGCTTCTTGGAGATATCCAGACAAACCATCAAGAGACCTGGCACAGTCAGTCCTGCAGCCATGTTCAGGGGCTTCCCAAAACCACCCTCAGCTCTCATCCCTTACATCTCCCTCTGCTTGGGCTGTATCCTTCCTTGCACCAGCATCTGCACTTGTCCTTGTGCCTGCTCAGTGGAGAATCCCTTTCTTCCCACACTCCCCTCCATGCTGCTGAAAATCAATAAAGAGCTTCTCACTCCTCTTGTCTCCCGGTCTGCAAGCCTTGCCCCTACAGGACACGCTGCGTTGCAGCACCAGTCACATCCCACCTGCATTAGACATCAAGCAAACAGATATTTCACCTTTGAAGTTAATCTCATACTGCCAATAACCTGCTTGAAACTGGACAGTGCCAATCTGGTCAGCCTGAATTGCCTTCTCTGATTGTGTAGAGGTTAAAGCAGGAGCACAGTAGTTTGGAGACTAGAAAAAAAGAGAGAGGAATTATCCATCATAAAAAAAAATTGGCTTAAAGGACTTGCAGAACAGCATTTTACTTGCTAACCAGAGGTAATTGCCTACAACCTGGAGTTTCCCAGTGCATTCCAGCTGAACCCACCTCCCATCAGAAGCTGTTTCCTGGACCCTGCTCCCTCCTCACCACAGCGCGCACAGTTGAGGGCTGGTGGGGTGGTGCATCCCCAGAGTCCCATTTGTCTCTGCAGTCTGTGGTGCTTGCTGCCCTCTCCTCAGCTCTTCCATGCCAGAAAAGAGAACATGACCACAGCTCTCAAAAAGGTCTCAAAATGGTCCAATTGTCAGCATGTAGGAGAGCTTTCTGGCACTGTCTTCTCCGGTAAGTTGTTAGGAATCCCAATAGAAAAGAGCATTCTCCTCACAGATGCACGCACAACATGTAAAAAAAGATAATTAGATTAAAGCAATTTTGAAAGGCTCTGGTTTGGTTAAGAAAATAAACAACATTCAGACATCAACCTCTGATGGTCCTCTCATGAGTGATGTAAGTAAAATTATGAGATGCTGCTGAATACATCAAAATGCATGTGGGGAGACACTGAGGCAAGGCACAAGACATGCAGAGAGCACATGGACAGGGAGGGAGAAGAAAGAGATTATCAGCTTCTGGCAGTTTGCTTAACAGTAGTCTTGAGAGGGAAACCCAAACTCTGCAGGAATTCCTGGACTATTGTCATCATTTCATAGCCCAGAAAATTGTCCAGCTTCCAAAACCTCAGGGTCCTAACAAGTCTGGATTTTCTTTTTGCCTGTGCTCAAACCCAGCCATGCCATTTTCTGCCCTCTGAGTGTGCCAGCCCACAGAATATGCACTGAGCAGACACCTGAGCCTGGTTAGATAACGACAGTGTAAGTTGGTTGTTATCCATGTTTCACCTGTCAATACTTCTGAATTTGCCTGGGTTCCCCAACAAAACCTCCACAGGTGCAGGAATAGATCACCTGACTACCCAGTCCATGTTCCTCGTGCCACTGCAAGGAGCTGCTTCTCTTGATGAACAACAACTTTCACAATCATCTTGAATTCACAGTCATTAGAGGATTATGTTAATTCTTATGTCGGTTGATGGCATTTAGACAGAGAAGAGTCCTGCAAGTTTTCTTCCCAGTTATGTAATGAAGCTTTTGCATTACTTATGAGTCTCATTAATTATTTTTCAGCTCAGGAAACTGCCTAGATGCCACATGTTAACAGGAACAAGTAGAACTCAAAGTTGAGGGGGAAAAAGGAAAACCAATCCAAAGGTCGATCTGGGAAGGAAAAGAAAAACCATTGAGCAGGACACATCATGGAGTTACTCAGACTGTTCAGATATAGCAGCAGGTGGAGGAGATCCTGATAGGAAAACTGTATTTTGATAGCATTGTCAGAAAGTTTAGGTTTAGTTAGTAGCCTACAGCTTCGTGCAGTGAAACTAATCACATTTCTGACTAAGGAAATGTACAGAGGACATTCTGTTGGTAAGGAATTTGACTTGTTCAGTGAAAAAAACCCAACCAAACCAATCAACCAACCAAAAAACCACACAAAACAAACAAACAAAAAAAAAAGGGTTTTTTTTAAGACATTAGGATAGATGTGAGGACCTTCAGTTAAATAAGTCACGTGAAGGCACAGGTTTTGTCATTGCTAAAATGAGATCAGTTTGTATGATGATCAAAGAGGAAAAAGGATAAGAAAAAAGACTCTTAGAAGAACTTGCTTGAGCTGAGAGACAAAACAAAGGTCAGCTGGCCTTCAGGACAGCAGAATGGATCACAGCTTGAGACGGATGCTACAGAACATAGTAAAAAAACCCATAAACATACAGAAATTTTTGACAGAAAAACAAACTGAAAGTTGCAAAGGTCTATCTGCAAAATGCAGTCAGAAAGAGCCTGCAAGAAGCGAGAATGAAAAGGTGCACAAATTGTTTAAGCAGAGACCAATGTGACTTCCAACACCTCCTTTGGACGTAGTAAACGGAAAACAATATTGAAAAAAAAAATACAGTTAAGGAGACCAAAGCTGAAGATACAGACCAAGAAAAATTATTTACAGAACACACATTGAAATAAAACCTCTCCTTGGGAGTGGGTAAAGACAAAACTCCCCCAAGTGCTGGGGATATCATGTGTAGACATTTCCCAAGCATTTCTAAGCTCAACACTGGTACACCGATTAATGGGCCCTCTGACATCGCTGTAAACCATCTGGAAGGAAAATCTAAACTTATTAAGAACAGATGGATAAGAACCAGGTCAGCCTTCCCTATTGCTCCTATTTGTAAGCTACATGTAAAAGCAACCTTGTAAAGATGGTTTGAGTTGCTCTGGGAAATAATGCCTAGGACTCAACATGCCAGACAACAGGCACTGAAAAAGAACAGGATCAAACAGAAAAAGTTGTTACCTGAGACCTGTCTCCTGCAGGCCCCTAACTAAAAACCCCTACCCTTCCCCAAACCCTCAGCCCCCATCATTACCACAGTGATCTGGGATCATTATTCCCTCAATCTAGAAACAGCCTTGTTAAATAATGCAATTGTTGAGCATGTCATGCCAAGAACAATATCTGTGTTTTCTTCACCTGGCACCCATACAGTGGTCATGCCAGGTTATGGGGCTCAGGTTGATTTTTAACAGTTTGAACGTTTTGGAAAATAATATGTCATTCAGCACGTTCAATCAAGCATTAGGTTTCTGCAGCTTAATCATCCTGTAATAAATTCTGTCAAAATTGTTAAAAAGGTTTCTTAAAAATGCTGAGAAGTCACACTTGGCACCAGTAAATGAAAAGAAAGCCTGAAAACTTGCTGAGGTGTTATTTAATAGAAAGCCTAGACCAGTTGCATGAATATGTAACCGTGTTAAAGCTAGGGATGCTGTGAAGCCCTCAGAGAACCACAATAAAATCAATTAGAAATACATTATGATGAAAAGATCACTTGAGCTAACATCCTTGCAGGCAGAGACAAAGACAGCACATTTGAACACGTAGAAAAAATACATTCTTTATGTGAGTACGAAATGCACCAACTGATCCTTCTGAATTGATACTGGTTCCCAAAAAGCAATTGCTAAAGAAATTACTGGAGAAGCTGCCAATGCCCACAGCAGCCTGTCCAGGAGATGACAGAGAGTCTGCTGCTGCAGGACAAACCCACTCCAGCACCTGCCCATCCCATGTCAGTCTGGCTAACACAAGAAGCAGCAAACCCCTCAGAAATCAGTTTGGCTACTTACAGTGTTCCTCAGGCCAGACCTTTTCCATCACCATCTTGGTGACTCTGAAACTGTCAGCCACATGCATGAGTCAGAAACCATTTAACCCTTTCTCAATAGATCTTAATTTTTTTCAGGGAAAAAAAAAGGGAATGAAAAGCCAATAGATCCATGCTTGGTGCCTGCCAACTATTGCACATGTTGCTGATGGCTTGCAAGCATTTCTCATCTAAAAGAGTGCTGAGGAATGCTTTCTGCTTAGTACTTTGAAGGCACCCAGGTACTCCAGAGGCAGCCAGAGGTTCAGGTTGGGAAGAAGCTTTAGAAAATTTATGATACTGAACAAAAGTCCAGATTAAGTTGCTTTTCACTTCTACTAGCACCTTCTGCTCCCAGTACCTCATGGGTTGAAATATTCCCATGTCTTTTAGCTTTAGACTCCCAGATCTGCTTGGGCTAGAGGTTCAGGATCATCTTATGCCAGTTAAAAATCATGCTGCAGCCTGCTCAGCTCTTTGTTGGTGTCGACACAAGCAGAACTGGAAAGCGCTCATGCAGAACACTATATTTTGGGCTCGGGTTTTGTGGGGGTTTTGGCTAGGTCAGTCTTCAAGCAGGTGAATGCCCTGCCTCTGCCCTCCCCCATCCAGCCATGGCAAGGGGGAAACAGCAGCAGCACCTCCCTGGAGGCAGGACCTCTCCTTTGGGCAGTGGCACAAAGGGAGAGTTACAGAGAGTGACCCTGAAAGAGCGTGGGCTCCTCAAGGAGGACTTCCAAGTCAGATCCAGTACTCCAGCACCTGCAGAGCCCACAGCAGTCCCATACCATTGCACACTCTTACAGCTGCTCACATCAGACCCTGCCCGATCTTCCCAGTATAACACCTGGCACCTAATTCTGGAGGCTGCTGGAGGCTGTGAGAAACTCTCCCTGCAGACAGAAATAGTTCTGACTTACTGGAAAAATCTCATTTTCTTCCAAACTGTGCATGTTTGCACCTGTCCTCTGTTCTCTGCCTGGTTTCCTCTTTTTCACATCAACAACCCCCCCTTTTCCAGTGCCTGGCCTGCCTGCTTCTCAGCAGGCTCTTCCTTACCTTCTCCTGGCTCTGATGAATTTGGCAATCATACTCTGAAGCCACCTTGCCGGAAAAAACTTTCTCCCACATGATGGGTGGTTTCTTCTGTCATGGAGGAGAAAAATGGGGGAGGATGATTTATACAAGGGCATCATTCCACAGAGCTTTTTGTCTAATAGCAAAAGTCTTCCCAAACCCTCCATCTCCCAGCCCCTGTCCTGCCCAAAGGCTGCACATGCAAGCCCCCTTAAGCTGACGAAGCCATGGAGGAAATCTGTGGAATGTTGGAAGGACCAAGGCAGGGTGACAACTGAAAACAGTCACTATTCAGTCCCTTCCCATCCTTGCAAGCCTGCAGCTTGGGGACAGCCAGGGGAAGGCAAATGTGGGGTGAAGGCTGCCCATGCACAGCACCCATTGGGTGCCAGACCCAGGCAGCAAGTCTGTCAAACAAAAAAACTCCATGTAATCCCACCTAGTTACAAAATTATCATCTTAAAACAGACTTTGTGGTATTGTTTGTACAAATAATGCTCAGATCCATGTTTATGCAAGTCACAGGACACAGATCTAGGACAACTGACAAATCAAACAGCTCTCCAAAATCACTGCAGTTTTTCAATGCAGTGGTATTGATAGCACAGGAGAGCAATCAACTCTTGCACATCACTTTTCTTACTGAGAAAGGTGTGTGGCAGGTAACTTGCTGCTATATGTTGGGGTTTTTTTAATAAAAAATATACCATATACTCAGGAGAAAATCACTTTAAGTGACTTTCATTTTCACTTCCTGACTGCGTGGAAAGTTCTCTGCTCACCTGTGGCTGACAAGACTAGATCACTAACTTGTAAGAGAACAACCTTTAGGCTTCTGCAAAGCAGTGAGACATAGAAGTGCATTAATTAGTGCAGCTCAGGGATTTATTGCAGCCAGCTGTCTTTCTGAATTTTCTAAGGGCACCAATTGTTCCTGAAGACAGCAGGCTATAGGAAAGCTGGTGAGATCCTACACACACCCTTCCTCTTGGTTCCTCCCAGCTGTGGCACACACAAGCGAACCACTTGTGACTCCTCTGCTGAATTACAACTCATACATCAAGACTGTATTAAAATAAACCATTCATTTTTGTTTCCATGCGATCAGTCATCCCAAATGTTATTCCATTATCCATCAAGTTTCAAGTACTATGACCATAATTCAAGCTTTCCATCCCAGCTGCAGCACACATCACTGGGGCGCTTCTCAGTCATCAGAAGTGCCAGGCAGCAGCAGGGTAATTCGAAACAGCCACCACCAGTGTCAGCCTGCAGGGTGGCAAGGAGGTGGCCGTGCCAGCAGCCACCCCTCCCAGAGCCCCTGTGTCTCACCACTCACTGCTGCAGGAACTGGCTCCACAGCCCCAGCAGGACACTGCTGTGTGCCATTACTCAGCTCACCATGGCCTTCCTCACTGCTGGTGTCATGGCGTGGTGGGGATTTAACTTCAGCAGCTGCAATACCCCTGCTTTTCTTGACCTAAATCCAGCGGGGACAGAAGAAGGACAGGGTGTCACAGAGACAAGCAGACTTCACATAGCAGAACAAGGTGAGAAGAGATGTCAGCAATGTGACCAGGAAACAAAGCACAGTTCTTTGCCAGCATTAATTACAAAGCCTCCAGGATGCAGGAGCTTCCTGCCATTTACTTGAAAGACAGGCCATGATTCCTTTCTTGAGCACCATGATGTAGGTACTTTCACTTTTCCTTCTTCCACATTTCCTACCCAGCCTCCCTTTGGCGTATCAGCCCCATCACAGGCAGGTATCAACCATAAGTGACCATATCAGTGGATCAAGGTAATTTTAACTCAGCAGGTGTCACTGCATCACCATATGCAAGGCAGGTACATCCCAATTCCAGGCTAGAGATATGGTGAATGTTAAAGCTTAGCACTTCTTCTGGGGAAAGAATAAACCCTAACAAAAAACTATGCGCCCAAAGCCACCAGGGGATTGATATTGGTTCACTGCAATACAAAGTGTTCTAAAGCTACAACTAAAATTGAACAAAAATTTTTTAAAAATGTACTGAGGAGTAATTTATTCAGTGTGAATTCAAAGGAGATTCCACCATTCATTACAAGACCACACAGCTGGTATTGAGGCTGTACTCCAAGATATAGGCAGGGTAAACCTGTTGCTTCTCAAAGATGACAAAGATGGAAGGGTTTGTTGGGTCATCCACGCAGCTGTCATAAAGTCTGTTTGAATTGCTGGCTCTGGGCGGAGGGCGACAGTACTTGGGGTTTCCCTGCACAAAGTCTCCAACAAGAACCTGAGCGACGAACATGCTGTAGCGCCCACTCTGGGAGGAGCAGTACTCATGGGAATAGCTGGCATCTCTGGCAAAGTAGCTTCCTAGGGAGCAGAAAAAGCCACAGGTAAGACAATACACCAGCCAAGGGACAAACACGGGCGAACAGCGCTTTGGCAGGCAGCGATTCAACAGCCCCAGCCAGCCCCACAGACATTCCTGCCAGGTGTTCCCACACTGGCTTACTTTAAAGCACCGACAAACTCCTGTTCACATTTTGCCATCAACCTCCCAGTCCCACCTGTCCAAGAGCAGGTACCTGAGGCAAAGAGAGGTGTTTTTAGCCCTTCCTGGAATGGGATTGCTGTGGGTGCTACCTGAAGCAATGCAGATGCACACAGGTGAGAGTGCCCTAATGGCAGGAGTGCATGGGTCAGGAACCATCAGTCACTTTGCACCCACATCCCCCAGCCTGGCTGGAGTTTGCAGCCCCTGCTGCTACAGCCCCTACACCCTTCTGCACTTTTACCTTTTCCATACATTGTCCCATGAGTTCCACAGAGTCTCCAGTCAAAGTTCTGCTCACAGATGGCAGACACATGGGATGGACTTGTGCCATGGAACAGGAGGCGCTCATCCACCCCTTTCAATTTATTGAGCTTCTTCATCTTTTCTTTTTGCCTAGAGACAAAAAAAAAAAAAAAAAAGACTCGTTATCCTGGTTCAAACAAGGACAATTTCCCAACTCAACTCCTCCTACTTCTGGGTCATGGAGGAACAGTGACACAAACCACTCTCAGTGGGATTTCTGCCTGCTTTGCAGTTCTGCTGGTACCCTGCTGCACAGCTGGATCTTGCCAGCAAAACAAAAAGTTCTCAGCATCACTATGGACTGTGTCACCCACAACTTCACACCACATGAGAGAGTAAAGAGACAAACATCTCTTGACTGGAAATTGGTCAGTTCCCATGTTATATAAATCCTGAATACATAAATATGATTATAAAACTGAGCTGTATGAAGTCACAGTGAAGATTGTATAATCCCTGCCCCTATCTTTATCACACACAAAAAAAAAAAGTCTCCTCCTTTTTTTTCTTAACTCTTATGTGGAAGAGGCTAAAACCAAAATAATAAACCTGAAACACCAAACTTCAGTTATTATGAAGGAGAAGAATTTACTTTTTGAATAGCACTAGCAAGAATCACACACACATCTTGCTAGGGATAAAAGGCTCATTTCTACACATACAAAAGAACACAGATGCAACCCCAATAATACAGTAACAGAGAGAGGAGCCCCAGTCCCCTTCCAGGACTGCCCCAGGGGAGCCTCAGCCCCAGGGATCAGAGGGACACCCAGCACTGTGAGCAGCGGAAAGGGTCCAGACCAGCTCAGAAACAGAGTACTGTCCATGAAAAAATGCATTTTCTGTTACAGGACAGAGAAAAAGAGCATTTAGAGGTTGCACAGCACTTAAAATGGAATGTTTTACAGAGCAACTGTAGGTGGAAGAATGGAGGGATCAAGGCAGTCTGAGGAGGACAAACAGGAAAACAGACGGATAAGAAGGAAAAAAGGACTGGTTGTGTAAAAACAGGCCACTGCCTGGTTAGTAGGCTTGTCTGGCCATGTCTCCCCTATCTTCTCCTCAAACTCCCTTTCTAACTCTCACCTTGGTGATGGAGGCCCAGCCTGTGTACATGCACATGGATGGGGGTCTGGATGCAGCAACTGGAGTAGGACCTTGGGTCTCATGGGCCAGATGTCCACAGCCCCAGCAACTGCAGCAAGTGAGGGCTTGTGCCAGCATGTGATCACCAGCCAGTGTAAGGCTGGACAGCCAGCAAGGAGAGTAGCTGGCCTGGGAGCCAGGTTTTGGGGCAGTCATAAGTCTGGGCCACCAGCCAGACCTGGGCAGAGAGATACATGGCCGCCTCACCTCTGCTGGGCTGCTGAATTTGGCAGCTCTAAATGTAGACTATGGAGGACAACAGATCAGGAAATACCAGCCTTCTCATACAGCAAGGATAATGAAATAAAATAGATACAAACCACTGAAAAACATCCCAAAGTGTTGGGTTCTGGATCCTCTGCAGTTGGCTGATGCAGCAATTTTTCATTGTCTTCTCAAATAGCCTCTTGATTTTTCCATATTCCTGGGAATCGTAGCTGAGCTGTATCAACTGAAAATTTTTAAAGCACCAAAAATAAGGCATTACTGAGAGTAACAACTCCCAATCCTTCCAAAGGATTCATCAACCTTCTCGGATCTGCTGAAAAGCCCTACCAACAAAAATCACAAGCTGCTTCTGTTTTTCCTGTCAACCCTCCTTTACCATCACTCCCCATGTGGAAGCACAGGCACCGACTGAGGGAAATCAGTGCAATCCCATGAGAGCTTCCTTTAGAGGACGCACCTCCACATCTGGACTATTTTTAGTTCAGAGTAACCTAAAGTCGAAATGCACAGCAGTATTCAGGCTGAAGCAGAGGGAAAGCTTCACCTTAATCTGACATTCTAGCTCCTTCCCTACAGGGCTAAGCTACAGTGTTACCACAGCACATAACATCCTGCCCCAAACCAACAGAGGAAATCCCCCTCAAGATGCAATTCATCTGGTTTATCAGAGGATGAAGTGCCTTGAGAGAGTGCAAAGGACAGGTATGAGCAGCAGTGGCCTTCCTTACCCTGTGCGGTATCATAGGGGTTCTCAGAGAGCCTCCCAGGAAATGCACGTCTGTTCTGAATGTGAAACTGTCCGTCTTTCACATCGTAGTTGCTTATTTTATAAGACACGTTTAAAAGCCGGTAACATCTCAATTGCCTTGAATCATGCTCTTGGAAAAATCAGTACAGGACACAGCTCTCCCCACCCACTGGAGAGCTGGAAAGTCCTACCTTGAACCCGATATCAGGTAGTGCAGTTTGGTCCCACTGTGGAGGATAGACAGGATGTGATGGAGTCGTGTTTTGGCTACAGAATAGAAAAACGAGCCATTCAGCTGGTGATACTCCTAATCAAATCCCCCTTCTGGAGAATCCAACCACGGGCTCTAAAGCAGCCTTCAGACATCCATTCAGGAGCTATAGTTTGTTTTCTTTTTGAATGAACACCTTTGGTTCAACCAAGACTTTAATTGAACCCTCAGCTTCACATGCACTGTCTGCTGCTGAGTTTCTAAAACAAAGACAGCTCTTATTCAAATAAATCAGTAGCACAAATAACACTTATAGCAGATGCATTCAAATTCTGTTAAGCTGAACTTCCTTTAGAAAAAGCCGTAAGGGTATCTCAAGCGCCTCTAGTTCACTTCATTTCAGTGGATTTGCCTGTTCTGTGTTTTAATTTATCCTCTGCTTTCCAAGGGATGACATCCATATGACATCCAAGTGCACCACAGCTCTTGGGATTGGCAGTCCCTCACTCCTAATCACTGCACAGTTTATTTATTAGCGTTGAGGCATAAATCAAGGAATAAAAATTCCTGGCACAGTTGTGTCAGCCCTACATGGCCTTGCCTCTCACAGAGAGAGCAAATCTACTCTAGTGGTCTCTCACAGCTGCCAGAGACTGCCACCAAACGTCCCTCCAGAGAGCTTCACAGAAGCGTTGCATAATTTACAAATACTGTCACCGCAAAACGTACTGTTAAACCAGTCAGCAAAAGGTATCTAAAAATGAATTTAAGAAATATAAAATTGCATTCTAGGCAGCTAGGAGGAACTGCTTAGCAGAAAGGTGCTGTCCTCTAGAGATACTGTTAAGCAACGAATGTGTATTACCTTCCGTCTTGTCTACCTTCAGACTGTTTAGGCAGGCGAATAACACGTCTTTGAGTTTGAAAGACCACATTTGTTTGCACCATGTCTTGAAAGAAAAACACAGTAACTCAATAATGAGATAATTAATTGGCTAAGGATAGGCTCCTACATGTTAAGTAAAAATAAAAGAGGAGATAGCCCAGAATTGTGGTACTCTCTCTATCTCACCCACCCAGTCCAAACTTCATAACCATTCCCACTTGCACTGCTCCTATTTGGAGATCAGCAAGGTCAACCACCTGCCAGCACAGGCTGTGAAACTGGAAGGCAACCAAGCACCAACTGCACCTGCACTTGTATTCACATCCAGGCTGCTGTCCAGCAAAAACCACATCTGATGGCAGGCCTATAGCAGGAAAGAGTTTTCAGTGCAATGGGGGCCACAAACCTGGCTTTCCAGGCAGCACAGGGCTGCTCCACGGTGCTACAAGGAAAGCCTGCCCTCTCTTCTTGGTCCTGTAACAGTATCACAGAGCACATGCTGTGTGACATGGCTAATTAACCATTGTTTCCTCCTTTAAACACCACTCTTTATTCATGCCAGGAAGCATTTAAAGTTTGGAAAGCTAACAGGAGTTTTAAGACGGGTAAATAAATTAGAAACAGAAAATCATTTTTCATTTTCCCATTTCTCTCTCTGTGCAACCAGCCCTAAATTTTTGTTTACTGCACTCTGTGCTTTCTCTCCCCCTAAGTAGCTTGCAAGATGTTCACCATGGGCTCACTTCTTCACCTTTTGACTTTTCAGTGCCTTTTTTTCTTTTTTTCTGATTTCTCATTTCTCCTTTTTAGTTGTATAAACCCAAATACATAAGCCAAGGTGCCATGAAGCATTTACTCCCAACTCTTCTTCTGAATATACAATGCTGTCAGGGATGGTTTTTTGATTACAGATGCCCAAGTGTAGAAGCTCAAGTGGGGCATCTCAAAACTGCAGAGAAATTTACTTGCTGCTCAAGTTCTGCTTGGAGAAATTTTTCAGGAGGAAAAAGAGCTGTTCAAAGAGATGCAGACATAGTATGAAAACCTTCAAGCCAGCTGCACTGTGTAATGAACTTAAAACAAGGAGATACTTCACCTGCAAAGTCTAATTTATACCGCTGAGAACCAGCCCTGAAAAAAATAACACCATTCTCGTCAGCTAGATATTCATTCTCCAGAAACGCAGACGTGACAGTGGCAGAGACGTGATCTGGGTGCTGCAGGAAGAACAAGGAAATAACACCTGTTAGAAACCACCCTTTGGTTTTAGTGCCACTGTGGGGAAATACCAATGCTCCCTCAGGTCCCTATCACGGGATGATGTTTTGAAGTACATCTCTAAGGCTTCAAGCATTTTTTTCTGCAGCAATGGAGGCATACCCCACAGAGCACAGCTGCTTCTAACAACAGCAACAAAGCAGCCTTCAGCCTGTGTGGTCAGCTCCAGCCAAAAGATGTCTGTCAGCTCTGGAAAATGCAACCGCTTTCAAAGCCAGTCCTTTGAAAGCTTTCACAGAGTTCCAGTCCTGCTTTGAGGGACAATTAATAAGACAATTCCACCCAGGCACTGGAGCAGCACTGCAAGGGCACCCAGCGATGCGTGTAGAACACACCAGCTGCAGAACAAGTAACTCTCCAAAGATGGTTTAACAAAAGCTTTTGGTATGAACAGCTGATGAATCTCACCTCTTTCCCATACTCAATCCACTGCTTGGAATCATCAAGCCAATACCAGACATACTCCATTTCAGGAGCACACAGATGAGTCAGGAGACAACACAAGTCCAGAAGAGCTGATGGGCACCTGGCTGCTTGCTCTGCCCTGCATCAGAAGAGAAATCCAGATCAAAGTAGGGGTCTTTTCCAAAGCTGTCAAACTACGCAATATCCCTGTTCTGTTCAGAAATCTATTCGCTTCTCAAAAAAGGAGACCCCCTCCAGCTGGGAAGTGCAGGTTTGCCCCAGAACTGAGGACCTGGTGTTTGGATGTTTATGGGTCATGGTAAGCACCACAGAAACGACCCTGACCTCTCTGGCTTGGACCTGTGCCACTGATTTTCCCTAAAACGTATCTTCCTAAAAAACACATTGTAAGAAAATACACTTGACACAGAGAGTCCCCTGCAGCCCATAGAGAAGGCCATGATGAGACAGCCGTGCCCCTGCAGCCTGTGGAGGACCATGGAGCAGAGATCCACACTGCAGCCCGTGGAGAACCCCATGCTGCAGCATGTGGACAGGCCCTGAGGGAAGCTGCAGCCCATGGGGAGGAACCCATGCTAGAGCATGCTTATCCTGAAGGACTGCAGCCCATGGGAAATGAACCATGCTGGAGCATGGGAAATTTTTGAGAATGATGGAGGAGTAGATGGCAAATCTTACAGACTGAGGACAACACTGATTTCCCTTCCCCTCTGTGTTGCTTTGGTATGGGGAGATAGAAAAGTCAGGAATGAAGGAGTGAAGTTGAACCTGGGAATACCTGGAGGGGGGAATAGGTGATCTGATTTTTTTTCTCACCATTTAAATCTATTTTAACTGGCAATAAACTAACTTCCCCTAAGTCAAGTTTGTCTTGCCCAGTGATGACCTTGTCTTTATCTCAGCTCATGAACTTTCCCATCTTATTTTTCTCCTTGCTGTCCTGTTGAGAATGGGGAGTGAGAGAGCAGCTCTCACTTGGAGGAGGGGATATCATTACTCACCAGCAAAGTCTCTGCTTTGCACTCTATCCCAGGCACAGCACCTATAAAGAGAAGAAGATGAAACAGCTAGCCACCAATAATTCCAATTCTTGGGATTTTACTTTGCTGCCTGCTGTGCTTCACCCGCCATTTACTCTCCCAGTTTTGGACCCAGACAACACTTTTTTATGTATTTCATCACTTTACTGCCCCTACAATGTTGCCTATCATGGATCACATATTCGTAGTGAAAAGCTGCCCACCTGCCAGCCGTCTGTGACAGAGCTACTCTGAGCTGCCTGAAGAATCTGAGCGCGATATTGAAACAGAAACTGGAAATGATCGTGTATCCAGCTCTGACGCCCTTCGTTCTTTGGCAGGGCTCAGGGGTATTCAGAGCAGGCCAACGAGAGGAAATCATTACAGGAGCAGCTCCCTCACAGAGCTGTTTACAGGGCAAAGGTCCACAAAACAAATGCTTGGCAGCCCTGGACTGCCAGAACAAAGAGCGAGGAAGAACCCGGGTCTCCTTCGCAGACAGAGCTTGTTCCAGTGCTGCCTTCAGATCACAGTAGCAATGTGTACACAGTAACACCGGTTCCTAGAAAAATGCTCTAAATCCTTCTTCTCTCCCATTGCAGGGCATTCAAGAGATCCAGCACTACCAGGAGATTTTTTTGGACATAGCTGTCCCTTTTTTCCCCTTTGCACAGCACCATGCTGCTGCTGCTGCTGGCACGGCTGAAGAATTTGAAGTTTGTGGATTTGATGGGTGGGATTTGAGGGGGGAGGAGGGGAGAGGAAAAATGTAAAGGAAAGCAGGGAAGTGGGGTGGGATGATGTTTCCAGGCAGCTTTTCTCCACTGCTGTCCCCTTCTCTCTCTTCCCTGTATCCCCACTCCAGAGATGGATGCCAACCCCTGCCAAGACTGGGGGCTCCCAGTCTGCCCTAATCACATGAGCTTTCAAAAATGCCCACTTGTGTCTCACTTTCCTTTTCACTTTCCAGCATTTCTGCTCCATGCTGGGATTCTCCACTCACCAACTAACCCCCAACTAGAAATAAACAGAAGCGAAACACTTAAAAAGCAGACAGAAATATTTCACTGGCAAGACAGCTAGTGCCCTTCACGTTTTGCTGAAGATTTCGCTACGTGGTCTTCTGCAACTGTAAAGTTGCTTTTTATATCTTAACAGAAGTAACTTCATACAGAGGAAATTTTATACTTAAAAAGCGACCTCATGCTACCTTTTCCCTTACACAAGAAGAAAAGACGAATGAATGAAGATACAAACTCAACTTACAGTAGTATGACAAAGTGCAAGCAGGTATCCCTCCAGCAGACCTTAAAGCCAAGCCCACAAGCTATAAAAACCTGAACTTCCTGCGTGTCCGACCCTCGCCGCTGGGACGGCTGTCAGAGCCCGGCACACGCCCCTGCCCTGGCACAGCTCTGTCCTCGGGCTGCCCTGTCACCCCCCTGGGGAGCCGAGGGCATCCGCCTTGTGCCGGCCCGGCTGCGTGAGCCTGCGCAACCCTTGCTCCGCATGGCAAAGCTGCCCCGGGTGCAGTAACAGCTTCGAAAGTAAAACACAGCTGGCCTGTGAGAGCTCCCTGTGAGCTGCCCACAGCACGCCTGTACCTCGCTGTCTCCCCCGCAGCCTCCTGCCGTGGGACCGCGGCTGCCCCTCTGCCACAGACCCCTCAGAAGCGGGGCTGAGCGGCGTCTCCTTCTGCTGCTGCGACAGACGCATGCGCACCTGCCGAGCAGCGGCGGGCCGGCCGGCCGGGCACGGCCCCGGGCTGCGGCAGGTACAGCTGCGACATCAGCACCGCCACCAGCCAGAGCTCATCGCCACCAGCCAGAGCTCATCCCCACGTCTGGGTTCCTGTCATCGCACACCAGCGCTTACCTAAAGCCACTTCCTCCCTGTCGGTGATTGAACACGGACTTCGCCGGTGCATGCAAAGCCAACTTTTAGTGTACGAGGCACATCTTTATATACTGTTACAAACTCACAGTTCAGCAGCTGCAAAACTTCCGTTTCTACCGTCACGTGTGTTACATCTCCAGCGACTACAGATTACGGTCTCCTCGCCCAATCTCCCGTTAACTATCCTGCTCTTTGTTTCACCTCCTGCTCTTTGTCTTGCCTCTGCCAGCCGCGGCCCGCCCGTCTCTCCCCAGGCCAGACAAAGCCATTCTCCGTGGCGACACTCTGAACTCCCACACTCCCAGCCTGCCGGTGGCTGGGGATACTCAGGACCTTCTCCTTTCTGCAAGGAGCAGCTTCTGCTGGACGTCATTCTTGGAAAGCCAACAAGCTGGCGTTGGCTTGCAAAGTGACCCCCCAGATCTCGGTGCAGAAAGTGGGTGTCCCTCTCCCCAGGGTTAGTGATGGCACTGGTGGGGGGCTTGCAGCAAGCAGAGCCACACCGAGCCACACAAACGTGTGTGCCGAGCACAGAGCCCTGCGAGGCAGGCTCGCTCAGCCCTCCGAGCTCTGCGCAGTCCCAGGGGTTTATGTTCCCGTACCTTGAAGTCTGATGCTCCTCTCTGCTCTTCCCCACAGAAAACAGACAAGGCTTAGGAGCTTTCCAGTCTGACCTCCAGCCTTTCAGAAGCTGACAGCGTTTCCCAGCAGAGCTCTGAGGCATAAAGCTTAACAACAGGTCAAGAACTCTTGACTGTGCAAACTTGTTCAGACGAAAGCATTTCTTTGACTCCCCCCCCCCGTTTGCATTCAGTTGAATTGCCCAGGACATTTTTCTTTCCTGGTGATCCAGTCACACCAGATCAGTAGTGGCTGAAACACATCAATTTCTGGGTTTCCGGAAAGGGTGCGCTCTGAGTGCATTCTATAGACATAGCATTAAAACAAACAAACAAACAAACAAACCCAACAACCAAAAAAACCCCAAAAACCCTAGTGCACACACACACAAGACCAAAACAAAAAACCCAAAACAAAAAAAACCAACAAACATGACATGCAATTATGAAGTTGAACTCTCTTGCTTCTGGCTGTTCTTGGAGCTCTTAGGCCTCCTGAGGCCTAGGAGCTTCAGTAGGCATGAGATAGCAGCTTTAGGAAGGGTATTCTGGCTTGGTAGAAAATGTTTACATATCTTTGCTGGGAGCAGCAGGCCATCCTCTCTAAAAACAAACAACTCTCCACAAACTGGAAACTTGAGCTCACTGGAAACTGATACTTTCGGAACATAGTATTTTTTATTTTTATCCCTTTTAATTGCAATGTCATCCGTGGAGCTGTTGAACCTCTGATTTCTCAGCCATGGTACTATATCTGTCTGCATTTCCACTATCTGAGAGGTGTTGGAGCAGTCATCCTATGTATAGCCCTGCAAGATCATATTCCTGCACAGTCAGCAGAGACACCCAAGTGTGGTTTCCCTGCATACGTCGAATGATTTATCCTTTATCAAGAAACCATGGTCCAGCAGGTAGTGTTACCAAGTTTCCTCCCAGGAATTTCAATTCTCGTTCACTTCTTCTCTTCAGAGGAAATGGACCAAAAAGGGACATTTCACCCTTTCTCTGTGCCTCTGTGACACACAGCAGCTCTGTTGTAATTTCAGACTGCTCCAAGGTTTGGTGTGGGAGTACTGATGCCACAACACGTGCACACTGTGTTCACAGGGGTGTTGCAGCCTCGGACCAGGCTGGCAGTACCTCATGCTTCTACCTTAAGATGTGTAAAATCCCCCAAACCAGTACCTAAGTGGGTGGTCTCAGGAAATGTTGGGGTGGTTGGGCTCACCTGGTTCTGCAAGGTCTTCTGCAGCTTGGTTCCCCAGCCACCCACACTGGATCCTGGCCGTGGGGTGCTGTGGGAAGGTGTTCCAGGGAGGTCAGCTTCAGCAAAGCTTGGCACAAGGAGGGACTGGCTCTTGTCTGGGGGCCTGGAAGCATTTCCAGATCTCTCTTGAATCCATTCTATCATTTAAAGCTAGTACCTTCTCCTGTAAGTTGTGATGGTTTCCACAGTGAGGATTTTCCCAGCGAGACTGTATTTCCTGTTGGACAGTGTCCAGCAGCTTGTAAATTAAATTGTGGGAGGCTAGTGGGGAAACAAGCCCTGCAGCCACACTGCTGCTCTCCCAGCTTAATTCAGCACAGGAACAGGAAGCAGTCATTACAAGAATAATAACTCGCAATTGCTTTGAAAAAACCCCAACTTTCAGTTCCAAAATTTTACATGTTTCAGTAGTTTACATTGGATTTGTAAATAGCTTTTTGTTTTTATTTTAAGTACATAAATGTTTGATACAAAGGATTAAAAAATACTCCGTATTCTGCTGTTCCTCTTTCCAGCAGTCATTAGAGGAGTCTCAGCATGCTACTTCCCATCTTTTAGGAACCGATTAACAATTACGTGATTGTAAATAGCTAATTGCTGTTTTATCTGGACACAACATTGCCACATTAATAATGTAAACCAAAGTAATCCAATAATGGAAACCTTTCTTATGCCATTAGCTCAAATTAACAATTATGGATTGAATCAGCAAGTCATGTGCAATCAGCAAGTTAAAGCTTGGATGTGAAGTCGCTCACGTCTTCTTACAGCACTAAAAGATGCACTTATTCAGGAATCTGCCCAAGTCTCATCAGTGGTCCTGTCTAATTAAAGGAGAAATTGTATTTCACTGGACCTGGGCCAAATTTTGAGTTTTCAATTTCACTGGTGAGGAGTGGGTCTGGGAAGTCAGAGGTGGAACCAGGATCTATTCTGTCATATTCTAGTTGATATTTAGCTGATTTTTTTTTAAATGTATTTGTAAATTTTAAAATGTTATTTCAGAAAAGTAAAATTCAAAGTTGAAAGATTATTTGAAAGCTAAAAAAACTCATCCTGCTTATACAAAAATCAAAGCAAAACATTCTGACCTTACTTTGCTAATACTTGAATTGCAAATATCTTCTCATTAGCTGAATCTGCACTTTCTGGTGAATAACATTTTATCACCCTGCCTTCCCCTTTCCAATTAATCTGCCTTATCTCTAATTTGCTGCCCCCAACCCTTCCCCTTGTCCACAAGAAGGCTGCTACAGTGGTTCTGTTCGAAGCTTGCATTTGGCTTCCACGTATTGGATTCTAAGTTCTGCAACATGCCCCCTTCCTCTATTTGCCAAGTTAGGAAAACAAAATATTGTCTCTGTACACACACACACACACATATACTCAGTTTTACTCAGGACTGGGCTAGGCTGCAAAATTAGGATCTTGGTTTCAAAGACACTGCAGGCAAAGCAAGCTCATTTCAGAGAACTAATTTCCTCTTTTGAAAAAAAGGTCAGAAAGAGATCCCGATTGGCAAGCTCAGGAACACTTGCAGCAAGGTTTTGGCTCAGTCATCCTCATTTGCACTGACTAAAAAGAATAAAAGCATGGCCTGCTTTTGGTAGGATTAAAGGTGTCAAAAATGGAGTAATAGATTTTTATCGTCTTCTGTGAGTTTCTGATGGTTTTCTCAGTAAGTCTTGATTTCTTGTTGGACAACTTCCAGCAGGAACTGTAGTTTGTGTGTAAGATAATCTGAAAGGGTGGAAAAAAAGGAAGGAAGCTTAGTCCAGAGGAAATCCTGATATGGCTGAAAATCAGAGCATCAGCACTGATGGCTGGAGCACTTTATGCTGGCAGATCACTGTATCTGTTTCCTTTCTTGCTGTACATTTTCTTCTATTTAGTGGTTACTGATGCACCTCCATCCAACACCAGATCAAAAGAAAACAAGACTTGTAACAGAAATAACAAATTAAACTCAAACCCGGGCTCTCATTTCTGAAAAAAACATTGTGCCACCATGCCTACATCCAAAGGAAATCTGTACTAGACACTGTATGGAGAGGAGATGTACTTCATTTCCATGGCCACATTTGTGCCCAAACCATCCTGGCCTCTTCGCCAAGCAGACAGACCTCTGGCAGCACTCTTCTCCTACCAGTCCTCTCCCCAGCCTTTCAGCAAGTAAGTTTGTGCACAGGGTTACAGTGTCTGCCTGTCTCTCCATCCTAGCTTTTCATCTTGTCGCTCTGTATCAGACAAATTTGACCCAGAGCTGGTGATCCCAAAGACATGATGAAGTTTAGTAGGAACCAGGGATGGGGTGCGAAAGCAACCCTCTCTGTTCCCCTTGTTGGTAGACCTCAGCTTTCTCTTTGTTAAAACAAATTTGGCCATGGAGGCTGTGCATTGGGAAAGACATTGGAGGAGTGCCAGGGGTCATGATTTAGGTTTCATGAGGTCTGTTGGTCAAGGAGCCATTTGCATTAGAGATGAGTCCTGGGAACAAACCAGCATCCCCACCCCTGAGCCTGTTTAGGTCCACAATACCTGAAGTCAAGTGCATACTTACAAAACAGGTTGCGGCAGCGGTCTGACATCTGCCTGTGAATTATGAGGTAGTAGACTGGAAAGCCACTCAAAACCATGGTGCATCCAATGCTAATGTTCACAGGGTCTGAGTAGAAAGACATTGCCACTGTGAAGAGGCAGATGATGGTAAAAGAGATAGGAACAAACAGGGGAACCTGGGGAAAAGAGCACAGAAGACTATCAGGGAAAACTGGTGGCTGTAGCCAGTCAGCTTCTGTGTGTGCCAACACGCCCTGTATTCATTTCTCCACCTAAAGAAGATGAGAAGAATCATATCCTGTACTGCAGAGTGCTTCCGTACAATCAGACTGCAAACAATTGCATCAGCTTCCGAGCCCATGGTGCCCTGTGAGGTGCATGCCTCCTATATTCATGTGCACCAAAATCGAAACCTCACTTGCAACTGGAAGCCAAGCAGGGGGAGAAGCCATCTACACCCCACTGCTCTGTGAATGTCCTGCTCCTGTGCATGCACACATACACACACCCCCCTACTTGCCACCTGAGGCAACTGCTGAGGGAAAATCTGAAACCAAGAAAGAAGTGACACTTTGAATCAAACTGTTCTTTGCTTATAAAACTCATGACTTGTTTCGACCTGCCTCCAGCTCGCCTGAGACTCATAGTGACTAAACCAGGACAAACCAGACTCCCTATCTCTGTAATACCTGCACCAAGAACATGAGATTCAGCGACACCATGGTGAAAATCAAAGCAGCACTCAGCACTACAGCCATACCCTATTGGGTGAGCCAATTCATCTGGGTTATTTGGAGAGCAAATAGGAATACTGCAATAAATAATAAAACTGTGAAACAGTCCCTCTCTCTCTGGATCCAAACTCAGCCAAGTAACTTCTCACCATGGCTGGTGGAATGAAGGAGCTGCTCTCATCTAGGGTGACAATCTTTACCAGTAATAAAGATTGTATTTTGGATGCTCAAACTGCTAAGTTGGAAGAGATCAGTTGCTTTAGGTATGGCAGCCATCCAGCCATCAAACTTAGGTACTCTTTTTGTCTTTCCAGCCAGAGCATCCCCGGCCACCCACTCCTACATGCACACAGTCACACTGCACATCTGCTTGAGAGGTGTGCGAGCAGACTTCTCCCTCCTCCTTGCCGTGTTTTCTCACCGTTTTTAACTCAAAATGCTGTAGAGAGCGTAAGTTCCAGCAGAGCCACACGTATGTCACGCTTTGCTCTCCGCCGGGCAGCGGCAGGGGACGGCCCGTGTGCGGCCACTAGAGCGCAGCACGGGCCCGCGCCACCTGCACGCAGCCCTTCCCTCTTGCACCGCACTGATAAAAACTAGGGAAAAGGCGGAGGGAAATCAGCCGAACTGACCAGAAGGCCAGTATTCCCTCCCTCGCTCAATCAGCATTTAGGAGCCGCTAGAAGTCTGAATCTCTGTTAAAAAAAAAAAAAAACAAACAAAAAACAAACAAACAAAAAAAAAACCACAAAAAAAAACCCAAAACCACAAAACAAAAAACCAAACAACAACAACAACCAAAAAACCAAACAAAAAAAACCAACCAAACAAACAAAAAAAACCAACAACAACAAAAAAAAAAACAGGGCAGGGTCTCAGCATCTGAAACCATCAGCAGTGCCACCCACTAATAAACCTCCCCTGAGAAGCTTGGTTTGAAAGAAAAAGCAAAAATTTATTCAGTTTTTTCTGGGGGAGTACACGAGTACAGCCAACCAGCAAACTGGGAAGCCTCAAGGTTTCTGCTAAATGCAAAGACTGAGAAGAAAAATTACCCCAAACTTTGCAGGAGGACGTGCACAGCTCACGGAGGAGCCCTGCAAGCTGCAGGAAGTGTTTCTGTCCCCCGAGCTCCTCGGTGCCCCGTGCCAGCGGCCCTGGAGGTCCTGTCTCTTTCCCGGGAGCTGCTGGCTGGAGGCACCATGCAGGGGCGACCAGAGTCAGGAAAAAACTGCACCCGCCTCAAGCACCGCCCCAGCACATTATCCGGCAGTGGGAAAGGTGCCTGAGCGCAGGAAAGCTGCTCCAGCACCAGCTCCAGCATCCCCCACTGACATGAGGAAGATCCCAGCACTCAGCAGCATGAGAAAGGCCACAGAAGGGGCCCACTGCTTTACAACAGACAGTATTTCTACACCGGCAGATGATTCCTCCCAAGTCAGATTTGCTCCCAGGATCCCTCTGCCCATGCTCCTTTTTCCCCAAGTCTGACACCCTCCTGCTTCTCAGCTAGAGCTGAGACTTAACCTACCACTGAAATAACATCCAGGCAAGAGTCCCTCCTTGTAGCCCACAAGAGACGAGTGAGAGAACTGCTTTCTGTACATCTGCCAATTCCAAGCCTGAAACTTTGTCCCCTGCAGCAAGCAGTCTGGTGACTCCTTGTAGAACTGGCTTTGTAGGATTTACCACATCTGGCTGTTTGGGCACATCAACCAATTTCAGGAGCTCCCCATATGCGTTACTAAGCATCAGGGATTGAGACCCCTTGGAGCCTAAAGGGTACCATGGCCATGTAATGCTGTAATTATTAGCAAATCAAAGAGAGGAATGACAGGCCTGCACATTCCTGGCTGCCAGGTACGTGCTGTGCATTTACCTTGAAGGGGCTCTGCAGCTCTGGGTGACGGAGGCGATGGACGATGAGGCCGAGGGTGGCTAATCCTATGAAGAGCCATCGGGAAAAGCTGAAGAAGTTCAGTAGATGGTAGATGTCTCCAATGCACACCATGGCAGTGACCAAAGGGAACTGAGCATCATGGACATGAAATACAGTCATTAAAGCCTAACTATGGTACTTGGATTAGGAAGGGTAATATGGATCACCTCCTCCAGCTCCCCTGCAACTACTTCACAGCCCCAGCATTTTGGAGGTCAGAGAACTTTACAAAACACTGTCACAGACTGAAGGCAAAAGACCTAAAGGCACTCTTCTGTAGTGCTACAGAAAGGAGTGATCATTTCAAGGTCAGTACCATCTTTGATGCTTCATGTCCAAGCCAGGGCAATTAAAACATGCATGATCCAAAAGCCTGCACTGCTGGTACTCAGGCTATCTATACTGACATCTGCTAAATTTTTAACAGGTCAGCCAAGCTGCAACAGGCACTGCATTACAGTTAGGATGGAGCTGGACCACTGCCAGAAAAAAAAACCAACCCTGATCAAACCAAATTGTCAGACCAGATTATCTCTACAAATGCTCATTCCCTGCATTTCCACCACACCTGGGAATTTTCAATTTCTAAAGAGCAGAAGCCAGGCAGAGGTGTTTTCGTAAGGCAATATCAAGCAGCACCTGTGGCAGATGGTAGGGACTGTACTTTTAAAAAAGGTGTCTAAGGTTATAAGGCAGGGATTTCAAGGCTGTACATTTGGGTACCGCTGCTGGCTCAAGGGGACTTAATACTTTGCAGCCATTTCCTGTATCCTGCCTTCTTTATTTTTCAGGGGGTAATTTAATGTCTCAGCACCCTTTAAAACTCCTCAGTTTAACCAGTCTTTGCAAGAAAGCCAAGACTGCAAAAGAACAGAACGTGTCATGCAGTCAGATCTCCTTACCATTAACATGACAGCTGGAAGGGGCGTATGCCGTCGAATGTGGATCATGGAGAAGAGGGGAGGCCACTGTCCTTCCCTGGAAGCCACAAACAGAGTCCTAGGAAAAGATAGGTAGCCCTGTGCATTAACATCCTACATCCAGACTAGAGATGAGATCAGTCACTGGACTGACCTGAGGCATCAAGGCACCCGCTCCCTTTCCCTGCATGAGTCCACACTTCTGCCTTTAGCTGCACTTTCATAGAATCATCGAATGTTTGGGGTTGGAACCCAACCCCCCTGCCATGGGCAGGGACAGCTTCCACTTTGGGGGCATTCGGAAGAAAACCCCAAGGCTGTGTTCCCATAGCTCTCCCAGGACCAGTTCAATGCAGTTCAGAGCCCACCATCAGAACCACTGGTAGTGTCTCCTTGGGTGCCTTGTTAGCAGAGACCTTTGGGCACATCCAAAGTGACCATGAATGATCTCAGGCTGGAAACAGGAGTAAGAAAGTCTCTTGCCATCAGAAAAGGAATTAATCTTTCCAGTGTAAAGGAAATGGGGGGGATCACAAACTTCAGTCCTTTATAAGAGAAGCTGGTGAGTTTATGGAAGGGGATTGTCAGTTTTGGAGCCTATATTCTTATACGTACACATATAGAAAAAATAAAGTGCAATCTCCTCAAATGGCAGATGATTTCCAATCCTCTGGTCAGCTGTTGGAAAATACAGTTTGTCATACTGCCAAGAGGCCAGCTACACACAAGAACAGCTACAAAATGAGAGCAGAGAGTTCCTTGCTTCCATCCCTCCTTTGACTCGTGAAAGAGCAGTTAGGGAGAAGACAATCACATCCAATTTTGTAAATTTAATATCCACAAACAAACCATGCCAGAGCATCAGCTGGGCTGGAGCAGGGCCCAGAGCAGCTGGGACCCAAGTGTACAGCCAGTTTTATTGCTGTCTCTGTGGCTTTGCAGGGGTGTGGCTGGCAGGCAGCCAGGGAGGCCCCATCAGTGTTTATATGGGCTTTCTGCAGTGATTATGTTAATGATGCCAGGATGGGGGAGAGAAGGTCAGTAGGGGACAGGAAGAACTTCTGTGCTGTGCAGAGACTTCTCATCCTCAAAGAAAACCACTATCTAGAGCAGCTAATGGGAAGTATCATCCACACCTGTATTTAATGCAGGACTTCAGGGTAGTGGATCAGATAATTCATTAGCTTTCATGCTATGAAACATTCCTTTCAGATCAACTGATTTTTCCCTTTGCAATCGAAGCTGTGAAGCAGAACCCACCACAGAGTTTGCTCAGCTCCACAGGACCAGCACAACATCCTTCTTCATAACGTCTGCCCTCTTCTCCAATTTCAGGGCTCCCATAAGGACATGGACTGTGGCAGACATTGAAGCTGGCAAGTTTATTTTTCCATGGAACAAAGCTTTTCTTATTGCTATAACAAGACTTCTTGAACCTTGGGTATTGCTTTAGGGATAGCCCTGAGCCCTAAAATGTGCTATCCCATATTTAGGGACAGCACATTTCACTGACTTCAAAGGAAAGTCCTCAAGGGAGAGTTTGCCTAGAGAGCCTCACGACAGAGGGACCCCATGCCCTGCAGCAGCACAGCTGGGTGAACCCAGTGAAAGAAGACTCTGTCTTGCTGAGCAGCTGCCAACATCAACAAAGCCTTTAGTTCACCAAAAACATTGACATTTCAATTTAAACTGGGGATTTAAACTGAAGGGTAGGGGAGAAGTTAAAAATCTTTCTTTGTGACCAGACCTAGATACCAAAATCTGGACCTGGACAGAAATAGAAAGAGTAGACTCTTAGCCAAAAGGGACCATCCTGTAGCTGACAACCTGGGAGTCAAAAGCTTCATTTTTCCCACAAGAGTGGCTAAAATGCCACCATGTGGATGGATAGTTGCACAGATTGCTGGTGCTTCCCTATGATTCAGTAAGCCAAAAGCATAATAGATCCTTAGGATGTAACCTTGAAAATGTGAAGATTCCTCCATTCATGGTTCCAAAGCAGGACAGTGCAACAAGGACAGGGACCACGGATATCAGGCTTTTGAAGGCTCGCTGCACAAAACTCTGGAGGAAGAGAAAACATGACTTGAGGAACATGTGGTGATCTCTAGGGGACATTGGGGTCAAAAAAAGAGAAAACTTCTTCCATTGAAGGAGTGATTTATAGGTCATAAATCTCACCTTTTCTACTGTCATCTGCAGGTTATTTTTCATTATCTTTTAGGCACAACTAGAAGAAGTTACTGTTGCCCAGTAATCAAGAAAAATTACAAAGCAATAAAACATTTTATAGGAAAACCATCTCTGAAAGACTTGCCATGACCACAGCATAAGCTGCCCACAGGGAGGAGATAACTCACCACAGCCACAGCAGGAGAAGCCAGAACATCTTGTGTTCCCAGGACTGTGTAATAGGAGACGTTGGTGAGCATGTACCCCACAATTACCGTGATCACAGACACGATGACAGCCAGGGGGATATTTCTACAAGAAAGGGGAACACACAGACACGAAGAACAAGCTGCTATCCCTTGTTATGCACACTATTACTGCAGATTTTATCTGGTAGTACAAAGGATTGCAGTCAGGTGAACCCACAAACATATTCCTCCTGTACCCCACTTGGGAAAGCTGCAGTACCCCCGAGGCTGGTAACCCAGGGAAGCTTCCTCCCAGCCTTACCGTTCAGGTTTGACCAACTCTTCACGCACAAAGCTGGTCTGAAACCTGCACGATGGGAAGAGATGGGGTAAGGGTCTGAGTCATGCTGAGGGCACCTGTCTGCTGCCGTGAAGTGCCCTCCCATCGCACCTACCAGCCTGAGTATGCGAACATGCCTGCATAGAAAGCCAGGGGGAGCTTATCCAGAACCAGAGACTGTCTGTCAAAAGCATCCTGGAAGTGTTCGGTGTGGCCTGCCGAGGAGATAAACAACGGACACAGAGCAGGAAAATGTCAGAGACAGGCTTCCTTCCCTGTAGGATAACATCCCTTGTATCTCTTGCCCAGACCTGGGAAGAGTGTGATTTCCTTGGAGCCAGGTATTCAAATTCATTTCATTGCTTTAATTTCAGTGCTGTTGCTGATATGTTTACTTTCCTACAGTGACATTAAAAAAAAAAAAAATCTATCCCTTGTCCAGCTGCAGGAGGCATTTCAGGAAGGGCAACAACAATAGCTAGATGTTTCCAACAGACCCTGCTATGGGAACAGGAGATCGTGGAGATGAGAGGATTGACATTGTCCTCTCCTTTCTTCAGGCCCAAAATTAAATTGTTGGATTGACCCCCATGTTCCGTCCCCAGCCCCCTCAGCAGCTGGACACACGCTCCCCTTTGATGTGGTGCAGCCAGTGAGGCGGCTAACTCAGTTCTCACTGTGCTCCCTCCTGTTCCTGCTGCTGGAGCACTGACCCCAGCCCTGTGCTGGCCAGAGCATGGGAACCAGGCTGGAGGAGGGGACAGAGGGCAAAGCAAATAAAATTTTCAAAATAGAGGTGTCTCAGATATTTACCAAGTCCCCTAATTTTCCTTCCAGTTCTCTGCTTGAAATAACAAAACAAAACATAACCAAAAAAAAAATCAAAGTCAGGATTTTCTCTAAATCAAAAAAAAACAAACTTAGGGAAGAGACAAACGCTGAATGGCCTCTCATTCAAACACAGCCAAAAGGAACTGCATTCCCAACATTTTCAAACCCAGGTAACCCAAGATTCAGTTCCACATCTATGTTCAATTTTCCATAATAAAGTCTCTTTAAGAGTAAGAGGTGCGAAGCTTGCCTAGTTGGGCTTCACCAGGCAAGGTGTGACATGGCATGGAGGAAGTCAGGCCACTTCTATGGAGGTGCTTCTGCAAGAAGTTCAGTGACGAGATTTGGGCACTTGGGTTTGAAATGCTGGCCCAGCAAGCCTCTAAAATAAGCCTGAGCCGAAGAGAAGGTAATGGCAGAGGAAAGGACAAAAGTGCAAGCAGAAAAAAGCAGCATAAGGCAGAGGAATCAGGCAAAATGATTTAAAAGCACAGAACAGAGTTTTAAGCACAAAAAAAATGAAATCAAATTGAAAATAGGTTTGAAGAAAACTAACCCAAAATATAGGAGTGGGCCTGTTGGGGTACTTTTTTTATGTTCTAAAATGATGGCTGGTAAGTGATGGTGCATGAAAAGGATTTATTGCCTGCAATGCATTAATGAGCAATTTACAGTCCCCCATGAGTCACATTAAATACAACCTGTCATACTGGAGTCTCTTGGTGAATTCTCCCTCCAGATGTCACCTGCACTTATCCTCCCCACCAGGGGACAGGTGCCAGGGCTCCAGATTGTCATTTGAAGGCATTCCTAACAATAACGGCTCAGGATTCCTAGCTGCAGGGCAGTCCTTTAGTTCAGAAACACTGCCAGCCCAAGGGGATCTTTGCATGTTCAAAGGAGCCAGCTCCAGACATCAGAAAGAAACATGAACACAGAGCCCACTGCCTGTGGTGTTTTCTCTGCAGAAGAAGGTAATAGCATGAAGAGGGAGCAGGCTTCATCCCTTGAGTGGGAATGCCTTGGGCTCTTCTATAAACCGAGGCTCGGATTAAAGCCAATAGTCTCGTACTGTTCACAGAAGATACTACTGGTAGGGTTTTTCTCCCCCACTCTGCATGTGGGCATGAAATCCTGTACCAAGTTCATTGCAAATTCACGAAATTACCACCCGTCTCAATCTGGAGGTAAAAAACATTAGCTTAAGCCACAGAAAGGTTAGAGATGCCATTACCAGGGCTCCACTGAGGACTGGTAACTCATTACACAGCTGTGACTGGCTCACGGGATGCTGTCACACATCCTAAATGTCCATCAAGTATGTGCTGCTTTGGAAAGATTTTGAGCCGCACTGGAAACAGGCAAGCCTGACTCCAAAGAAAAACCATCTGCAGAGGAAGGTGCCTGTATGACCCTCAGTAGGATCACACATCCTCTGGCACTAAGACCTACTAAATTTTGGAGAAAGCACCACCCAGCCAGGTGCATCAGCCCAGTGCAATGATGCAGCTTGTGCCAGCTACGCCAGTCTCAGCTCCCAGCTAATTCACATCCAGCACGTGGACAGAGAAAGCTTCTGCCAGCGAAGTGAGCGCCGCACTTGTCACTTGGGACTGATAAAAGCCATGACGAGGGGCACAGTGAGCACCTTCCTTCAGCCATGCAGCAACACCTACCCTGGGCCAGCAGCATCATCCCTGGCACGATGATGAGTGCAAGAGCCAGGAGTTTGACAACAGAGAGAGCCGTCTGCAGCCGTGCGCTCCAGGTGACGCTCCAGGAATTGAGGGTGAGGACCATGTCTGGAGAGAAGACCACACTGCTACAGCTGCAGCCTGTGCTTGACACACACAGGAAAAATACAGCAGCTCTCCCTGCCCTGGGGATGCTGGGGGAAGGCCACATCTTTATGCCTTAGAGAGGATGCCTGGGATGAGAGATGTCAGAAAACATTACAGCTGTGGTCCAGTGTTTAAAGAGGGAGCTGAGTTATGCTCCTAAAAGGCAGCAGGAACTTGGTTCCTGCTGGGTGATCCACACCTGCCTGGGGGAAAGGTGTGGAACATCTCAGCAGCCCACTTTGCAGCATTCCCTGTGCCAGTCCACACCAGTCTGGAGCAGGCAGGACAGCTTCACGGGCTGGATGCACCAGGGGAGGAGTCCAAAACCTTGAGCCTTACACCCACAACCCATGCGGCTTTTGCACAATTACATGGGGAGAGTTTCTGCTCCCACACCTGGCAAAATCCCCCTACCTACGGCTCCAGCTGGTCAACAGGGAGGCCCCTTCCCCTTCCTGGAGAATATAGTGGCCCAACACCACCACCTTGAATCAGAACATTTTGGGTAGCCAAGGAGGTAAGATAGGACCCCTAACCCACAGTTGTGCCGGGAGATAACACCCCATAAGTGCTCCTAGTCTACGGCAGAGAGGCCAGGATGGACAATCCCATAAGTGTTAGTACTTACAGTAGCCCAGGAGAGACACGAGCTTCACTGCAGGCACAGGGGCAGCACAGGGGGCAAAAAATGGCTCCAGCATGTAGCGTCCAAATGCCAAGGAAACCACAGCGCTGTTGGCAGGCCTGGATGGGGAGTGTGGGGGGAACTAAGCACAAACTGGTCTGAGGATGGCTGAAAAATGGCATGAGTTAAAACTGCACAAAACTTGGGAAGGGGAGCAAGTTTCCCCACCTGGCTTAATCCTTTCACCCGTGCAGATGGTGAATTCCCATCGAGTTTTTCTCAGTAAATGGATTAAAAACCACATGCTGCAAAATGATTAATTTCCAACTTGAAAGCAAAAGCTGAGATTAATCATACTGAGCAATGCAGTGTGGTTCATATGTCCTGCTTCATCTCAGCTTACATGAAGGATACAGGTTATTGAGAGGTGAGGACTTCCTTTTTAATGTTAAAAAAAAGAAGTAGTTCACAATTTTATAAATTGTTTAACTTGGGGCTAAGCCAGAAAGTTGTCTCCACTTTCCCAATCTGGAAAAACCAAAGAAGTTTCACACTGAAAACAGAAGACCTGAAGTAAGTCTGGCATCTATTGTCAGTCTCTGAAATACACCACAGCTCTTGGGGGATACCATCTGCCAGGGCAGAAGAGAGCTATTCTTCAAGTGCAGAACACATTTAACATTTGTAATTATGTCCACTTTGCGTCTCCTTCCTTTTATCACTGAAACATCTTTAAAAATCATTCAGCTTGTTTCTACTCTTTCCTTTATGAACTGCCTGGACTGTTACCTGGCACCATAACTTTTGGTATTTTAAATTATCACTGCATCCAGGAAGAGGCAAGCAAACCAAATCTCTTACCTGATAGCAAAAAACTCTGCCCACAGGAATAAGAAGCTTGGCAGAGGCCCCAGTGTCTCCAAAATGTAGATATAATGTCCTCCGGACTTGGTGATTCTTGTTCCAAGCTCTGCATAACACAAGGCACCTGGAAAAGTTCAGGTAGAAATGTACCAAGCAAATAATCCCATGGATTTTCCCTTTTCTGTGTGCTTTTTCAGAGATTGAACAAATCCATTTAAAATAAGTAGCGAATGAGAGGAAGAAAAAGAGGTTTAACAGAACTACTTTTCCCTATTTTTGCGCACCTATTTTTGTGCACTACCATGTTTTGAAGTAAATTTTGAAGTAATTGGCTTACCTGTCAGGTGGAAAGAAATTCTCTATTTTGTGGTTAATGTTACAACATTTCCATGGAAGCTCTGCAGAAGGGTGTGTCATAGAAATGCTGCACAGAGCTACAAAAAGTTTCCTTTGAAAAATACCCCAGATTCTTGCTTCTCCTCACACTTAGACTGGTGAAATGGTGCTTGCAAAGCAGCTACAGCAGCTCAGCCACAAGCCATGGCTGAACTGGTGGTTCCAATCATGTTTTTAATCCCAGGCCACATTCTTGTGTCCTTATCGTGCATCTTCACATAAATCCCTTCCCTCCTTTGAATCCAGTGGTGACATGGCCATGCCTCCAAGTCCCATGGCAATCATGCCACATTCAGGTCATGCAGGATGGTGACAACCTCAATGTTTCCTGCCTCCCTGTTGGAAAATTTGTGCAGAATTCCTGTTCAAAGCATCAAATATAGGCAGACAGCCCATCTCATTTATTCCAGTGAAGCATTTATGCTTCGAGCATGCATGTAAGTGTGTTGCTGATCTCATGCAATGGGACTTGTATATATGCCTCCCTTGAAAGAAAAAAAAGCATAAAAGAAAGCAGGCCTTTTAAAATACTGCAAAGAAGTGTCAGAGAAATGATATGGGGAGGTCATCAAGCTGATAAAAGGGAAGAACAAACCAACAAATCCAGCTACAAAATGCAGTAACTTGATAAAGAGGCTCCCAAGGCCCTTCCAGCAGAGTGTATCAAAGGATGCTGCAGAGGGAGAAACCTTTGCAAGTGCGGAGCTTGGCTATGTGATTAGCAGACACGTGATCGTTTACTGCTCTGCTTGGTTAAAAGAAACGCCATATATTGTAAGCTTTTCTTTAAACAGAAGTGTATAATTCACCAAACAACCACGCAGAGGTTGCAATGTGAAATGTTGGTACACATATACTAAGACAAAGAACAACTTGTTGCCCTATTAACAATTGAATGTCTCAATTTCTAAACTTTCATGTACACGCCGCAGTGTCAGAGTGTTTTTTTTTCACATGGAGTGTTTCTCCTTTCTTGTTTTTTTCTTTAAGTAAGTTACGACAGAAGAATGTTAAAATCATCCACTGTAATAAGCATCAGATTTCTCTTCTGGGCTGGGAGAACTTGCAGTTGTCCTAATAGCACCTTTAGAGAGTTTCTGAGGTGGTAATTTTATACAGTTAATGAAAGAAACTAAAAGCCATGTGTTTAATCCACTGTAACTTTTAAGAGCTTTGTTATTTCAAAAGATCTGGAATGAAACTGCCATCAAAAAGGCAACTCTTCATGAGAAAAGACTGGTATTAAATGACAGAAATGAAGCCAATAGTAACACACAGAAAGTGGGGGTGATCTGCTCCATCTCCTGCTCCCAGGCAGCATCAGACATACCCACACCATTTCTGACGGACACCCAGACACCCACCCCAGGCTGGTGCATACCCTGCAGCTCCCCAGGCATTCCAGTTCAGTGCTTCACTATTCCCTCTGACAGAAACGGGATCCCATATGGCATATTGGGACTGTCCCTTCCTGCCCTCTTCACAGTGGCTGTGAAAAGCACAGCACAGCCCTCAGATTCCCTTTGAGGTGCCTGCATCTCCTTTCCACCTCACAGAAGGAGTCCCCGCATTCTCTCCCAGCTTTCCTGGCGGAGACCATGCTGCCTCCATTCGCAGTCACTGTCACTCCCTGACTTCTTAAACCTTTGTTGAAGTAGGAACCAGGAATTTTGGGTTTATTTATCTCCCAACTTTCTAAACCTAAAAATGTGCAGGCTCCCCTCACCTCCCAGGTGCTTAAGCAAAGGCTGCCAAAGCTCACCACTCACCAAACATGGAGAGCAGCCCACAGGAAAACCAGACAACCAGGGAGAAGCCCACGCTGCCAGAGTTTTTCAGTACTCCTTTGGGGGAAATAAAGATGCCACTGCCAACCATGCTGCCGATGAGCAGCGAGAAAGCCCGCAGCAAAGTTATCTTTTTTCTCAGGAAGATGGCCTCTTCTTTCTTATTTTTCCCCATGGCTTTCTTCTAATCACAGGGGAAGGTCACGCATTCAGGAGCTACCGTCTCCCAAGTTTCCTCAAGGTTCACCTGTAAGACAAGGAGTTAGGGATTCGAGGATCTTCTTTTCTGGACAAAATTTTTTCAGTAACCTGTTAAGAGCTGTTGAATCTGTTCTCCTCAGCTTCAGGAAGTACCAGCCAAACCACAGGTGTGTAGAACACCCTTGGTATCATCTCTCTCATCAGTACAGCTCCCAAGAGACACTCTAAGTGTTTTCTGCTTCTTCTTCCAGGCACCACATGTTGCATGCCAGCCACACTTCAGGATTATTTCCAAATTTGACTTTGATCAATATCAGATTGCCCAGACTGGAACTGGCCATCCTAGGGTTAATTTAATGGGACCTAATATAGGGGTACATTGATTTCAGCTCACTGGCAGAAAACAGATTTAAAGTTGCAAACCTAACAATCAAGACCTTGAGAATCTCTGAGGTTAGAAAAACATTAAGCTGCATTAGTTGGTGCACAGAGATGATTTAAGCTTTTTTAACTTCCTATCCATCCTTGCTGAATGAACTAGCCCTGATTTTCCCACTAGAGCTCCGTTTTATCAGTGTTTCTTAATACAGTGTCATGCCTTTTTGCTTTCAAAGTATTGAAGAGTCAGGAATAAGTACTGTTTACAATTGTAAGGCAGAACTTAGTCATTACTAACAGGCCTGTCATTTCTTCTATTAATATAAAAAATTTCTTGGTAATAGCAGCAGTGAAGTTTTTCCTAGAAAAGAAGGAACTTCAGACACTTCAGGCATCACGAGTTGATCCAGATTTAGTTCTCACAAACTGCAGCAGCCTCCCACTTCCCCGCCTTGTCTCTCCTGTATCTCTCTCTATCACTCCTAAATTGGCAACTTCACCCAGAAACTCACCTTTTGCTTCGGAAGGTAAAACAAATTTAGGTCAGTTACTGCAGCCTTATTTGCTGTAGCAAACATGTCTCTAGTTTTCCTAATAGCAAGGTAGATGTTTTACACTGGTAATTATCCCTGGCAGAGCAGGCAAGACAAGTCTGGAGTAGATAATTTGGCTCTTGTCCGGCCTCCTGCCACACATCCCCAACAATGCTGACACACTCAGCTTCAATGCTTTATTTCATTATTCTAACACAGTAAATTGCATTATGGTGAATATTTGCCCCAGCCCCATGGCTGTATATTATTGCAAAGCTGCGCTTTACATGAGACCCTATTTTATGGGTTTCTTGAATAATTTAGTAATTGCAGTGGTGTGTCCATAAGGAGACAGTGGTCACCTCTAGAAACAGACCTAAGCAACCAGAAATTGCTTTCTTGGTAGAGAGATTAAAATATTCCCCTAACTTTGAGGGGACAATTCTTGTTACCACTCACCCACAATACTTCTTTGCATGCCCTGTGTAAACTCAGTGTAACCAAGGTCTTTTCTCCCCCATCCCCAGCTCTTTTCCCACCTGGAAGCCGGCAGGAGGAAGCAGGGTTATCACTTTCTCTGCACACATATGACAAGCACATGCAGAAAGCCCTTTCTCCTGCCAGAAGCACGAGCTGGTTTCTCTGAGATGGCACCAAGCCTGCACAAGCATCTTCTCTATCAAACCAGCCAAGTTTAGTTATTAAACCTCTAATGAATCCCGGACGACTCTTTAAGGCTCAGATGGGTCACATCAGCCTCATCTGGTCCCACAGAGCTGCTCCTCAGAGTCCCAAAACCTCAAAGGGCTGCTGGAGACAGCAGCTCTGGAAGAGCAGGGAAAGACCCCTGGGAGCCTCCCAACCCCTCAGCTGCAGTCCCCTCAGACACCAATTAATTGCCTTGACGTGAAATACCAATATCGTCTGGTATTTCTCAGCTGAAATGAGACCCTCACAGCATTCATTTGCAGGGGTGAAGCACAGAGCCTCACCAAATTGAAACCAATCTGAAGAGAGATGCTGTGCACAGCTATGTCTAAAGCACTGTTTGAAGATAATTAAAAGTGCACTTATCTGTTTGGCTGGGTTTTAAACAAAGCAGGTGCATTTACAATCCATCAGACTCCCATTTCTTGCTGGGATCCCGAAGCAGCAGAAGACAGCGTCTCTTTGCAGGCTCTGAAATCACACGGAGAGAGCAGGGGAGGAACAAAAAAAAGGAGAGATCAAATCAAATTTACAGACCAGGTTAATGATCCAAAGTAAACACCAAACTCCGTACTTCTGTCCCCATGCCTTTGTTTTTTAATTTTAATACTACTGCCATGCAAAAGTCTGTAGAGATAAAAGAGTCCAGTCCAGTCCAATTTTAGAAACATTAAATCTATCAGTACTTGTTCCAGAAGTGGTTGAAGAAGAAGGAAAAAAGGCGGAAAAGGGAAAAAAAAAATAAAATAAAGGATAACAGAAAGCTATTGAATAGAACTTCAAAGAGTCACCTAGCAGAGCCTACAGCCCAGAGAGACCATTCCTGCCTGCTCTGCTTTCCAGCTACATTCCAGCACCAGGCACATTAAAATTCAGGGATGTTAATCCTTGTGGCAATGCTTAAGAATATTCACAATGTGCTTAGCACAAAGGAAACAGGCAAAGCTGCTTTTTGTTCACCCCTTTGACTTAAACGATAGGCTGAAATCCTCCTTGTCCCAAAATGCAGTACCTTTACATGAGATAGATTGTCAGTCAGCAGGGCTGGAGAAAAACGTTACTCAAACCTATTTCACAACTTATCACACATGCCGGATCTTTCCTCCCTCATTCTTCATTTACACTGGTTTTATTGTTGATTTGGGGTTTTTTAGCTGTTAATCTTACCTCACAAGCACTGGAGCATGGACAGAGAGGGAGGAGACAGGCGTAAAGAGAGAATCATGTCTGTTATTCGTAGTGGTGTCTGGAAGCCCCAGCCAAGAGCAGGACCCACTGTGCTCAGCACAGAGGCAGAGTGGATGTTACTCTGATGAAAAGTTAGTGAGATAAACAAGCAAGCTGGAAAAGGAGAGGAGGGAGACAGCATCATTCTCAGCTGGGGAGCTGAGACCTAGAACAACGAGTGACCTTCCTCCTCCTACCACCCAGGAAGCGGGTGGCATCCCTGGGAAAACAGACTGTACCTCCAGAGTCCCACTTCAACGACCTACCCCCCCAAAAAAAACACCCCAGCTACTAGGGAATATTCCTAAATATTTACAGCTGTATTTTCTTTGTCCTCAACCAATATTATACAGCCCAGAACAGGTTAACCCCTTCTGTTCTGTACTGCAAAAATGCAGGCATCAAACTATTCCTTGCAGTCTCACTGTTTTTTTCTTTTTTGATGCCAAAAATGTCATTCCAATTCAATGTCTACTACAAGGCACAGAATCTAACTAACAAAAATCAGCAGTGAATGGGAGCTTTTTTATTCATGCATGAAAGTAACATAAATAAGCTTTAATGAGGCTGGTGGTGGTCTGTTCTGGGAACTCAATCTGAAAACCTATTTAGGAGACCTGAGAGATGTTTGTTTATAGACCAAAATGAACACAAGAAACAGGCTGAAAGGACAAGACATGCAGCTCAACTTCTTTTCAACTTCCGACAGCTGGTTTGCCACCCTGGATAAGAAACCGAAAGGGACAGCAGCTAATAAATCAGGCTCAGGCTTGCAGCCCCAGATGTAGTAATAAATCCATGCAATTCCCTTAGGTGTAAATGTAAAAATACTTTCCATTGGCTTCTCTTTCTACAGAGTTTCGCAAATATCATCTTGTGAACTGTCTATCAAAAGACCACTATTTCCTAACATTTCTGTCTTAATGAAAAAGATTTTTTGCCTTGACAGCAAAATTGCTTTTGGCTCAGGTCACAGCACTTCTATCATCTCATTTAGGCATTTCCAGTTATCCTTCACACAAGGGTAACTTCTTCTGGAAAACAGGCTGAAGGTATGGTGAGTCTGGACCTCTTGGTGATATGAGGATGATCTTTTAATTGAGAACTTAAAAGTATTGAATCCACACTTTGGCTAAAAATTGGACTAAACCAAGAGCAAGGTTTTCAAGCAGCTAAATTCCTGTTGGCTTCAGAGTTCCTTCCTACCGGGATTTATATTCTACACCAAGTTTAAAATTCTTCATGACAACCAATCTGCCAAAGCAGCCATTACAAATGGAGATGTTTTATAACAGTAGTGCTGATTGGTTTCCACAGGATGCACCGATCATATAATGTCATCTCACTTTTATAGGCATCAGATTATAACGCACCATTCAACTGCCACAAGGAACTTGAGCTCCTGTGTATCCAGAACTGATTTCCCATTAATGCTGTTGTGCAGGAGCAGTGGCCCTTTCATGAGTATTTCTTCCTCACATGTTGCCAGTAACACGCAAAACACAAGTCTGGAGAGATGCACACCTGATTAAAAAAGACTCCAGTCTTCTTCCTTAAGCACCAGCTATTAAAGAGTGTCAGAAGAGTGCACTGGCATCCCTGTATGATGAACTGACATGATTCCTCTTTCTTACAAGCCGGAGCAGGAAATACCCAAGGCATTTGCCCCCCAGCCCATCAGATCCAAAAGAGCAACAACACCCAGAGCACCAGGCACTGGAGCACATGAAGCCTAGGCAAAGAAAAAAACAAAACACTTAACAAGAGACTGTCTCACACAGTTGTTCTTTCTGAGGCCAACATCTTGGCTCTACAATATCTCTAGTGGGGCACAGTGCAGGGAAGTGTCCTCGAGCTTTGTTCTTTTGTGGACAGTCCTCCAAGAAGCAAGCTGTTTTCCCTCTCCAGATCAGCCCTCCTCCCTGGAACAAGACAATTTGTCCTATTTGAAACTGTTTTCTTAGCTGCGTAAGACAGAACAAAAACAAAAATAAATCTGAACATTTCTAGCAGAAGACACCCAACAGAGAAGTCTAATGTTGTAGCAAAGTATGGCCAAACTTTCCCCAAATGAGAATTCTTCTCAAGCACTTCAAATAAAAAAAAATTCTGTATTACAAGAGAAATATCCCCCCTCATTCCAATGGTTTGTGGCACTGCATCAGTGCTGAGGTCTCGAGGTTTGTCTGCCTTTGACCTGGAGCTGAGCAGTGCCAATGCTCAACAGCTCTCGCTCCTGCAGGGAAAATTCCTCCATGGACCAGGCCTTCATTTTACCCCAGGCCTTGGCTGAGGGCTATAGAAGATACTGCTTCCTAGCCACTGCTTGGTGACTTAACAAAAAAACAAGTCTGAGAGCCTCAGGCTGCTCTGTGGGGAGCTGTTACTCATCCCTGGGGCTGTTGTTCTGCAGGGCTGCTATGGTGGGGTCTTCATTGAGGCCAGTATTCCCGTCAGCAATAGGCCAATGGCACCATCGTCCGAAACCCCACGGTGCTGTGGAGCTGTAGACTAATCCCTAAGCCTCTCCATAAATCTTCTGCAAGAGCAAGACACGTTTCCTGAATGGGGGAAAATGCCAAAATGGCCATGCTCATCACCAGCTTTCCTCACAAAGGGGTAATTCCTCACTAATACTAGCCATTTTATCCTGCTATGGAGACAGCTCTCTCCTGGTGAAACTCCTGCTGGAGTCAGAAGAAACCCTCTGCTGCTTTTGCTGTTGTCAGATGGTGGGCCCCATCAACGGGGGTTCCTGATCTACCCAGCTTTAACCATCTGGAATGGAATCCTTTGAGAGCTGACTGAAGTAATAAAATTCCTCTTTCTATATTGCTTCATGTATTACATTAGTTTCCCCCTTAATCTCACTGCAGTGCTGATGATTTATCACCTCAGGCCTCCAGTTTCCCACAGACTCCACCTCAGTGCCTGGGTTTGCTCCTTCTCTTACCACCTTCGAGGAATTCAAAGAAAATTTAAACATTAAAAACCAACAACTCTTTATGCTTTCATTAGTAACTCGTTTTGATTGCTACTCACGGTCTCATCCACAGTTAAACCTCAGTGTTTTATGCTAAATCACCCACTCTGGCACCTGACTCACACACAGCCCAGCCTCTGCCTTGAACATACCTCAGGGTGGGGGGAGTCTCTCCTTTTGGCCTCTCTGCTCAGCTGTTACTCATTTATTAAAATATAAGCCAAATATACAATTATGCTGGAAGGAACATGTTTCCTTGTTAGGCCTTTTTGGCTCTTATCCAGCAATTTTCAGGCAATGGGGATTTATATTTTACTACACAAAGTTTCAGATTAATTCCTTACCCTTCCCCAGCCTCTGATGGAAGGAAGGGGAACAAGAAGGGTTTTCTCTGACCTCCACCTCATGCCCCATGAGACAGCACAGGAACGCACATCCTGGTCTGTCCTGGGTAACAGGGAGCAGTGACTTTTAAAAAGACAGCATATGTCTTTTTATATGATATGGAACCCTATCATCTCAGGCAGTGCAGCCCCTGCCAGCTTCCCAGAGCCAGAGGGATGGCACCAGAAACTAATCAAACACCTAACTCGTGTTTTTTCAGGTAACATACAGCCCACCCCCCATTTTCACTTGTATTTAGTGAGAATCAGATTCTAGGAACAAGCATGTCAACAAAACCAGATCAACATGCTCACTGGGAAGGTTAAGTCAACACAAGGGCATGTTTATTCAATTTTAATGTAAGTACAGTCATGGAAGTATCTGCTGGGAAGGATCTCTGGGTGCCTTTGGCCCTGTCTCCCATAAGAAGCAGGACTCTGGCCAACACTAGCTCAGATCATCCATTGCTTTGTCTAGCCAAGTCTTAAACCCCCTTAAGAGTCCCTGACCTCTCTGGGTAACCTGTTCCAGTGCTGCACCACTGTCCTGTGGAGAAGCTTTTCCCAACAGCCACTCAGAACATCCCAACCACTGCTTGTGGCTGTTGTCCACAGCCACGTCATCTATCACTCCAGAGGCCTCCAGGTGCTCACCCTCACAGATCAGCTCAGAGCGGCCTTTGGTGATCGTCCTTGTCACCCCTCCCTCTGCAGCAGCCAGGGCTCCACCAGCCCCCAGACTCACTTCTCTTTGGGTTTCCATGAAGTCTGTGGACTCAACACTGCTGCAAGCTGTGATGGCTTAAGCACAGAGAGCTACAGGCAGTGAAAGGCACCGAGTGGATGTTCCCCTCCAATCTGGAGGCTCCAGCATGTCTCTGATGTCCTCTGAGCCCCACACTGAAATGACCTTCAGCCTTGAAAACTCTATTTTTGGTGCAGTTTTTTTTCCTCCCTCTCCTTTTTCCATCCTGGACTTTGAACCTCCCTATGATCTTGTCCGCATGATTGCATCACTCATGGCAGGTAAGGTCAGCATGAATAGAAGGAAGTACAAACAGCACTTCACACAGCACTCCAGCAGCTGGGAGAACCTGCAGCCAGCAGAGGTTACAGACCCAGTCAGGTCTAATAAAGACCTGCATCAGTGGAGGGGCAGGAACTACAATTGCGATTATTCATGTTGAAACAGAGGTCACTACGTCTCCTGCTTCAGTGGCAAATCTGAGCCCCGCGGGGTGTCTCAGGAGGAGGTTTCCTTTGTGCACAGCACTGAGCCAGGGCAGCCCAGCAAGGCTCTGCTGCAGGCTGCAAAAAGGAAGAAATACCATGTGTTTTCTTTTCCTTGTCACTGTAGCTCAGCAGAAATGCAGAATATGTATGCAGAGAGGAAGGGAGGACTTTCCCTTACAGGACTGCGCTGTAGCCCCGCGAGGCACTCGGATTTAGGGTCATTGTGGCCAGTACCAAGGAGTCACCATCCTGAATATGGAAGATCTGAATTCAGTTCCCCTCCCGGATGCCTTTGAACAATACCAGCCAGTGGATCCCTAGCCCCTGGCATCTCCACACGGCTCCATCCTGGGAGTCCTTGCTGTGCAGGCACCAGCAGTTCAAACCTCTGCTTGTTTCTGTCCCCAGCTGGCTTGCCATGTAAGACAAGGAGAACAAGGGGACTGTTCAGGGCAGCTACTGCTCACCAGGTAGAGGTGGGACAAGGAGACTGTTTGCCTGAGGAAGATCACCACTCTGGCAGGGGCTGCAGCAGTCTGGCTGCCTTGTGGGACAGCATCAGTGGCATCTGTGGCATCGGTGCTTTTTGAGAGGTGCCTCATGCAAGTGAGAACATTGCAAAATTCAGGACATCTGTACAAATTCCAGACTGATGCAGTTGCTGAAATGTAATTATGAAAAATATTAGCAATTGAATTGGGAAGGCATCACAAAACATCTAAGGAGAAAGAAAATAAACTAGCATGCTGCGATGGATGTAAGCACGTAACAGCCTCCACATGTCACTGGGACCAGCACAGTCTGCACCAGCTGAGGCACTGCTTCCAGAGATGGAAAAACGCTTCCAAAGGGAGCAACTACACAGCTGGGGCCAAGCCCTTGTTCCCTGCCACAGTGCTGGTGAACCATGTGGGCCTCCCCTGCCACACAAAGATGGGTTTTCAGGGAGACAAAGCCTCTGGCCACAGTTTGGGCTTCTGCACTTGTCAAAGCTTGGGACTGAAACACAATCAGCTGGGATGAGTTAACTAGATGTCAGGAATACTCCTCAGCTCTGTTCAGAATTGGACCTCTAGGCCACGAAGAATGCTTGCTTTTGGTCAGCACATGCTGAGCATCCCCAGACCTCCCCACCACTACCAGGAGCTGCCAGTCCCTGCCAGCCCCTTTCCACCCCAGTGCAGCCTCTGATAACAGCTGACCTGGCCCTTTGGTGCTGAGCTCTGGAGAGACACAGGGACAAACAAAGAGGGAAGTGATGGTCAGTGTTGCTCACTGGACTCACCAACATGGCCAAGGTTGTCAAACAATCACCCTCTCCTTTCCAAGTGTCTCTTTGGCTGCCCCCCGACAGGCATCCTAACACCAGTTTGGTGCAAAAAGCTGGGAAAAACTTACCATTCCAGATCAAACAGCCCAGGTCCAAGCCCCAGGTCATACATTATGCAACTGTACTCACACGCAAAACACATCTAGCCTCTTGCTGTACTTTCATAAAGCACATCCAGAAAGAAGATGCAACATATCCTCCATTTCAGTGGAGACAAGACAGTAGGAGCAGTAATAAGAGATTATCCCACATGCATTCAACTGTTTCTACTTAACTGGTGGCTACTCAGCAGCAGGAACAGATACCAAATCACTAAGTTCTGGCAATTCCGGTAACTCTCTCATCCCTCCCCAGCCACCTAATGCTCTTTTAGGTGAAGGAAAAGGTTTATTGTGGTTTTTTTCCCCTTCCTCCCCTACACTCTTTTTGTTTTATCCTGAGAATTGTAATTTTAAAAGGCGTCAGCAGAATGCTACACACACGTGGCTGATGGAGAAGCAAGCCATAATTTCAGTCCCAAGACATGGGGAAGCCAACGAGTCTTTCCACATGTTTCAGCAAAATTCAGGTAAAGACCTCCAGGGCAAGGAAGGAAAGGAAACACAAACCCTTGCACTTTGTTCACACCCTCAAGCAGCGAGGAGCCTGGGATCCTCGAGGTGATGCCTTTGGGGGTGCCCTGTCCCAACGCCGTGCGAAGACGGAGCGAGCCAGCGAGCACATCCGGCAGTGACTGTTCCCACCCAGGTGGGATGCCTGCAGCTGGTTTTTGCAGAAAGCCTTGGAGACAGCTTGAGGGTTTTGCTGCTGAATCAGGCTTTCTGCAGCACAGGCAGAGACCCCGCCGCTGGCACCGAGCCCTGCAGCTGCACAACGCCTGGCACGCGCCGCCAGGGCTGCGCAGCCAACGCGGACAATCCTGGGGCGACGCGGGCCTGCCGCAGCCGCTCACTCGCTTCCAGCCGATGGCATCACCGGAGGCTTGAATCCTCTCAGCAGGAAAAGCTAAAAAATAGGCACCAGAGGACAAACCACAGGAAACACATTCCTTTCTGGGACAGAAAGGACTTGCACAGCACACACCATAGGCATTGGAACACAGAGGAGGGGTGTAGATTTGGCACTTGAGTGCAAACACTATGCCCCTGCTGTGCCACATCACTGGCTGCCTCAGCCTTAAATATTTTGGTTATTCATCCAAGAGTTCATGTTCTGAAATATGCAATTGTCAGGCTTTCCTGAAAGCTCTTCAAATGAAGAATGCCTTGGTCCTTCTTCCCAGACAGCTTCCACCTGCAGGGAAAGACAGCCTGGTCACTAAAAGCCTCATTTTCAGCTGCCACCAACTGTTTATCTCTGCAAAGCAAGCAGCCAGGGCCATTTTTCTTCCTGCTTTGCTGTAGGTTCTTCAGAGCAAGAACTTGTTGAGCACAAAGGCAGCAGGGACCTTGGCCAAGCTCTGTGAATGGCACAGCAATGCACATGTGTACACTCCCCTTCCTTATTTTGCTTTGGAGCGAGTTGTCTTACACAGGACTCGGGGCAGCACGATACAATGCCCAACTGGTTTTGGTGTCTCCTGAAAAGCCCAGAGCCCGTGCACACCAGCTCTGGTGTTTAACGTCTGGCTCACAAGAACGCTGTGGCAAGGGCAGGACCTGTGCAACTTTGTGGCAGTATTTTCCTTTGCTGTGTTTCCAGAGCAGCTTTAGGCAGACAGCAGGGGTGGGCAGGTAAAGCTGCTTCTGGGGGAGACACTCCCTCTCAAGTGTCTCACTCCAACTGGCAAAGGCAGGGGAGACACAAGCAGGAGCAGCAGCTCTGGAAAGGGAATCAACAGGGGCAACCACAGGAAGACAGGGGAATTGGAGATTAAGACATCAGATTGAAAAGGAACAATAAATCCCGGTTGGGGAATATAACTGGGGGGTAGAGCAGGAACAGAATGCGGCTCAGTAATGAGGCAGATGGTGTTTTCTTTGGGATCTGCAAATCCGTTTGGGCTTTCTAACAGACAAAGATGCCACGTTATCCAGAAATCAGCTTGATGCATGACCTGCCTCCCTCTGCCTTCAGTGGCAATAGCTGCTGGAACAAGCAGCTCTGGCAGAGCCCACCTGGTCCAGCAGCACGGGCTGAGGCCAGTCTGCTCTCACGGCCGAGTCCCTGCAGCACCCCTGCTCTGCTTGGGCCGCAGAGACGAGGTGACAGCTGGGCTCAGTGTCACAGGCAGGGTCCCAGACATGAGGGGCTCTCTAGAACCATTAAAGGCTGAGGGCATCTGGCAAAACAACACCTTGCTACAAGGATCCTTGGAGTACTGAGACTGTGGCTCCTCCGTCAGGCAGGAAGGCTCCAGCCACGTGGTTTGCACCTGTAAGAGCTGCAGACAGCGATGTAGAGCACGCCAGGATATGACACCCTTGGAGCGGGGATATTTCTACCAGCCATCAGCACTCGTGTCCTGGCAGTGCCGAGGCATTCTTGCAAAACTCTTCCAGGGAAGGAGAGGGAGGAAAAACAGCAAGCCGCGGATGCTCACATCTAGCCCCCACCCTTCAGTTCCCTGTATTTCATTAAGCAAATAATACTCAGGGTCAATAGCATCAGCCTCTTTCCTGGAAATGAAATAACTACAGCCAACTCTCAGGTTGCCAGGCTGGGGACCCAGGGGTGCAGCAGAGGTCCCTGCTCTGCAGTCAGCTTCTTGTGGTGTCTTTACACAGCATTGCTTCCGCGTCTCGCCTTTGCTGTGGTTTGGGTAACACACCTGTATGAAAGACAGGGCAAGAGCTCCCACCCACACACACTTGGTTTCCTCATGGAAGCCTTGGCAGAAGTGCTCAGGAATAAATGGGTATCAAGTGGTGCATCAACCCTTTGAAACCCACCCTTCCCATCAGCTGACATGGGCTCTCCTTAACTAGCAGTCAGCTCACACCACAGGTAGAGGGACAGGCACAGATCTCACCTGACAGCGTTTTACAGTGTTCCTTCTGATGCAAAGGAGTTGAGACTGTGTCACATCCAACAACTGTAGACTTTGTGTTGCCACTGTTCTTGCAAATGCACACATATACTTACCTCCTTCTTGGCTGAACATCCATTTATGTGTTTTCACCAGTTTTTCATGGACCATCAGATTTAACTCTTGCATTTTCCTCTCTTGTAAAAGTTTTCATCATGATTTAGGCTCAAGTTCTCCTGACTCTTCACAACCCACCTCTGGCCCTTTATTTCAGGCTGTTTGCTTACAGAGGGTGCTGTGTTTCTGGCTGGAGCTGGCATTGCACACAGTGTTAAGAAAAACCTATCTGTAAGTCTGCAAGGTCAGGGCATTTTCTGAAAAGTAACGACAAATAGGTAGGCATTGTTTAAAATGCATCTCAGACCTTCAGTTACTAAGGTGCTCTGCTTGATCAGTCTTGCTTGCAAAGGACCAAGTACCAGCCCCTGTGCTTTGTCAAAGTGATGTTCCTGCCTTGTACGAAAAGATGCTTCAAAACACCTCTCTGTCCCAACTTCAAAAAAAACCCCCAACCAAACTAGAAAAATGGTGCTGCAGTCATACAAACACCATGCAAATCCCCATAAGCTGATTTTTTTCTAGGGAGGTTCCTTGCCTCTAACACTGCTGATAGAAAGTCAATATTTAACAGAACAGATGCCACAGAGATACACTTCTGTTTCTGGAAATAAACCTGAAGGCCATATTGGACATGCCCTCACATCCCCAACACGACAAACTTACCACATGGCCCCAAGGACAGCCATAGCTGGATCTCAGAAAGCTGGCTGGGTTTATCTGCAGACTGGTGAGGAGACATGAAGGAAAATAACTCAGTAAGTTGCAGTCCTGAAAAACTGTAGTAATTCCAGAGTCTGCATAAACATTCTTCCAAAAGACACTGCAAAACCCGAGGGACAAGTGCAACATCAACTTTCTCCATGTACTTTCAGGTAGGAAAACAAGTTACAGAGCAGAGGTTTTTCATAGTTTAAAGCAGCAATAAAGTGCCTTCAGTGGTAACAATTCCTCAGCCCAGCTGAACAACACATGGTTTTCTAGAACTCTTGAGGCATGGCATGCGTAGATTTCACTGGGATCCATTTTTTTTCTTCTCTTCTTTTGAATTCCCTCCAATCTTTTCATTTTAGCGACAGATAGATCGCAAGATGGATCCCAATAAAGAGCCACTTGAAGTTTTTCTTTCTTTCCTGTGGCACTCAAGTAAGTACCTTTAACCACAAACTCACAGAAAAGATCGCATTGGATTCTCACCCGCCCTTCCTCAAGGGGCGAATGGCTAAAAATTGATCACCAGTCTAAAATACTTCTGGATGTTTTACTGCATGCACAAACACCTATGGAGCAAAGTAGGCTATGGGAACTCTGTCAGGCAACCTGGAGCAGGAGAGCTGCAGGGAAGATGAAAGAATGAAAAAAAAGTAAAAAGTTATAAGACATTACACAGGGAAACCATCAGGAAGACGCATTTGCTCTGCCTTCACATGGGCATCTCCAACCACTGACAGTAACAGCCAGGACTACAATGTTGGTTTTCTGATAGACAGGACTACTGAAAATTCCAAGCCTACCAGAATAGCACAAACCCCACCACAGATCCAAGCCACAAAAACCATCACAAGCTGGTATTTTCACTTCCCTCCTCTCTCCCCCAGCCTTCTCCCCAGAAAAGCTATTGAGTCAAAAAACCATTTTGGTTTTAAGGCAGTGGCTATTTTAAGTCCAAGTTACTTTGAAATAAAAATAGAATTGTTTGGCTTTCCCTCCCCACCCCCCATCACTGAAGGAAAGCAGTATTAAAACCTAATCTCCTTTCACACACCATGTAGGTGCAAGGAATTTGCATTTTCCCTGCAGAAGAATGCTGTGGGAAAGACACCCCATACACATCTCCTGGGTTCATGGGAACTGGAGGTAAACTTGAGGAGCAGCTGAGAGATGCAATAAAAAGATTGGCTTTATTCTATTGTAGGAATATCCCTTTGACTGTGACCCTGCCATTTTAGTCATGGTTTCTCTGGGGTACATCATGGCTAACACCTCCCACTGTACATCCCTGAGAGCAGAGGAAGTGCTGGCCTCCAAAGCGGTAACTGGGGTGAGTGCAGCCCTTTGTTTTTACCGGATATTTTCAGGGTAGCACAGAAAAAGCAATCACATCTGGGACCACCTCAAGGGGCTGCTGGCAAAAATCCAGAGGCTCCATAGAAGAAGCAGCAGATTGCGGATTTCAATGCCTTGGGCAGGATGTCTGTTTCCACAATGGCTGGGGAAGGAAGCAATATAAAGGGAGATGGTCTGATAAGAGCATGGCTATGATAAAAAGACTCTGTTCAGTATTAATTTATTTCAGCAAGAAGAAAGGTACCCACAGTCACTGGGTTACAGACAGTAGTCTCTTGCCTCAAAAGGGAACTGGTTAGTCTTGAGGCAATGTTGAATACTAAATTTTAAAACAAGTACAAAAATAGAGAGCAGAATAGATGTGACAGACAGTGGGTTCTTCTAATTCATCCTGCAGCTTTGCAGAAAGTTGTTAAAATCATTTCTTCATCAATTTCAATGTTGGTGGCTCTGTCCTGCTTTGTCCCGAACAGAGGAAACTTAGCTGCAAGGTGAAGCTCTGTGCTTTGTGAAATCAAGCATAATTTCCACAATAAAAACTACCAGCCTTTAACTTACAAATTTGTTCTGCCACCCTTGGATAGCTGGGAACATTCACATTAGTGAGCAGAGTGGCATTACTGACTCGCCTATAAAGAGCTTTACTAAAATTTTAAAAAGCACTGTACCATGGGAACACCCCCCTCTTCTGGCTGCCAGCTGGTCTTTATGCCATCTTAAGCCTTATTTTTTTTACCAAGGGGAAAAAGATTTTGAAAGTAAAGTTTGAGGCCAGGATTCTCTGTATACACAAAGCCATTCACAATGTGATGGATAATCACATTCTCTCACTTCCCGGCATCTGCCCGTGGCACATTGTCCCACCTGCCCCCGGGTTTGGATCGTTTCACCTTTACCACGTGCAGTTTTATTTTGTGCATTCCTGTGTCAAATGCCAGCACCGACAGCTGCAAGGGGATGGCTGCTCCTGCACTGCTCGGACTTGAAGTTCCCTCTGGAGAAATTCTCACAGGCTCGGAGGCAGGAAGCTAACGCTACAGGCTGTGTCATGAGCTCCTCCTGGTGGTCAGGAATACTGGACTAACTTCCCCGTGTTAAGAGCTCAAGGATAAAAATACAGCTTTCGAATAAAAACACAGCTTTCTGACATTATTCTCTTCTATACTCAAGAAACGCATAAAGCGGAAGCATAAAATGAGCCACGTATTCTGGGAGTGATGTAAAGGCTTTCATTCCTCACTGCTTGCAGGTGTGGCTAAAGGGAATGAGCACATCCTTATCCCATTTGAGGCTTTTTTCATAAAAATCACAAGTTTCACATTTTATTCCTAGCAGAAGAAATAATTTCATTTGCTGTGCTTTCCAGTCTTGTATGACCCACAGCCAAGGAAATACATCATTCCTAAATATTTATGTCTGTTGGAGCATTCTTCATGCTGAGTCTGCTGGGCAGCAAGAGGGAAAGAGGAAGGAGTTACCCCTGCCATCTTCTGAGATTGGAATGGAAGGGATAGAATGGGAAATTCTGTTCTACTCAAATAGCATGGGTAAAAATACTACAGAAAGTTAAATTATAACTAATCCTGGCCCAAGGTGTTAACTAAATCTCTTTTTTAGGCACTGCACAAGCATCCAGCATCCAACAGCTGCCATCCCAAAAAGGACGCATCACAAAGGACAAGCAGTAACACCCGAGTGAAACAACAGGGAGGAAAGAAAACAATGTAAGAGTTTCTGCAAAGACTGTCACCAGCAATGGTCTCCACTCCCTTTCTGGCTGTCCATTAGAATATGACATTATAGCACTGCAGAACACCTTCTGATTTCTTTATAAAGATATTTAAATAGATGAATATGTGAATACATGTATAAGTGAATTTATATTAATTTATTATACACGCTCTACCAGCCAGGTAAGTAGAAACATAATCTTGGCACCACATCTGCCTTTGCTCAGAACCTTGCCATCAAAAACTGACTGGACCTATTGGGAAATTCCAGAAGGAGGCATCAGGCAGTGTCTTAAGGGTGTGCTAGTAGAAATTGTTGTTAATCCTGCCCATTTTCTGTACACACCTAAGATGTCCCACATCAGAGCTATTAAACCCAGCATCTTGCATTAGAAAGGCTCCTTTTAGAAATGTTTTGTCCAGGAGAACCTTCTGATGACTTGGCACAGAATTGTTCAACACCTGACCTAAGTAACGTCAGAGGGTTCATTTTTTCCCCACAATCTTCAGCATCCTTTCCTTTTTTTTTCCTTTGCTGCTTCTACATGATCCCTGTCCCTTATTCCACACAGGAGGTGCAAACCATGGGCTTCCAAAACCTAGATTTTGCTCTGGTTCTGTCATAGAGAGAGAGAGAAGTGGATTACACCATGAATCAGAGGCACAGCCTGGCCCTGTGTCCAACAGCATTCCTGTGTAGACAGTATTTACCTCAGAAGTCAATCCCTGCTTGTGGGAAAAACATGGATTAAGTAAGCTGCATGCACATGGACACAAATATGTACCTTTTCTTCTGCACATCTCTAAGATACCTTGCAAAACAAAAGCGATGCAGGTTCTGTGTTTGAAAGTGATCTAAAAGTCCCTTGCCATAACATCTCCAAGAGACAAAAACCTATTTTTCTAAATTTTACTGTTACATTTTTTAATTTCCCGGGTATTGACGTTATTGGTGATGATCTTGATGGTGTTGATTTGAAAGTTCTTTGGGCTGTTGAGTTTTACCAGCTGTTCACAGGTGTGCCAACCTTTGGGCTCACACTGTGTCATTAATTAGCACCTTAGAATATCAGTAGCATTTGAGGAGACAGGAAAATCAGCTAGCAAGAGTTGCACTCAGAAACATTCCCAAAGATTTGGAGTATCTGGAAAGTGTAAAAGGGAAGGCCAGAGATGTCTTAGCTTACATATGAGAACCATATCAGTGAAAAGGACTCAGTACTTCAATGCAGAAACACTGCAAAGCACAGCCAAAAAAATCAGTGGAGAAGTAAAAATCAATATAGATCTCTAAAACGCTCATTGAGATTCTGTAGCCTCCAGCTACAAAAACTAAAAATCTATAGAAATAATCCATTTAAGATTTATCAGATGTTTTGATTTTTAACTTGTACAGACTTGGTTGCAACAGTATACAAGTCAAAACATGAGAAGTTAAATAGACCAAAAAAAAAAAAATTAAGAGTCAGGAAATATCCTCAAATTCAGATCCTTTGCAAAACCAGCCAGAATCATTATGTGTGTCCTAGTTTGGACAAATTTGGAGGAGAATATCCTCTGATAGAAGTCAGGTTGCAACCACCCCTCCCCCCGAGGTTTCGGAAAAAATCTTCTTCAAGCAGAGGGATTCAGAGTTCTTAAACAAATCTCCACAAGAGATGTTTGGATTAGACGTTTTTATACAAAAATGAAATGTGTCTGTTCAACCTCCTTCCATCCCGTTACCGCAGTGATAGAAATCCTGATCACTCAGTGCCACTCACACGGCTTTCCAGGCAAAGCTGCTACATTATTGTGTGACTGGAACATTGGACAAAGCTACATTCCAGTCCGTTTCAGAGTAGCAAATGGAGAATGAAACATACCAAAACGGCAATTGTTTAGAAAGAACTTTTCCAAAATTGCAAAATGGAGAGGTTCCCTTCCTATTATGCCAGTAGCATAAGTGAAAATTTTCTTTGGAAAAGTAAGACTTAAGTAACACTTCCAAATGCTCAAAACCCAAGCTGACCCCAGAGGTTGCATTTATAAGAAAGCTCACACCATTCCAGGTACCAGCTTGGATAACTCCATGTTATTTTTGGTCACGTTTATCACAGGAATATGCTTAACCTCTCCAGACCTGACATCCGTGCAAAGGACAAGAGGAGGCCACACCTCTTGGAAGGAAGGGAACACCAAAAACCCTTCCCCATCTGGCCACAGTCCCCAGCGGGCCGTGGCTGGGGATGGCAGCCGTCCTCTGGGATGACCCCGGTGGGACGGGTCAGGTCTCAGTCTGGCTGCTGCTTATGCCCACACACAGGGGAACACAAGGATGTCTTTCAGGCTCCCACCCTTTCCAGGCTCTGCACCACAGGGGCTGGCAGGGTTGGAGTACTCTGCTGACCCGCGATTTCTCTGACCCCTTCCCTCACCAGCACATCCCTGAGGCCCTCATCACATTAGCAAAACAAAGGTTAACATTCAGCAGCACAATCCAAAACCTTCCCCTGCAATGAATTCCTGCACAGGAGAAGGCAACTCCCAGGCAGCAGAGAGGGTCATGCCTCCAGGCCAGGAGGCAGCAAGATAGCTTTTTTCCAGAACAGCACTGAAGTTCTGAATCATCCAGTCTTGACCACGGATCCCAAAAGAGCAAACCGCAGCATCACCTGAAAACCCTTAGAAGAACAGCTACGTATTTACAGATATGTCACTACATCAGCTGAGGCATTAATACTAATCTCATCAGAATTGTGATAGGCATGTTCAGTATATGAACTGGTTAGAAATAAAGGGTAGACAAGGCGTGCAAATCTAAGCAGATTCTTCCCTTAAAAAAAACCCAAAACAACAAAAAACAGTGGTGCTTCTAGCCAGAAACGAGCCCTATTTCGGCCCTGATACTTGCAGTTATTTCTATCACCTTAGTCGAAGTATTTCAAGTATTAAGCCTATTCAGTTTAACTCCTTCATGCAGGTGAGAGTGAAAAATCTAGTATTCCTATAGCTAATTCATAAAAAATTACTTCATTTTATATATATGGTTTCCTTTCTATTCTCTACCACTCTGTACATTTTGATCTGATTAGTCAACATGACATCTTTAAGATACCAAGTTATACCACAACCTGTGCTCTAGTGCTTCAGTTAATGACTGAAGGTATGGGCTCCACAGAACGTTTAACAGATCAGTGATTTCTTTTTTTGTGTTGTTCCCAATCTTTCAGTCCTTTTCAGTGAACCACAACAGTGCGGCACAGGATAGTAACTCAGCTTTTTCTTCAAGCCATGAACTGTAAAATATAGTGAGAGCTCGCATCAGTGCAGAAAAAAAATACAGAAATGGCTGAATGTCCCGACCAAGTGGAAAAGAATTTAAGTATTTTAAGAATATTGACAGCACTATTTTGGTGTCTGTTGAAATGTATAATAAAAGGATTAGCAAAGACATTCCTTTAATCATAGCTAATATTACTGCAGTTTGGTAGCTGACATTTTATGCCATTCAAAATTCTTTGAGATTAGAGGCAACAGAAAATTAATGGCAACACTACCTAAACAGTCTATAAGCTACCAGGGCCTAGCAGTGGCCCTGTATTGTGAGTACGTAAGGTTTGTACGGAGGAAATGTCTTACATTGGAACTGTGAGCGCAACACAGGAATTCCCAGTCTCCAAATACTTCAGTTGCTCCAGTACAGATCACTTCCCCTTACAAACCTCAGTCATAAGGAAACTGGGATGGGTAACATGAAGTATCTTTCAGGTTTCTGTACAAACTGAACTTCCTAAAGTGAAATCCTCTTAGTAGTGGGGAAAATGCATTAACAGAACCAGTGTCTAAAATAACTCCCTGTAGCACCAGAAGAGGCATATTACACAGTAGTTTTGAGTTTTCCCAAAGCATCTCACCAATTCCTCTTCTCTGAGCTGCTGCAAAAGCCTGGGGAAAAAGGGATCCTTCACATGCCATGTCCCATTTAATGCTTGGTCTCCCTCCCAAGACTGCAACAATTCAGCATCACTTGTGGTGCTTAATGACAGGCACAGCTGTCCAGCAGTCTCTGCAACCTGATCAACTCAATTCACAGTAGTGCACTGCACAGCTCACAGATTTTTCTTCTCCCCACTCCCAGGAGACCTGGGCTGAATACGAACAGACTTAGAAGCAAAATGGTTCCTCTCAAGGAGGAACCTCATCTGACCAATCAGTTCTGACATTACTTTTAGGACAGCTGGCATGGCAAATACACTTTGAACGCTCTCCTTCCAGAGGTGCAGTGCTTTAACACATGGGAACAGCTCTGTTCCGTAACCATATCACGATGAAATTTAAAACCCTTTCTACAAGGGCTGGTTGAGCACAGGAAATTTTTTACTGGGCCAGAACTGTAACAGAGCTATTCAAAGACCTTTTGTAAAAAAGTAATAAACCCTTTGTAACTAGAAATCAACTTAAGAATGAAGCACAAGATTTAGTATCTTCTTCAAATTAATACTAGGCTGAAACTGCTGCCAAGTTAAACCAAATTTTCCACAGCCCACATCCTATTTTAGGAGACCAGAGTAGCAGTTTCTAGAGTTTTGCTGGCTTTTAGCTTAACCAGAACAAAAAGCCAACTTGTATCTTTATGACTTACCACCAAGGTGTATGATTCATGGGCACATGTTTCTTCCAGATAGATACCGCATTCTCCAAGTATGGATGGGAACTTTACTCACACTCATTGCAGCAAAAATTTCTTACAAGAAATAAACTTTGGGGCGAAGCATCACAAACAAGCAGACTCTTTGTATACTGGTTTTTTTTTAGTTGACTTATACGTTCCAAAGTAAGAGTATTTTTTCCAAGACCAAAGCAAATACAGCAGAAGCGGTACAGATAAATAGATCTATTAAGCCAAACACAATTCTTCAAAAATTTGCAGTAGTTATTCTAAAGACTGAATATAATTGGCTTTAGAGAAATCAGACCTTAGTCTAGACAAAGCAAACTGTGCTATTAGCCAGCTAGGTGGAATATTGAGCTCTGGCAATGACAGATTTTATTCACTGGCTTGATCACCAGCTGTTTTTTCTGCAGGTAAAAACTTCAGTCACTACCACTGCAGAAATCAAGGTGTATAACAATCCTGGCTGTACCAGAAGGAGTAACAAAAACATTCTAGTTTTACAGCTTCAGTCCTCATTAACTTTTGGCTTGAGACAGCTGACATTACTTACCAGCACTAAAAAGTGTAATTTCAAGAGCTCCCAGGAGAAATACTTCTATACAAAGAAAAAACTAAGTTTCTACAGAAACTAACACTCAATATGATTGACTTCACCATATTCATGCTATTAGTCAGGTTTCCATCATCAATCTGACGTTCCACCCAAACAAAACAAACTAGAAAAGGTTTAGTTGAGCATGTTAACTAATGAGCTGCCACTACAAAAGCTTCACAATTTAAGCAGGTCAGGACAAACCCTCTCGAGAGAGCTGAACTTCACTAAATGTACAGAAATGAAAAGCCAGTCTGTAGGCACTTTACAAGGGGGTACTTTACCTCAAACACAGCAGAATACTGTTGATTAAAAACCAAAATTGGTAACTTTTGTCTTCAGATACCAAGAAGGGTATCTTGTTCATTCCCTGACTTTAGAAATTCGATTCTTTCGCTGGATTAGGTAGCCTTGAAATCTTTAAAATCCATCTGTCCCTTAGGAAAGAACAATCCAGGTAAGTATTTCTCCATCCTCTGCAAACAGAAAAGCAGAAGACCAGAAACACTGACTTTTAATGAAAATATGGCTCCAGCTGCTGAAGGCTATCCAGTAGCATTTAAAGCAGCACTTGAGATATTACACGTTTTCCATTGTATTATCCTGTTATCCACTAAATAGCTGTCACAGAAAAAAAATCTCTGAAGTGTCGCTGGCAAAAAACAGAAGGGCAAATAGTAAAGTTGCTTGTGTAGGTTTTTATATGGGTATGAAACCCGTATTTGTGGCCCACTGAGGAGCTCCTGAAGTCTATCACTTTAAGACCAAAACATTACTATGAGCAGTGAGTTGAATGCGACAAATCCAGATGAGAGTTTGATGGAAATGCATAGGTTGTAGCAGCTCTCTTCAATCACAGTGATTAAGACCTTTTCAAAATATGCAGTTGCTCTGACAGACAAACAGCTCTTTCAGATCTTTGGCAAATCCTGGGCTAACCAAATTTAAAATCAGTTTTAACTCATTAATTGAAAAGATGTAAAGGCATGTCAAACTACAACGGGAACAGATTTCTGGACGTATAAGTATTTAATCTTCAACCCCTGTACTTGACTCATGATTTTCCTCATGATTTCTTACTCCACTCAAATGAAATTTGTTTTTGAAACAGCACGGAAGCTTCTGCTCCCAAAATCTATAACACTATCACGTTTTAAACTTCAGGCCACAAAACTCCCCAGTTTGTTGTGGCTTTTTAAACTGTTCCATTAAGCAGTACAGGGTTTGATGAGGTCGGCATTCCTGTTCTTTGTCTGTAAAGCACCTGGCACAATTAAGTCAATGAACAGATCTCCAACTCGTTATAGTCAACCATAAATTCTCTGTAAACTGGAAGTCGGCCTAAGAAGCAAACCTCAACAGCTGAACAGGATGCTCGTGTCAAACCCCTTTTGCCACCTGAATCTTCCAATGCCATTGATGCACCATTTATCTCAGGCTCCCACAAATGACCCCCAGCACAGCGCTGAAGCAGGTCAGTGGTGCAGAGGAACAGGCATCACACCAAGCTGCAGTGCGGGGCAGCAATGCTTTCATCTCCCTTGGTAAAGCATCCCCATGCAAACACCGAACTGCCACAGGAGTCACAATAGGGAGCACTGGCAGCTGCAAACCAGATGATGATGGCTGGAAGGAAAAATCAGCAGGGAAGCCCTCCAGGACAAAAGCAAGTATGACTAAGCATATGTAAGTGTGAAACAGAAAGCTCTTCTTCCAGAAACTGCACATGCTTCAAGGAAAAAGAAAAAAACCAAAACAACCAATAAATCAAGAGATGAGTCAGCCATCAGTAGCATGAGACAAACCTGAACAAAAACCCAGAGCAGGAATAGAAAAATACCATTTGTCACCCTTCTTACAGATCTAGGTCTGATAATACGATGAATCACAAACACTTCCATCTCCTTTTTATATTAGGATTCAAAAAGAATATACACATCTCCACAAAATGCATTTAGTTGCCATATAATATACCTGGATTGAAATGAAACTTGCACTTTGAATTTTTTTTTTTTTTTAAAATTGGTATGAGAATATTCCCTCACATTTCTCCACAAAATTTCTTCTTTAAAATGTGACAAGCAAAGGGCACAGAGATTGGACCGAGAAAAGCATTTTTCTCCTGACGATATTCTGTACATTTCACTGTATTTACACTGAAGTAAATGAGCAGAAGTCTGAAGAAATTAAACACTTTCGAGTGCTAAAATCAAAACATAAGCATACAATTTTTTAATTTCAGTATTTTAAATTACAGAAAGTGGAAACTATGAATATCAAATACAAATTTAAACAAAGCCACTTGTCCTCCCCTAGAATAATCAATGTGAACTACTTATAGAAACTTACAAATTTAAAGTAAAATCAAAACAAAATAAATACTGTACATACACTTTCCCTGCCTGCAGGCAAAAGAGGATGGGAAATACTGTTATGAATTGAAAAAAATGCTCTTAAAGCTGCAGCATCCCATTTCCCAGCCAAATACTTAACACAGTAGTGCGTTTCTGTAAAAAGGAAGACACACATACACCGACCCCTACTGAGCAGACAAGCTAATATTTTCAGAAACATTAAGAAGGAAAGATAGAAATTAGACTATGAGAGTAGAAAAAGGAGGAAAAGACAAAATGGGCCAGCAAAACGTTACTACAAAACTAGTAAATATAGCCAAGAACTAGCCCCTTTTTTTTTTCTTTTTCAAATTCCACGTTCGTTTTTTTTTTAAAAAAAAGTTTCACCAAAGCATTGGCAGCAATAGACATTTCCCAGCAGAAGTGACAATACATATCAATATAATCTCTTAAAGTGATCCCTTTCATTCCCTTCCCACAGCATGAAACTCTTATGGCTTAATTTATATTAAAAGTAGAAAAAGTCTTTCTTTTTCCAAACAGAAATGCAGCCCATGAAGAACATGCATTTCTTTATCAGTGCTACTTTCATTTCCCATCCACTGCATGACTTTTCATTCATACTCTCCCACTAAGAGGGTTACCAGGGTGTTTTTTTGTTGGGTTTATTTTTTTGGAAAAATGGATGTTGCAGCTTTTCATCTTGTTTAACGATAAACAGTAAGGCCCTTGGTTCCATTTATATTTCTTCTGTCAAAGAGTAGCACTGGGCTCCCTCAGCCCCAGAACTACAAACAGCTTTTAATGGTCTGGAAGTATTCTGTGAACGACACTCTGGAAAGACACAAGACTTGGGGGTCATGGTGGGAGTGTGAAGGGACAGGCGGGCATGTGGAGCCTAAAAGAGGGCACTAGTCACTGGGTCATTCACTGGGTCATAGTTTCAGTTCTGCTTAGTCTCCACAGCTACCAAAGAGGGGGTAGGCAAGATTCTCACCAGCTCAGGCTTTGAAATCCTGCAAAAAATTTTAACACTTACAACTTTATGGCCGTGTGAATGAAGGTAGCTTATGCCTTAGAGCAAAGCCCAGGGAAAGCTGAAGTATCTAAAATGTGATCATGACACTGTGCTCTCTTACATCTCTACCAAAGGTAACACAAGCACTTCAACCACCAAAAAAAAAAAAAAAAACCAAAACCCCCAAACCCCCCATGTGATCAGAAAACAACAATTTTAACTCCCAACATCTAACCCTCCCAAAATTCTCTTTAAGAATGAATTCATGTAGAGTATTATAGGTTGCATAGGTAATCTACCTCAGAGGTCAACAAAGGCTACCCTGTAGCCAGGGTTTATTAGCAAGTATAGTAGGAGAAGAAAAGGGAAAGTTGCTGGGAAGAGTCTTTGATATAGTTTCTGGGTGGTCTTTCCATTTTCATGTTGGTTTCTTTTTTTGCAACTGTAGGAACGTGAGAACTTAAGGGAGTGGGAAAACCCCTACAATATTTCATTTCCTACTGTTCTGCCTACAAAAAAATTTTTAAAACAGTAAAATTGAGTTTTATGCCAAATCCGAGTTCTCTGACTTCTCAAAAAATATTATCCTTGAAAACGAGTTACCATAGCAGGCATAATCTGCTGTTGTCCAGCCAGTGCTCCCTGCTCCCTCCCTCTTCCACCCAAAGTGAGACAGCAAGGAAAAAAACTGGGCTTCTTCTCTCCAGTACAACAACACAAGGTTCAGTCCATCTACAGAAAGATTGGTGCAGAAGTGATTTCAGCTAGAACACAATAAATATATCTCACATACAAGTACACAAAACAAGTGAGGTCACCACATCCTCTTCATGAGCTACCAGGAGATTTCTTTTTTCCCCTTTGTTGTTTTTCTTCTTTTTTTTTTTTTTTTTTTTTTTTTTTTATATTTTTCTNNNNTTTTTTTTTTTTTTTTTTTTTTTTTTTTTTTTTTTTAAATACTGCTCAACATGGCAATTTCTTTTAAATTACTTGCTCGGAGTTGGAACATCAGATTTAACTTCTGCTGGAAGCATGGATATTTGAAGAAAATGGGAATGAACCTCTGCCTGTTGACAGCCTGTGAAGAGAGTATTACATAAATTCATGACAGTGGAGAGCCACTTGGAAAAAAAAAGGTAGAAAACAGAGTAAAAGAAAGGATAAACCCAAGAAGAAATAATATATATGGGTCCAGCCATATCTATGACTCAACAGTAAGATACAGATAAATAGTGTGGATGGTCAGAAAAGAGACTCTGTATAAACCAGTCACATGTACAAGAAAGCATACTCAGTATTTTAAAATTCCTTACTCCAGATTCTATTCTGGCATACTTTTACTTCACACAAAAACCTGTCTTTAAGGAGAGAGAACTCATGCTTCATTCTGCTCTGAATCTGACTGCTGCCCTAAACTGGAGTTTTCTACCATTAGAAATTGTACAGCCGGCAGGAAGGAAACAGTTTGGTTCAATGTGCTAAAGCTAAAACAGCTTCCAAAGCCTGGCAGGCATTAAACCACTTGCTCAAGTTTAAACAAAGAGAAAATTTATACGGGTATATGATTTTAACTAATATTGACAACATAGTTTATTTCTTTGACTTACTTTGGTGAGAACATGTTAGAAGACAGTTAAAATATTCTCTTTTAACTATTTCCATCTAGAAAACATAGCACCTGAGAACAGCAAGTCCTTATAGTCATCTTCAGCACCTGTAGAGCACTTCTTAGCTTATCTTCCGCTTTTTAGAAATCCTTGACTACCTCCATTCCCAATATTCTAAAGGTGGATAACTTGTGTTAAATTAAAAAAAAACCAAAAGACTAAAAACTTGTTTTTGTGAAACATTAATTAGCAAACAAAAAAAAAGTTTAAAAATTCACCCATACAAGTCACAAAACAAGTCAAGTCATTATAAAGTAAAAGTAGGGCTGCAAAATCCACTCCTAAATTATAATTTTCAAGATCCAGACAAAGTAAAGCTATGAAAGCTACCTGACTTTTTTGCAGTGGCACTATATTTTGATGTTTCTCCGTTTAGAAACAGGATAACAGAGTGGTAACTGGTTCTGACCCTGCAGCAATAAAGAACACCTGACATCAGAACTATTTCCACAAATTTCTAAAGGCATTCATAATCCAGCCTAAATAAAAATAACTCTGCACAAATATTCTGGAAAATAAAACTGACTTTTTTTTTAAACCACAAGAGAAAATTATTCCAGTATAGAATATGGAGGAAGGAAAAACTGGTGTGGAAAACTAAATCAATTTGATGACTTGGACAGCTATGCAGGAATATTTTTACTCTTACCAATCAAAAAAAAAAAAACAAACCCAACCAACCAACAATATTGTTCTCACTAGCATATTAATGTTTACATTTTGGCTGGACCCTGCAAAATGCCCTTTTTCCAGAATCAAGTAAAAGTATTCCCCCTTCCGCCTTCATCCCCGTCCCTCAAAAGTTAAATATTTAATTTTATATTACAGAAAAATACAAATTTTAAATCAAAATTATTTACAATAATTCAGAATTGGCATTTGCTACCAGCTCTGCGTGAAGCCTGACACAAATGATGATTCTGATGCCAGTAAGCTACTTAAATGCTTACATATATATATATAAGGACCAGTTAAGACTTTTAATTTGCTGTCTCGCCCAGCTTTGAAAGCAACACATGTTCTCCTGCTTTCATGACTCTTCAGTAAAATGTGTTTAACATACAATAACAACTCTTTAATGCTTCTTCCATGCTACGTTAAGTAAAATGCCAAATCTTAGGACTGCAATGTATATCTTAGGAGTTATTTGAGAGCAACTGTTCTGAAGAAACATCTCGACTGATGTCCCCGTTCCTCCAAAAGATATATTGGGTTTTCCTCCTTTGTACCAACTCTTAAATAACTTGTACAAATACAATTTCAGGGAGTCTTTTTACAGAAGAAAATAAACACAGACGGATCATCAGGAGGAAAATAAGCACTCAGATCTGGAGGAAAGAGGTGCAGTTTAAAACAAGTTAGCTACTGGACTGACATAAGAAAATTCTTCTGTCTTTAGCAGTCTCTTCTAGTCCATTAAATAAATAAATCTGATATTAAAAAGGACAGGTCAAAAAATAATCAAGCCGGCAGAGAATATGTAACTTGCAAGTCAACAGAAGCCCAGCCAATAGCTTACAAAAAGCAGGAAAAAAAATAAGATTCCTTATGCCTTAATTTAAAAAATAATTAATAATGCATCTCACCCCTATTTAAGACTATAACCTGAATATCAAATTTAGGAGTCCAGACTAATCACAATTAATGTGGCTCTCCACTGCACCAAACACACATTATCAAAACAATTTAAAACTTTCACATTATTAAATCTAAATTAATAACCCCCACAGAAAAAGTCTTCCAAATAAATAGTTTCTTAAATGAATTTTAAAGTTGTGAAAAATCTATCAGAAATAAATTATTGATAAACCACCTTCATCATCTTCCCCTCATTAATTTAGGTCAGAAACTACCAGCAACAAATGATATTCAAGCCCTGATGAGAGACTATTTCTCACAGTCCGTGTCTCTCTGAAGATTTCCCCATTCCCGTATGGTTATTGCTGAGCAGGTGTGGCACAGTGAAAATGCAGCATTGGGTTGGTTTTTTGTGTGGTTTTTTTTTTTTTTTTT
>VZTI01004487.1:302111-338302 GCA_013397865.1 Struthidea cinerea
ACCAACAAAACAAAGGGAAACCCTCCCCCACTGACTATATAACAAACAGCCACAAAACATTAAGAGTGAGCAAAAAAAATGACAACTGGACCAGAACTAACAAACAAGTGAATAGAAGAATGGAATATGCACAGAATTTAACAACAAATTTAAAGTCTTTAACAACACATTAACAGTAATTATTTTATGTAGTTACAAAGTAACTACATTTTAGAAATGCTAACCTACAACTAATTTCACCATTAAAATCTAAAAATTAACAAAAAATTACATAAAGCATTCACTATCCATTTTCTTTATCTGAAATACCCATAGCATCCCCAACAGTTTTCCTCTTGATGTTCTATTATTAAATGAATGCTAAATAAATTAAAGGTGAATATGGTCAAACAGAAGCATAACTACTATGGAGTTCCCTGATTCAAAGATTTATTTTCTGCATGCTTACATAGGGTTGCCTCTGTTCTTACCTCTACAGAACGAATCACTTTAGAGAGCTCTTTGATGAGATGCCCAGGCCTAATGTTGTCTGGAATTTCAAAGGCATGTTCTGTTACAAGCTGTATGCAAAGGGGGAAGAAAAGATACTTAGTTCTTTTTTTCTTTTTTTTCCAGATAAAAGCAGAAATAATATGAAATAAAACTACAAGGGAAAAAAATAAAAGAAAAACCAGATTAATTTCTGTAATAATGACTGCAAACTGCCAGGACTGATACACACACACAGTAGCTTCCAGTCCAAGCTTTAGTAGTCAGCAGATATCCCTCAATGTCTCCAAGAATCCAAAGAAGAGATAACACAAAGCCATACTGACAACCACCTAATTTTTTTTTATCCTCAGTACAGTAATCACCTTTCTTCCCTTTACCATGGTCAGTACAGAGTAATACTTCTGACACTCATTAGAGTCACAACTTCAAAAACATTGTAAGACTAAGGGAATTTCACCCTGACAAAAACTAAATCTCAAGAGCAAATCAAGAATAATCATGAGTAACCAAGATGCAGATTTTGAGACATCTTCCTGACATCTAATTCCTACAAATTACCTTTTTAGCTTATTTATAATGTAGTAGGTTGGAAAATGCAATTCAGAAAAAAACCCCATTCCTTATAAAAAATGTAGAAAGTTGTAAGACTTTATGTTCGCTTTAATCCTCTGAAACTGTATCAGAGACAGATTTCATATATATACGCACACAACAAAAATCCAAACACTCTGCAGCTAGATCTAGCAAAAAATACTTTGTATGTAGTTTAAATGTCCCTCAAAACACTTAAACAGATAAAACATCACTTAACACACAAGCTAGAATGACTGACATGAAATCCTGTAATCAACTATTGAAATGGAAAAACTTCCCAAACACTTCCAGCTAGCCACATTTCAAAAATGAGATTCAGCAGCAAAATGATTGCTAGAAGCAATTCAATACTGTAGGTGCATTTCATTGAACCTGGCTTCCTCTCAGTCATTAAAACAAATGCTTTCTCCCCCTCCCAGAAAAACCCAACATCAACATATAATCATGATATAATCATTCATTTCAGTGCCACTAATCCTACAGGGAAGATTAAATCAGCTGCTACGATTTACCACTGTTCATTCTTTGAATGTATCACCCCTACACATTCACCCCGGAGAAAACAGCACCTCTGTCACTAAACTGTATAATTTTTCCATCAAGTTGTTGGTTATTTTAGGACCATTCAATCCTTCCTACTTCCCTCTCTCAAAAGAAGATGAGTTTGAAATTCTCTAGAAAGTGGCACAAAACAATCCTCTAAGATAATTCACCTATGTTGAAAAGCCATACTCCATGACACAAATGTGAAACCTCATGAGTAGGGTTCTCATGTGAGGAGCAGGCAGTTGCCATTTCTTTTTCAGAAACTAACTGAAATCCTCAGCATGAGCAGATCAAACAGCAATGTACAAAGCTCCTTCTGTCCTCACCTGCCTACAACTACAAACCCATCACACATGAGGTCTGCTGCATAGACAAGACTGGCTCATGTACAAGGCAGTAGCTAGAAAAGACAGATGCAAGGTATGAAACATAATAGCTGGTGGACAACAGACAACACTGTGGCTAAATCACTGATGCTCTGCACTTTCCTCACTGTCTTGGGGTGAGACCCCCAGGGGGTGTGTCTCTTCATCCAGTGGTTTGGGAATACTCACAGGTCTCATTAACAAGCATTCAGAACACAGCAAGTGCAATTGATTTCTCTTCCACAGAAAAGCAGAAAACCTATCACATTCCACATGAAGTATTAATCAAAATACTTAGTGGGCTACTAGACAGTATACAAATGCTACAATATTATACTACAGCAATCTAGAAAAAAAGAATTCGAATCCAATTTCAAAACCAAATAAGGATTTATATAGGCTATATTTGATCTCAGTTCAGTAGCCTGATCACTTAGCTTGCTTATTATCCATGCCACAGATGCAGCGATAGCTTGGATTCACACGTGGTTTAACAGCTTAGGCCCAACATCCTGTAAACTCTGCTACATTGCTCACTAGCAAGCTTTCATCCCGAACAGCAGAGACCAACAGACACTGGAGAACCAACTCAGAGGGCCACCAGAGCTTCATCTGGGATCAGTAATGCTACACAGGCTGGACCCCAGCTTATTCCACACATAAAAACCATTTCTGCATTTGCACCTCATGTTCGGTTCCATGCAGCATTGTGCAATTATCGTAAGTGTTGTATAGTAAGTTCTCTTACAAGAAGAACTTGTGGGCAGAAAGAACAGAGAGATCTCAAAGAGCCAGTTCAAAACATCACAGGCAGCAACAAAACAGAATTAATACCCTCAGTCAGACTGCCTGTCAGTGAACAGCACTTCCCAGGAGCACCAGTTCCAAGAGGGCTTATTAGCACAGACACATGAAAAAACACATGGAGTTAGACCAGACCCAGTTCTGTGCCAAAACAAACAAGCTTTCCTGGAGGGAAGAGCACCAGCAAAGCCAGCACTGATGGCATACTCATGATTTTACAAGAGTCAATCAATGTTGAGCGAGGACAGTATTCAATTGAAGTTAATATTCCTCAATCTGAATCTGAACCTACTCTTCAGCAGGTGTAGCTGGAATGTGCTTTCCAAACCACTGACATGAATGGAAAAAGCTGAACATCACGGCATTAAATCCCTCCACTGCATCAGCCTAGGATTAATTGACTATATAAACACATTTCTTAGAAAAAGCCCCACCTCAACACCTTGTCCTCTGGCATTCTTACCCCATCCTGAGGTAAAGCAAGATTCTACTTCAAACGGCTACGATACTTGAGCTTATTAAATGGTCTAACAGACTTTATTAGCATCATGGAATATAAAATTGTCATTATGATTCTTCCCCAAATCAGCAGTATATACTTTCAATAGACTTTTTCAGTACTCATTAACAGATAAAAATAATCTTAAACTTTAAAAGGGCATAGATCTTCACTTAGTTCTAAATCAAAACAGAGCTCACCAAAATAGCAAACAAAATCACTTATACTTACTTCTTTTTTCATCCATAATTTTAAAGCAGTAAGTAAAGCCTTCACTCCTTGCACTAAATAGCTTGGAGGCTGGAAACCATCTTCCCTCAGTTCTAAAAAGGATACAGAAACCACTTTAGAAACACACTAACAGAGAAGACAATAGAATGATACCTACCCTTCAGTCAATAAAGCTGCCATTGTGCAACAGCATGGTGCGGGAAAAATTGTGCAAGCAAATGAAACTTGACATCCTGCGTTTACGTGCATACTGTAACAACAAGAATGACAACAAAAAAACCAAATCCAGCCCTAAAGTGCTTCTGCATAAAACCTTCTTTTTTTAACTTATTGCTGTGTGAATTAGGGTCAGTTTACAACATACTAAAAGTCAAGTAGGGAAAAAGAACGCAGATCTAAAAAACTGAACAAAAAATAACATATTTGAAGAAATAAATCACTTTTATTTCATTGAGAAATATTTTAGTCAAAGGGGACCAGCAGGATGTGGGATGTATTTCTAAATTAGAATTCGCATTGCTTATCCCCATACATATGCAAATGGCTCACACTAGCATACTTCCACTTCCCAAATACTTTTTGTCACCCTTCCAATTATCACAGTTCCCCCTCATATGGTTTACATCATTTTTCCTCCCAAAATCAAAGGGGACAGAGGGTGGAAACCACTCTGCCACAGAAGCTTCTCTTCTTAGGGAAGGAAGATGGTGTTCCCAAGCAACTGCAATTCCTTTTCATTCTCTCTTTTGCTTCATAGGGGTAAAAAAAGTAGGGAAAAGACAAATCCTCCATAAACAGACTAAAGTAGATTAAAACCTCTCCTCATGTTCCTGACAAATATTTCCACTTGTCAATAGCAAATGGATCAACACTAGAACCATTTGGCTCATTTTATTCCCTTAAAAGAATACGCTAATAAAACACCGTTCTCATGGATAATGTATTAGGAAGCTGGCAGAAAAAGGAAGGTTCTGTGAGTAAACAGCTTCTCAAAGGCCTCCTACTTGTTAAAGGGTATGAGAGGTACTGGCAGCAGAAATCTTCCTGCCCAATAGCTGACTCAGTTGATAAAATTTTAGGAATACAATGCAGTATCACAGGCTGAACTTTTGAGATGCAATAGAAACAACTGCATGAACTAAAAGTAATTCAAATTCATGAGTACAGGATACATTAAGAACAGCACACATTGCCTATTTTGAAGCCCCAAGAATTAAGAAAATTAATTTAGGTGAATGCAACAATACTTATTATGAAACACCTTCTGTCAACAAAAAGTCAAAATCAAAATGTTTGTGATCCTGTTACCCTTTTATACAAAGAACCAGAAAGACACGCTGTGTTGATTTCCCTTACTGACCTGAATTTCATATAAAGTACTGCTAACAGTGGGACATCGCCATTACCCTAACACAACCAAACTGGCATCATCCTTTATTCATAAAACAATGGATTCTGACTAGCAAACACCTAATTCATGTGAGTCTTGATGCCAAAACCCAATATAAACTTCACCCTAGCCATGGAAACATCAATTGTTATTTTTTATGATGATTTTATAGGTCATAGCGTCATTCATCAACAAAACATCTGCTAACCCAAAGATGAAACGTAACATGAGAATAAGCTTCACAGCCCTCCTCTAAGACACAAGCCACAAGAGGCTCCCAGCCTATGGACTCAAGGAGTCATGGGATAAAAAGGGAAGAGGGAAGAGTGGGGCAAACAGACACAGCGCATAGTTAGCTAGATCTTACAGAAACATACATGTTCCACTGCTTTTCCAGCAGGAACACAGCTCCTACGTCTTCTGATGAGTTTGTAAACACTAAATATGCATGAATGAGACAAGCCAATGCAAGCTTTCAAGATAAAAATACTCTTTTTGGAAGGAAAAATTTTCTGCAAGTCTCTTCTATTTGGTAAGATTTCTGAGTTTCTCTAGGGTCACCCCGAGACTTTAAATGCTCATTCAGGAAACAAGGGTTGTTCAAGGCTTTAATTTGCTGAAAGGAGAAGACATAATTTTCAACAACTTGTAACTGTTTCCACATTAGAAAAAGTTATGTTGGATTCTGACCTCTTCCAAAACAGAAGTTGAATTCAGCAGCCTCCTCTGAAGGTTGACTTCTGTCCTTCGAAATACATCTTATTATTAAGATTAAACAGAGCAGGCAGAGGGAAAGATACTTGAGGAAAAGAAGGTGAAGTCAGATAGGCACTCTCTCAAGCACAATTATATATGGGTACAAATATAGCAATTAAGGAATGGATGAGGAAGTTTGGAGAAGAACAGCAGCTGTTAAGAACTGGAGGCTGTTGAGACACCTACTGGATTAGCACTGATATAAGTGATTTTACAGAGCTCATGATGCATCCTTCCTACAAAAGCCCTCACAGACATCTTTCCTTTCACAACCCGGAGCAGAAGACAACAGGCAGTGTGACTGGAATGGTCAAAGAAAATTGTACAAGTGCAAGAAAACTTCTCTGTTCAGCAGTGAAGCCACCAAGAAGAAACCCATAGATACAAGTTAGTGGGATCATTTCACAGAACCATTTGCTCAAAGGAAAGGCTATTAAAGGACATTCAAAGATCTTAACTGATATGAAAGAAGCCTGGGAAAAAAAACTAATACCATGGTCCATTATCACTTAGGAGAAAAAGAATTATAAAAGCAGATACATGTGCATCTCTTAAAACAAAACAAGAATTACCTTTCAATGTTTCCAGTAAGTTTTTGGCCACAAACCAACAGATGGCTTCAAAGAAAGGAAATTTGAAAAGATCCGGGGTTTTTAGCCTCTTCTCCATTTCATAACACCTGAATAAATGCAAATATGACAAAACATGAATGTTGTAATCATCAGTTTCATTATTCAACTATGTAATCATTCAAATTGACACAATGTCCAAAATAAAATGAAATAAAATAACCATGGCCATGATAAATAAAAGAAGTCAAGTACCACATAGTTAAACCCCAACAAGACCACAGACAAGATTGAACTCTGGTCTCATTCAGGCTCTGACCTTATCAAGTTTGACTGCGGCACTTCTAAGAATAAAGTTGGACTTCATAAAACTAGGATACAAACCCAATGTGTGATCTTTTAACAGATGGAATTTTATCAGGATTCCACTGTAATAAATAAAAACAATATGTTTAGAAGACAGCTCTACATCTTGGACAAAAACTAAATACAGCTGCCCTTAGAGCAATGCTGACTTGAGGATGCTCATTTCAACTCAGTGTCGCACACCTGGGCTTGCTTAGTTTTGTTTTACTCACTTATACTAATCTCCAAAGTAGAGTTTTTTCTTTTTTTTTTTTTCCTCTCCTCCTTTTAGTCACTTAAATTCTTGCATAGCCTTCATTTTGCTTTTGAAACAAACTTTGCTGAAGTAAAATAAGAGAACGTGCTTGATACATTCTAACTGAAAATGCCACTATTGCCTGTTAGAGAGCCTGGACCAATTTGATCCGGGTTAAGCGCATGAAGAAAAATCTCTACAAAAAGAATATCCTACTTACTGGGGGAAAAGTACAGGAAGAGCTGAGACTAACCTGAGCTGCATGCCAATGTTGAGGTTGTGCAAAAAGTTTCCTCCAAAAGCCATACAATCCTGAGATGTGAGCACAGCATGAATCCAGCCTGAAACGACAGATTGTGAAACTTAATACATATATATGAATTATTCTAAGACTGTTTTTAAATACACATATAAGTAAAAATGCTGCTCCTGAAAGAAAAAAAGCAAATGAATTTGTATTCTTTGCTAGGAACAAGTAATATAAATTTTAACAACATGTAAACTACAGTGTCTCAGAAATCTGGTGGAACTGTAGGTTTCTGAAGAGGTTAAGCTTAAAATATTTATCACTGGGAGCGGGGTTAAGGACGCAAAGCTGACTTTTCAAATAAAAATTCCAAAAGTTTTCACTCCAATCCACAAATACAAACAACTCAGGAGGGGAAAAATACACTGAACAAAAGATCAAGTCATAAAAATAAAACAAAATTATATGTCTTTCAATATTTACATGTTGCTTACAATAACTGGGCTGTTTGCACAACATAAAGCCATTTAGCAATACTGAAGTTTCTCAAATAGGAATTCAGAAGTGGCCCCATAACTTTCTAAATACAGTCATTCTAAGTCAACTGAAATTATGATCAGTTTAAAACCCAGTCTAGACACTCTATAAAATTTGTCACATAATTGAAATATTGTCCTTATGAAATCCACTATTCAATTTGGTAAAGCACGGCCAACATCATGCTATCGATCTAGCTAATTACTACCGGATAATTTCAACTAAGTACACAAAAGAACACATTACATGAGCTTCCTGATTAAAAATAGCTATCTGTGAAATTCATGGAGCTTTAATGTAAGTAAACTACAAGTAGACTTTCTTCTGTCAAGATCTTTTTTCTGATTTTGCATGCCTACAGATGATCTTTGACACGAGTTGGCCAGACATTTGCAGACTACTTCATGGCTTCACTGAGTGTAGGCAAGATGTACAAACACAGGAAGCTTCCCAGTTAGAGAAAAGATCAGACCAAATCACAAACAACTATGTATTACAAACTAGCATTCAACCCTAATTCAGCTAATAATGAACAGCATTATGGTATACCTGCATCAACTAAAGGCTTTAATTTTTTGACATTCCTGCTTGCTATTTTTATGCTGCACTTTTGATCCAGGTCTACATAACAAGGAATGAAAATTTGGTGTAGACCACACAGCACATACCGAATAATATTTAAATAACTCTAAAGAGCCTCCCAGTAGATGCTATTCACCTACATGCAAGATTAATTTTAGATCAGAAAAGTACTCTGAGCATATTTCAAAGATTATAAAATAATTATGACACCCTCCAGCATCAGTGCAAGCAGAAACAGCAAGTGGTTTTCACCAAAGATCAGGGCTGGTTTTTTTTCAAAGTCTTTACTCAGTCTTACAGAATTTGCAATTTTTTTAAACACCTGCCTTGAAACCTAGTTTAATTTACTGGTTTTTACACTGTACTCCATCATATGTATATGAGTAAGTATGTGTGTATACACATACAAGCACATGTGCAGACACACATTCATATTTGAAAGTATCATCTTTTTACGTGTTTACATACTGAAATACATGTACACGTGAAAAATTACCATCTGACGATATTTTTCTTCATGGCCACATTACAGCAAGAGCTCAGATTCAGCTGATTACTTAGCAGTAACTATCTTCTGTGAGTCACAATAAAGTTCTTCATCCTGTAATTCTGCTTTCTTTGTTCATAGATGTATGAACTTACATACATGGACAATTAATGCCATCTCTTGCCAGAAAGACATGGTTTTAAAAGCTCTGGCTGTTCAGGAATGTCAAGAGCACATAGAGGTCCTCATCAGGTAGTACTTACTCAGCACAAGCTGTGAACTAGAACAGTAAACACTGAACCTCACAGAACTGAGCTATGAGAAAAATGCAGTAGTCTAGAAAGTGCAGGATGGAATAACATACGGATCATAATCTTCAAGGCTTCTTCCAGAAGTAGAATTGTAAATCATTTTCCTGCTCCATGCATTTAAAGCTTTCTTTCACCAAAAACAAGGGAAGACAGCACCCAGGACAAATTTTTAATAATAAAATAATAAAAACCATTTATAGGGATAGGTCGGATAAGCAAAAATACGAAAAACTGGCAGTCACCTTACTGGCAAAATATGGTTTGATTTATTAAAGACTTGTAAGTTTATGGTATTTGGGAGTTTGGGCAGGGTAGGGTATTTAGTTTGAAGGATTTTTCTGTGTTTTCTTCTTTAATAAACAAGTTGAATTGTTTTGGCATTTCTCACAATAAAAGCAAACCAAAAAAACCACCCAACTTGTATTTTTAATACTCTAGCCTACAGCATAAGAAGTTTATGTGATGTTTTTGTAATAATTATGCCTAGTAGGCCTTGCAATACTGAAATCTGTAAATATAAAACTGTATTATAAAATTAGAATAAGAGTTCAGCCTGGATACTTATCAAATACTGAACAATCTGTGCTCTATTAACTGGAACTACTTCCCTGATAATCAAGTTAAACTTTAATTTGTTGTCTTCTAATTGAGTAACAAATACCCTTTCATTCGCTGATAATTGTCATGACTGTCAGCCAATCTTAAAAGCTAATTACTCGTTCTGAAAATCTAAATTTCTAATTTTTTATTATACTCTCATCCATAATTTTAGAGGACACCAAATTTTGATAATGCAGTTATTTTATTACATTCATAATTCCTGGTGATTAAACATGCTAAGTCCTAATAGTAAGAGTAAAATCTTACCTGTTGGAACAAATAAAGTGTGTCCTTGCTTCACAACACACTTGTAACACTTGTCAACCTTGTCCCCAAAATATACTTCACTCTGGGTGACAGATGAACTCCAGGACTCATAGAGAGCCAAATTTTCATCAGTGGGCTTGATCAAATAGAATATCTTCTCACCCTATTAGACAAATATATCAAATACATAAATTAATATTCTCCTAGAGGTACACTACAACCTCTGAGTCATTCCTAATGAAGTAACAGATTGACCTAAATGGCAAGTACTCCATCTTCCCACTATGGCATGTTCAGGCCTCCCAGCCCAGCGCCTCACAACTGCAATGCACCAAGAGCTTAGACACAGCACATGAACCAGTCGGTGTCTTGTGATTTAAAGAAAGTAAACAAACCAAGCACAACTTTTCACTGGAGTATAAAAAACTCCAGATTTCATAAACAATTTATGGATATGCACACACCTACCAAATGAGAAAATGTAAGATGAAACCACTTTGCCACTTCTATGGTGTACACATTGTCAAATTTGTGAGAAGAATAAAAAATTGAGTAGGTCAATGATATTCATTCAATTGCTTTTTTTCCCCTACTAAAACCTAACTATATCACCCACAACTCTACTACAGTGATCAGTCAACCAATTACAGTCTACAAGTCACCAACAGCATGCTAAAATAAAAGCATAAAAATCACAGAATCACCAGGTTGGAAGAGACCTCTAAGATCATCGAGTCCATGCCCTAACACCTCAACTAAACCATGGCACCGAGTGCCACATCCAATCTCTTTTTAAACACATTGAGGGATGGTGATTCCACCACCTCCCTGGGCAGATGATTCCAGTACTTCACCACTCTTTCCGTGAAAAACTTTTTACTAATATCCAACCTATATTTCCCTTGGCGCAGCTTAAGACTGTATCCTCTCGTTCTGTCAGTTGCTGCCTGGAGAAAGAGACCAACCCCCACCTCACTACAACCAGCTTTCAGGAAGTTGTAGAGAGTGATAAGGTCACCCCTGAGGCTCCTTTTCTCCAGACTAAACACCCCCAGCTCCCCCAGGTGTTCCTCATAGGGCTTGTGTTCCAAGCCCCTCACCAGCCTTGTTGCCCTCCTCTGGCTGCGTTCAGCATCTCAACGTCCTTCCTGAACTGAGGGGCCCAGAACTGGACACGGTACTCGAGGTGTGGCCTCACCAGTGCCAAGTACAGGGGAAGAATGACTTCCCTGGTCCTGCTGACCACGCTGTTCCTGATACAGGCCAGGATGTCGTTGGCCTTCTTGGCCACCAGGGCACACTGCTGGCTCACGTTCAGTCAGCTGTCGACCAGTACCCCCAGGTCCCTTTCTGCCTGGGCACTGTCCAGCCACACTGTCCCCAGCCTATAGCGTTGCAGGGGGTCACTGTGACCAAAATGCAGGACTCGGCAGTTGGACTTAATAAACTTCATCCTATTGGACTTTGCCCGTCCATCCAACCGTTCCAGGTCTCTCTGCAGAGCTCTCCTACCTTCCAACAGATCGACACACGCTCCTAGCTTAGTGTCATCTGCAAATTTACTAATCAAAGACTCAATATGCTCATCCATGTCGTCAATAAAAATATTGAACAGAACTGGCCCCAGCACAGACCCCTGAGGGACACCACTTGTACACTGGCCGCCAACTGGATGCAGCACCGCTCACCACCACTCTCTGGGCCCAGCCATCCAGCCAGTTCTTAACCCGGCAAGAGTACTCCTGTCCAAGCAACACCAGAGACCAGTAGTTCACTTTCAAGCTCCTCCCTCAGTGTTGCAAGCACAAAATTTCACGCAGGTGATAATGTCGCAACAGAAGGCTACACACTGAATAACTTCTGTTTCACATGGTCATAGTCATCCTAGGGGTAGTTGGGCACTGGAACAGGCTCCCCAGGGCAGTGGTCACAGCACCAGCCTGACAGAGCTCAAGGAGCGTTTGAACAATGCTCTCAGGCACACGGTGTAACTCTTGGGATGTCCTGGGCCGGGCTGGGAGTTGGACTCAATGATCCTGATGGGTTCCTTCCAACTGAGCATATTCCGTGATTCTGTAAATCAAGAAGTATTCATACCCAGAGAACGTGGTACCAAACTGATGTTCCTCCAAAATCAATATGAAAATCAGTATAGCTGTCCTGGACACCCATCAAGCAATACTTCTGAACAAAAGGCTTAGGGAAGACAGAATCATCTGGCCAATAATTTTCCACCCATGAAAGCTTTCTGGCAATGTCTGGTACTTCCACTAATTCAGACATCCTTTCAAAAAACAAACAAACAAAAAAGAACTGTTAATATAAACAGGAGTAAGCACACCTCTTTTGAAATGACAGCTTCCTACTAAGAACTTACTTATGAACTAATAAATATGTTTTATACCCACATTACATCACACTAGCTGTCTACATAAAATACACCTCCTCCTGTCTTTCCCACTACAGGCATTATATTCCTACACATATTGTTCAGCTTAGTGAAAACCACTTCCTGCATTCAAGGAATTGAAGTCAATACTCACTTTGTGTCTGAGAATTCCAGGCTGATCACATTCAATACTTTGGGTCGGTCAGGATTTGTGAAGTATTTAATGTAATTATGGAGCTTCATTTTACTGTCTGCTTGTCTTGCTACATCTATGACATCTATCACTTTGTCACCACCTGTGAAAAACAGGATGACTTTCTTAAGGCTATCACAGCTAAAAGACATTTCAGGTATTTATGAGAAAATTAACTTTTTTCCAGTCTATCAAAACATTTCTGCAGAAAAACTCCACTATCATTATTCTCTTGGAAGAGAGATCAGTATAAACTAACTTTTTATTAGGTTTAACTTTAATTACTATCATCACCTATGGACAGAATTGAAAACACTCTAAAAATAAATCCTCTTTCCCAGGGTTAACCACAAAGAAAGAGTAGTATAGAATGGCTGCATCTGTTTAAGAAAAAAAAAGGTTTATGGCTGCAATTGCTAAGAGTAGCATGGAGAAACTTATCAAGGCAGATCTCTTCCTCACTTTTCCTATCAACCATCACCAAACCCCCACCTTCCTTATATACATGCACAACTTGCAAGCAAGAAGAAATTTCACTGAATAATTATCATGGGTGTGTTTCATTTCTGATGACAACAAAGACGGGGTTACACACCGTGTACTCTGAAGTGATACATTTAGAGAACTAGACAAGCCAAAGACTAACAACAACGTCATATTAGCCATCGGTTTATGGTCATTTAGTTACACAAAGACCAAATTTGACACTTAGTTCTGGAATGCTGGAAACATGCCTAGATGTACATTATAAACATATTTGCTTTAAGACTGCAAGTTTGTATCATCTTGATAAATTCCAGCTGAAATAGTACTTACTCAGTTTTCTTATTTTTAATTTCAATAATATAAAGGTAAATCTGTGGCATTCCAATTTTTTCCCTGAACTGGAAAACTTGGCAGGTCAAAATGTATGTATAAGGATGAGACAATCAAGTTTCTATCTGAATCCAAAGAGGCAGAAATCCAGAAGAAAAGACTCAGAAATATCACAGTGATAACTAATCTTTAAGGCAGAACACACATTACTATTTATCATCACAAAGGTGACAACATTGCATATTGTGGTGCCTTTGTAAAATATTGGACAGAAAGCTATTTTCAGCACACATCATTACATTAGGTGGTCATGAGAATACACTCAGACTTCTCAACTGTAGCACGTGTTACAGGAAATGTCCTGCTGCAATTGGCTCGGTCTCTGTCTGTACTGCACGCTTACATGAAGCTGGCACAATTACAGACTGATAAGAGATCTGATAAGAAAGAAGTGGTTCTTGGGAAGCCCTAGCTTTCCTGGCAAAGGATGCAAAGGTAGGAAATTTTTCAGGGAGATTTAATCCAGAAAGGCCAATTTACTGAGTCCAAAACATTAAGTTTTGTCATAGCCTAACCAATGATTAAACTTATTAATCCTAAGAGTGATTCATTCAATTCCCATTATCCCATGTTTACAACATGCTGCAGAAAAAAACCCTAGCATCCCACATATAGCTTGCACTGAAATTAACAGGTTTGAAAGTTGAGAAGTAAGGCTGTAGTCCTATCACACATCTACCAAACAGACATACACACACACACACAAAAGAGAAAGAAAAAAAACCACTCCAAACCACAGCTTTAATTTTACTCTCTGCTAGTCTTGAATTTAGAATAAATATTTAGCACTCTGGAAGCTCTTATAATCATGTAAGTGTTTATTTTAATTTACAGACAGGATCATTTTAATAAGTACTCCAGAGTGATTCTTACCTACATAGCGTTCCACATCTAAAACGGAGAAAGTTGGTGGAGGGAGTCTGAGTCCCAGACCATCTAATTTAGGAACCATAATGGGAACATCAAACCCATGTTTCTCCAGGTATCTTTGTGTCAACTGGCTTCCATGCATTTTCAAAATTACTTCATCAGCACTGGTGGAAAGAAATGATGGGAGTATTAGCAGAAGAACATCCTCTAAGCACTACTGAAATAAAAAAGTCTCAGTTCGGGGGAGGACAGATGGGAATGGCTACATCTGAATCCAAAAGAAACACACGGTACTGTTTTATTAAGCATTTAACTAAAAGACAAAATAAACAGCCTCAATAAGCAAAGAAACTCACTGTCTTGCATAATCTGAAAACTCATAATCCTTCTATATGACTGAAAAGAGTAACTTAAAAGGATGGGGAAAAGAAATTCTCAGAGGAGGCATTAAAGTACATTTTGCTAGTAACAACCACCACCAGCAGCTGCTCTAAAGAATTGTATGTCATTATGTTTCAGTGAGATAGCCAATCAAGCTCAGGATCAAAGTATAACCATGTTTCTCTGCTTTTTTCTAAAGTATGTGAGAATGGGTAGACTACCAGCTCACGTGAATGTTCTATGTTACTTGGAATGGAAATGAGAACTCTTCATGAACTACAGGAGCAGACAGGCAATATTCTGACAGTAAGAGCACAAACACGAAACAAACAAAACCAAAAACAAACAAAAAAACCCACCCCAAAACTCAAAACCTCTCAGACTGCCCTGCAGCAGTCCCAACAGACAACCAATCCCAGTGCAAAACTGAACAGGAGAAGCTACTGCATGAAAAGGCAAATGTATCCACCTGAAACAGGGATGCACTGGGAAGAATTCTGAAGAAGGAAGAAGCCATCCTCAACCTGCACTTTGTGAAGCAGAGAAACGTCAGTCACCTCCCCTAAGACACACTCAGATGACATTTCCCTCTGTTTTCCAACCAAAATATGGAAGTAAGGTTCTGTACCTTGGGAAAGAGCGAGCCCGCAGCTGTTTAACAAAGGTCCGTGTTCCAGCCTGCACGGGTTTGGAACCATCATCTGGCTCTGTGTAGTCATGTCTGTGCCAGTTTCTCCTCTTCTTCACTACAAGTTTCAGAAGGATTAAACATGGAATTAGTTTAATCAGACGACTCAGATTAGCGGTCACCCCATCAGTCAGACAGACATGCCTCAATCACATTACTATGATTAACAAACCTTATTTCTTTAATCAGGTAACACTCTACCTATTTGCAACAAATGAAATCTGCAGGACAAAGTAACTCTCTATACTTTTATAGCTCCTTCTATATGAGAATCTCAGCGCACACTACACACAGTTTAAGACTCCATATCCAATCCAACACAAGTCAACAGGTACAGCCTGAAAGCTGCACAAATCTAAAAAAATCAGCAACAAAACTAAAAATCACACTTGAATGTTTTAAAGCTCAGACTTTTTTTTTTTTTTTAATAAATAAGTGGGTGACACCTCTTGAATAGCCAGAGACTTCCTTTTACATATTCACACAAGGTTAACAAGACTTAATCCCAGTGTGCTATCACACCCCGTAAGGACACCCATATCCAGTCTGATATTATTACTGCTATTCACTACCATTTCCATTGCTTATGTCCCCACAGGAGTTTTGTATGCATACTGTTTTGGGCAGGTGGGATCTTTACAATACATGTAACAAAAAAGCACTGCACTCCAAAACACACAACTTCTAAGCAGTTTGAAGCTTTAATGCACTGCTACAGCACATTAATAAAAAACAAAAGATAAATTAAAGTTCTATTACAATTTCAGGAATCCAAAACTGATAGTTCAATAGTAACAACAGCATTTCTAACAGCTCCTTATACTTAAAGGGCCAAGGAAATTGAAACACTAGACATTCTCATAAAAGCTTGTTGTGGTGATCTCCCCATGGCAAATGACAGATTCCCAAATGAAAAAATAGTACTTTCACAGAATCATAGAGTGGTTTGGGTTGGAAGGGACATTGAAGATCATCTAGTTTCAATATCCTGCTTCCACTATCCCAGGTTGCTCAAAGCCCCATCCAACCTGGCCTTGGACACTCCCAGGATGAGGCATCCACCACTTCTCTGGGCAACCTGTGCCTGTGTCTCACCACTCTCACAGTAAAGAATTTCTTCTTTAATCTAAATCTACTCTCTGTCAGTTTAAAGCCGTCATCCATTGTCCTATCACTAAAGACCTCAGTAAAAAGTCATTTCTTATAAGCTCCCTTTACACACTGGAAGATTGTTCTGTAAAACACTGTAAGCTGTATGTAGCCTCCCCACTTGAACTTTTTGACCTTGAGTGAAGGAGAGGACAAAGTGACTTATGATGTCATGGTTAACTGCCTGTCTTCAAATTTTCATCATTCCACGACAAATCATTTCATAACAGATATTTTACTGATTCAGTTTCGTCAACCACTCATTTTTCACCTTCATTTATGAAGAACACAAGCTTACAGCCTTGAATGGAAGCCCTTGGTTGTGTCATCTGTTAGTAAACTGCTCTTTGGAGCACTTTCACTCTCTATAAACAAACCTACCTTTCTCATCCTCAAACTCTCAACAGGCTGAGAAGCCCTATTAAATCATCACGAGGTGCCTCTGCAAAAGGGACCACCATCTCATCATTTGGGAAACAAACTCCTACAGTGCTGAACTTCCTACCCTTCTATTCTATTGACTTGCCAGCGTATCATTTACAGTACTAAGAAAAACACTAAGGGTCCAGTAATTTTAAGGCTGCATTTCAGTTTTTGCTAAGAAAGCCAAACTGCTCCCCAGCTGGACAGCTGCTACTGGAAGACTGCCCCAAGAAGATTTACTGTCATCAGATCTATAATTTAACCACTAATATTAAACAGAAATTTAGTTGCAGTTGCTGAGGAAACTCAAAAGAGGAAAAAGCTGATGTTATTTGTCAACAAAAGTAGTGTTTTACAGTCATCTGCCAAACAGCCCGAAATGTAAATACAACATCCACAATACAGCAAAACCACTGCATTAATACAAATTTTAACTTCATGGAAGAGCTCATTCTTAAATTCACCTAAGTCATGATGTACCCAAAATGTAAAAAAAGCACTAGCAATACTGAAAACACAGCTCACTGTAATAGGAAGCTGAGGATGTATAAGGAGGAGAAAAATAATTTCTAAAAAAGAAAAAAACCTGCTGCTTCTCCAGAAAAAAAAGTTGGTTACACAGGAATAATGGACATCTTACAGTCATTACACTTACGAGGGAATAATTCCTATTGATGTGCTGTTTCCCACAGACATAACAACATGGACCCTTTAGAAGACATTTAAGAGAATAAACTGACATTTATAGATCTTTGCTAACCTGAAAACCAGTGCTGCTTAATGAGCCAACTATCCAAATACTGTAAAACTTCATAAATAATGAAGACAGGTTTATTAAGTTTTCAAAGCTATCTTCTCAGTCATAAATAATAATACAAGAAATTAGTGGCTAATACTAATTTTCAGCAGAGTGGTTCCCCATAAATTCACTGCTGTTACAACAGCTCATTAAAATTGTAAGACGATACAGCTGCTTAAGAGATTTTATAGCACAGAAACACTTTTTAAAGTCTGTTCTTCCCAACACTTACGAATCAGAAAATAAAATCATTCTTTTGCTTGTACTTGGCCAATGTACATCATCCATTCATAAGAGAACACTGAAGAAGAGGAAACAGTAATGAAAATTTTCTCTACTTACATATCTCTTAACCTAGAGCCTTTTTTAACCCCTTAAGACATTACAGAAACAACTGCAAAAAAAAACATTTTAACTGAATGGATCCTAATGCTCAAATTAAGGAAGGATCAACCAGTGTTCCATGAACCAGTGTTCACCCTCAGTGTTTCTAAAAATTGAGGTAAAACTGGCTGTGACAACACTAAGAACTACACAAGACAGTTGCAGGGAGGGTGAGAAAAAGAAAAGCGTATGCTGGAAGTTTTCATGAAAATTAAGTGTAAAGATTATGATTTATTTATTTATTTTTAATTACCTTCCTCATACACTCAAAACAGTGGGCCAATAACTGTCTCTACTCGGGCAAACACTCTTCCCTGCCTTCTCCCACTACTGGACTGTGTCCCTCAGAGACCACCACCTGCTAGACTTCAAATGGAGACCATCAAGAGGTGTACACATGTACAACGAGGCCCCAAGCCTTGGAAGTGGCACTGGAGATTCCCAGTGACCAAAAAGGCAAGAGAAATGTTTGCACAGGAAGACTGAGAAGTTTTAAGGACCACACAGTAAATCACAGAATACCCTTTAAGGCCTGGTACAACATCTCATATTCTCAGCTCAGAGCAAGCACGGGCATTAATGCCACAAACAAAAAGATACTGGTTGGAGGGTATTTACAGAACTGAGAAGGCAAAACCATATAAAGAAAGTGATGTCCTGACAACCACAGTCTTATTAGCACTTACTGAACCTTGTGCTTTCTCAAACCTCTGGACATCATAAGCTGGTAACACATCTGAGTCACAGCATTCATGCAAATACAGCATTTTCAGACTTAAGGATCACTGAGAAATCTTTGATACTAACAAAATGAATATGAATACTCTAAATCAAACAATCTAAAAAAAAAAAAAAAAACCTCCACAGCATATTACTTTTTTTTTAATTGCCTTTTTCTAAAATTATTTTGGATTTTAGGATTAATTATTTAGCATTTTATGCACATGGCTGCTTACTAAAGATCTTGTAAAATCATTCTTTCAAATCATGAAGAGTATTTTTTTTCTTTTAAATACATGAAGGAACTGATTAGTTACTTTTATCTTTCCGTCTAACTATCAGTAACTTTCTTTTCATTACTGGAACTTTTACATAATTAATTTTGTAGGATACTGAAAGTAACCATCCATTTGTACTATAAAGTATGTGTTTCTTGTACATTTTAAGTAAATTTTTTGCACTACCTCATTTGACTATAAATTCTGTTGCCATCACAGATATACTTGCCCTCTTAAACAGCTGAACTTTTGTCTCTTTGAAAACTCTTAGACAAAGTTATTTTAGAATATGAAGCTGTAAATTAAAGTGCTTTTTTCACTTACATACATAATTTCATATGACTGAACTACTCTGGAACATTTCTGCAATACCTGAAGTCATGAGACATTATCAGTCTCTTTAAAAACTGAATGAAGTAGGGCCCAAACCACAAACTGCCATAGATTTGATTCTGACAGCTGAGAACAATTAATGAAATTCAATGTGAAGACATGTTTAATTATATCACCTCCGTTTGGGTTGGTAACTGACATGTCTGAAGCTTCTACTAAATCTAGATGATCTACACACTTGAGGCAATATGAAACAACAAGGATAATTTTTACCACAGATTCTTGTCTTTTTGAAAAGACTTCCAAAACAAAAATCCCTCTTATCTCACTGTCAAATTGCTGCAGGTAAGACAGCGCTTACACTGCAAGAAAGATTATTTTACAGGCATCAGGGTGAAGCAGACTAGTTCTCACTAATCAAGAAGAGAAAAGAAGTTTCAAATTTACTAGTTTATTATTTTGAAAAGTCTGATATGATCCCTCTTCTCTTCCTAGTCCCTCTATTACAAAGAAAAAAAGAGACAGAAAGGTAAGGAAAAAAATGGCTGTTGTTTGTATTCTGATTTATAAGACAAACTTGCAGTTTTCGAACTGAAAATGACCACTGGAGTACTAAAAACTACAACTACATAAAACAGCATTTATCTTACCTTTTAGCTGACAGACCATGAACTCGCATATTACAGAAGATACATATCATGCAACATGTATTAATTAAATCAGTAATTGATGCTTAATCTTTTTGTTCATACTCCACAAGACTATTACTGACGGTGGTTTTAAACTTATTTCTAAATGTAAAGTAAATTCAGATTTGAAAATATTATATATCTTCAGTCAGCACTGACTATAAAACATTATGTGGTGTCTTCAAGGAAAAAAACCCAAAAACAAAACAAAACAAAACAAAAAACAACCAAACCCCCAAAATCAACAACAACAAAACCCACAAACAAACCCACATCAGAAAACACAAATGACCATGGCTCAGTGCTTGGAGGGTGGTAAAGACACATTGCTTATAAATACTTTTCAGGTCTGAACATAGAAATTTAATACATGGTTGGAAAGGTGAAATTTATTTTTAGATTTTTTTACAATTCTGTTTCCATTTGAGAAGGGAAGACATGGGGGGGAATCTAGGGAGTCGGATAAAGCAGAATCCTTTCAGCAGTTACCGAAACAAAGTATGTTTCAATTTTCCACTGCAGATGTCTGCAGCAAATTTATCTACTGAAAGGAGAACCAAAGAGAAGTCTCTTGTTGCTCTGTATCAGACTCTTCTGGCAACTCATTCTGACCCTGGTGGAACCTTGTCAGAAACCTGAGATTTGGAACTGTGTAACTTTCAGGGACATAAATGGGCGGGAACAACAAAATCAAAAACAAACAACAAAATAACAACAAACACCATTCACAGGATGTTCATATTCTGCTTTCACTGTTGAGAAGTTGTGTTTGACTATTGTGGCATATAACCTACAACCATCAAGAAAGGAAAGACACCTAACTTGTACATTTTTTTCGAAGTTGCCTTCCTAGATATTTATCAGAACTTTGATAATTAAAATACAGGAACCTTGAAACCATCTTTCTATTTCCCTTTTATTTTTAAATTATGACTCCCTTTTTCATTCTCTCTCTCTCTGCCAAGTCCATATTGTTTTCTATTAACTCTGTGCACTTTGATTTCTCCCATCTATAGCTGTGCCTTATATTTTATTCCATCTGCATCTCCACATCAGGGAACCTTTCGAGATGGTTTGTTTGTTTTGTGGGTTTTTAATCAGCTCAGAGTTAGTCATGTAAAACCAGTACCTTCTAAATAATCAAACTCATCTTGAATATTCTTCTGAACAGTCCTTTGCAGTTGTACATGGAGAGAAAACAGTCTGAATGTGTAAGATGAAATTTGAATAACTCATACTTACTTAGAGAAGGTCCATGGAGAATTGCACAGTTGGGACAATGGTATAGATCAATGTCAACAGCATGGTGCTCCTCTACCCCAACGCAGCTGGAATAATATTTTTTACGTGTTAATGAGAATGCACACAGGGTTTACTTTTCAAGCTAAAAAATAATTAAATCTTAGGTTTTTATCAAAACATGCTTACTCTACAAAATGATAATGAGATACCAGATTATCTCAACTACTGGGTTGCCACATAAATTTTGAGTAATAATTTATCACTGAACACAGAATGCCATTAAAAAAATCAAACAGGAAACAAGAACGAAATTCCTTTAAAAATGAGCAAATCCACAATATATACACACACCATTGCCCCCAAAACTTTGATCCTAATTACAGGAAACAGTTTATACAGAATAATTCAAGCAATTTTCCTCACAGAAGCTGTGAGTCAAGAAAAAAAATCTGAGGTTTATGTCCTGTTAATTTATAGAAGATATAATGGATATTTTTCTTGTCTTTCTTTCTGCAAAAAGCACGTAACTGACTCCTACCCCCCAAGACAAATTAATGAAGAATACTTTCATGTTCTTCTTGAAATCTTTACAATAGAACTGGCTTCGTAAGCTACACAAGTGACCACACAAATAACTTAGTAGAACTGTTTTTGGTTTAAAATAGCAGCAAGCATTTTAAAGAGCATTTGAGAGATGTAATGTTTTCTCAGTGCATATTTTTTCCAGATAAAAGTCAATATGCGATTAAAAGCAAAATCTTTGCAACAGTCATGATAAAGCATCTACTCTGCTGATAGCTAAACAACACCATTTTAAAGTCAATGAAGTACATTTTCTTAGAAGCTGAAACACTAGAGGTTAATTGGAGAACATGTGCTTTTGCACAAAGTTCTTAAGAAAAAAAACAAGTAATCCCTGCTTGCTGGTCTGAATCCTGGCAGAGTTCTTTGTTCTCTGAAAAGTTCATTGACACTTACAAAATTGCTGACTTTACAGTTAATACAGAAAAAAAGAGTACAACCCTGAATGTTTACACCAAAATTAGGTATGTACACTCAATGCACTCTAGTAACATAAGAACTGGAACACTACCCCAGTCACGCAACCCATTTCATATCAAATGCAATGAGAGCTCAAATACTGAAGCTTTGAAATGATCCAGCTACACAAAGTCTTTTCCTCAGCAGCCTTGTGCCAAAACTGCTGACACGCTCCAGCAAGTGTCAGTACATGCTGCCAAAACAATACAAGAAACAGTCTAGCACTGAAAGCACAATGAGCCAATCCAATCTGAAACTGAAGAGCATCTCCCACGTCACTATCAAAAGGAAGTGCATTCTGAGTTCCCTCTAAACATTCTGCAAGTTCTACTTCCCCATTCCCTACATACCACACGAAATCCAGAAATTATTTAGCTTTTTTTATATGCACACTATTTTAAAATCTAAATACAATCAGCTGCCATAGTCCATCACAATTCGTGCAATATTTAGCATCTGCTTTAAGACCACAGCTACAAGAATCATTATTACATGAAAATCCAGCTGACATACAAACAAAAAGGAAGGCAGAAGCAGTCTTTAAAAATGCATGTCCCATTTCCTTCTGCTTGTGTTCTCTCTCTTTTTATAGAATAGATGAATGACTCATAATCCTATGCATTATAAGAAAATTGTTTTAAAATGTACACTCTAAAAGCCCCAAATGAGAAGGCTGGTTTTGTACATCTTTAGGAATCTCATTATTTTAGCTAAATTTCTAATTTTTGAACAGCTAAAGATATTTATGTTGAACTGTATCTTGATCAAGTTTGCACTTTATTTATTCCCTTCCCTTTTTCTTTGTGTTTATCTGATACATTCATCATCACTCCAATCAAATTATCTTACTAACAGTAAGAACTTTGCATAAAAATATAGTAAAAATAGACTCCAGCTTTGACAACTATTTGTCCTATTCTGTTTAAGAATCTTAATTTCATTGTCTCTTATTGAATGTTACAGATAACAGAATTTCTGCTTTATTTTCAGGCTTAGCACTAACGATTAACTCCATAACCTTTCATGAAGGCACATGGGATTTTGTGTACAGAGACTGGAATAGTGTTATAATGGCTGGAATAGCCATTCAATTATGGAAGCAAACATTTTCAGTCTACTATTTACGCCGTAAACGCAGCACTGGAAACACAAAACACTAACTGGAGATCATGGAAGTGAATGCAGCAGCAGATGCCTGACTGAAGCAAAGGGCAAACGAGGTGCCAGCACCTGCAAGAACAAGCACTGCCAAGGATGCCACAGAGCACATCAATCACACACAGCACCATTACAAGTCACTTCCCTGCGTCTCTTTCTGCAACATACACAGATGAATCTGACATTAATCACTCTGGCTACTAGCAAGCAATCAATTACCGTGGTAAATGCAACTTGAGACCTTAAGCATCAAAACAAGGTCACCAAGAGGTAGCAGAGAGCCTGGATAACATTAACATACTCAAACACTGCAACACTCCCAATCCACTGACGTTTTCCTGTATGAAATATTATTACCCTTCACCTTGCAATCAACCCAATCCATTTGGGTTGAAATGTCTTGAGTATATATTACCTAGTTTCTGAATGGCTCATCTCCTACAGGGAGGTCACAGACTAATCCTCAGGAACAGTGAAAGGCCTACAGTACTACATAATAAAGTACAATACTAATTAAAAAGAAAAAACAATGGTACAAGACTATGCAGAAATACACCTTTAATTCTGCTCATGAAGGTGGAAGGGCTAACCAGGCCCAATTTCACTCGCAATGCTCTAGAAGGAGCAGCAACGTAAAAAAAATTAATTAAAAATAGATTCCATTACATCAGTCTCAGAGTGGTCAGACACTCCTAACTTCCCGAGGTGTTTAGTATCAAGGCAAGGTCAGCAAGAGGTAGCAAAAGAAGTGGGAAGTGGTAAGTTTTTTCACACACAAGAACATGCTCATTCCTGGCATCTGAAGAAATCCCTTGCTACTAGAAGTTTGAGGAACCCATTCTCCCGACTTAAGTCTCACTAGAAGGTGAACGTTTTTGGTTTAGTCTCGGCTTTCCATTTGATCATTAAATCTGTAGCTATGTAAAAGTAGAAAGTATAAATCAAAAACAATCAGAAGAGGACTCTCTAACATCTCTGACAGGCACCAGTAGACCTCTGCTTTTTGGTAAAGGGTCAATAAGGCTTCTTTCACAGTGCAGGGGGAAGTCCTGCAGAGGCTGTTCTCTTCTGCAGTATTGTTATTAATTTACAATTTAAGAGGTAAGTACCGATAATTCAGAATGACAGATCCAACAACTGTTTCACAATTATGCTGGAAAGTCTTGTACAAGGAGTTCGCAAAAGTCCAAGACAGTCAGAGGAAGTATTACCCCTGGAGACTGCATGGTTGTACATTGTAAGCCACCCAAGGCACCTGGCACGTCTCTCCTACCGCAGCACAATGTGAATAAATATTGGATCCATGTCAGTCACCACACAGGCTGCTGCACCTTCCACATCTAATACCTGCTTGCTCTCAATCCAGCCTGGCTTTTCTCTTCCCTACGTCTGTTGTTACCAAGCACAACATTTGAGAGCTTGCTTAACTGCCTTTGCTGCCATGACTGAAAGAATCCTGGTTTAAGAAAAAAATCCAAAGCACTCTTGATCAAAGGCCTTATTTTCAGTGTTCTTAAGGGTGTATGACTACTTGAAAAGCTAATTTATTAAAACAAGTAGTATATGTACTCTGCCATTATATAAGATCCCAAATGTAGAAGGGAATGATTACACAAAAAGCACTATAAAAGTCAAGAAATTAGCGAAGTGTGGATGCCCATTTTCCCAGTTTAATTCCTAGATTAAACCAGGAAGATATTCCTACTAGGAAAATTCCGAGATTTCCTGTATACAAGGCATACTGAAAATAAAATCTTGAAAATTGAGAGATGTAAGCAATTCTCAGTGATCTAATAAAAGGACAGCAGAAAACAGATGAATCACCATCAATAGGGAAAAGAGCTAATTTGTCAAGAAGATGGGCTGTACATGGGACATCATCCTCTTGGCTTCCCTCTTCTGTTCCTTCCCCCTACTGCTTCAGTTCCATAAGGTCCTTCTCCACCTCTTTCGGGAGCATGTGCAAAACAATCTTACAGGCTCATCCTTCTAGATGCACTTGGACTTTTTAGGCAGTCTCCCAAAATAGCTTCCACTTCTCTCCACACCAGCACGACACTTTGCACCTATAAGTTCACCTAGCAGATGATGAAACAGCACAGGACATCACAGGCATGTCTAGCACTTCTTCAACAGATATTGTTGGATACATATTATTTTACAATTAGATATTGATTTACAGCTCAAAACTAAGCCAGTTTTTTAAAGCCTCTTATTTATTATTGGGACACATGAAGTTCAGGCCCCAAGATCTCCTGGTTTTCCACAGTCTGACCTGAACAGTCTGACTTTTTTTGTGGTCATTGTGCAGCAAAAATGCAGGTTAGGGGCTCTTGCTAGTATGTTTAGTTAAGCACAAAACCTTGCATCTTTTCCAAGCTATAAAATTACTAAAAATTACATTTTCCAAGGTGCCCTTATATTCCCCCTGAATAAACACTATGGACAACCTTTTTCTTTCTCTACCATTCTATTTCTGAGCAAGAGGTCAGCATGTCCTCTTCACATCCACCCTTGCATCAGCACCCACAACCTTTCCCTGATATGCCTCAGCGAGCACCGCAGGCTTTACCCATAAAAGGAGGAAAAAAGCACAGGTCTTGACATCCAGTAGGAAGAAAACAAATCAACAAAAATCCTGGAAGAGTGGAAAAAGACCAGGGGTACTAAAGCATGTTCCGTGTTACCAAGAAGGCAGGGCTATAGACAATTGCTAGGGGTATAGGCATGTTTCCTATTATCTGACAGAGCAGATCGCCAAAATCCTTTCTCGATTTCCAGTCATCCACAGAACAGCCAAGAAGATATATAGATAGTGAGTCTCTGCTGTGTTTTAACAGTGATGAGGAAAGGAAGAAGGCAATTCTGGAGGTAGCAAAGATTCATTAGTACCAGCACAGCCTTAATAGTCCAAAAATTGAAGCCACTACCGCAGGGTACAGCTTCTCATAGCATTAAACTGAACATAGTTGTCGCTGCTGAAAAAAAGGTCCCACCCTCCTTCCTCCAACTGCCTGACCATGGGCTTCCATTGTTTCTCTCACCAAATCTAAACCATCAGGCAGCCACAAGACAAGTCAGTTCAATAAGCTGATCCGAAAGAATAAAACCGCCACTCGACTCACTTTTTCAAATAGGTTTTAGAAACCTTAACTGTAAGGTTCCTATAAATAAAAAATAAAAGGGTGCACGTTACACTTATATGCTCTTATTTAACAAATATGTAACAATGCTATTTTCAAGAAGACAGATGGAAGAAAATATTCTGTTACTTCATCTCTATTTTGTCTTTCTAAAAATGATTGCTAAACAACAGGAAGGAGATGACTGTTTAGCAATCTTATGCTGATAATATACCTTTTACTATCAGGCCTTCACACTGAATTTCAAATCACCAGGGATGAGAGCTATTTCTATTAATATACTGAGCAAATAACTCTACGTAGTAGGCAAGCATTATAGCAAACTTTTCATTTTATCTGTAACAAGGTCTGCAGTTGCTACTTTCAGTCCCAATCTGTTTGAGCATAACAAACCCAAAAAAACTATTGTAATTATTGCCAAAATTAATTAGTGAGCTTGCAAGTTATGCAAAGAACAGCTTCTCCTACTCCATCCCAAGAATGCAAAGAAAAGTATGGAGTAGGAAGTCTGTCTGGCAGACTTCAAGGAATTCTGGTTAGTCATTTAATTTAAGCCTATGCTCTCCAAGCAGGAAAAGGATGCCAAGCAGGCAATATTTACAGGTTTAAACAATAGAAGTACTGAAGATGTCACTGCCACAACCAAACTGCCACATCTGCCACTTGTTATGGGACAATAATAAAATACTTAGTTAGGAATAGAAAGACAGAGTGATTACACTATTGACAGATTCTGTACCATCCCACAGCACAAAAACAGATTAAAGAATGAAGTTTATTTGAAGAAGAGTTTAAAATTTAAAATAAATGTAGTGACCTTTAAAAATCTGGACCTCAAGCTAGACAGATTTCCCCTCCAGCCCCACTCTTCAAAATGCATGCAGTTACACCAAAGAAAACAGAACAGACCAAAAGAAACCACAAAGCAACACGAGAAAGCTGATGTTTCCTTCCACTCTCTCTTCATCTTACCATGGTAAAGCATGGTAACAGCTTTGGAATCATGATAAGCCTACAAGGATTTACTTCCGAAATGAAATAATTTTTGAAAAGTGACAAACTTCTATACACTAGATATAGAATTACTGCTTTAAATTACAAAAAAGAATACTCAGCATAAGAATATTTGAGGTTTTACTTTTGCCATATTCACTTTGCAAAACAAAACCTTTTAAAAGGGAGTAACTGATATAAGCACAACCCAAAGAACATGCATAATTACACTTAAAAATTACTTTTAAAATAGCAGTTATTCTGTTTTTTGATCTGTAGCAAACATTCCCCTCTCTCAAAGTTAACAAATTTCTCCAGAAAAAAAACCACAAAAACATTTTTTAGATATATATAGAATATACGCATGTTGGCCCAGCAGCTTACCTAGTTTTAGCACACAGTCACTCAAACACATTCCACCAACCAAGCTCTTAAGGACAGAAAAATGACATGCAAGGCATGTCTCACAACACCTGAAGATATACTAACTTATTAAATATTGCATCACCCTTCAACACAGATAAGAATCCCAAGAACAACAATGCTGCATGCCATAATATACATAAAACTCTGACCTTTGATTGCTCAGACACATCTGTTCTGATACTTCCAAAGCCCTAAGAGGCCTTGGTCTACTTATGATTAACCATCAAATTGCACATTAAAAATGCTGATGTTCATTGCATAGGTTTAGACTTCCCTAATGTAATTCAACCCTACTGCTTTTAAATTATGTAATATTTCTCTGAAATGAGGTATTGCAATAACACAAACATGCAGACAGGTATCTGATCTATTTTGAATTCCAAAGGGCCTTCCAAAGGCTCAGACTTCCTGCAGCTTCTGAGATGAAATTTGAAGTTTGATAGTGATTCTAGCGCTGTCCTTTCAGAAAACACTTCTAATGGCAATACTCTTGCACATTTTTCCATTGATAAAGAAAATCAGTATACATAATTTCTTTCTCAAGTAACAGTGCTTTTCACTCCCTCAAAGCACAGAGGTTAAAATAAATAAAATCAGTATATGACACCTTGTCAAAGAAAGCCTAATTCTAAGGAATGGTTTCTGAAAGTAGAAACCTAATAGGAAAATTATGGCCAATGGAACAAAGCTATCAAGTCACATAATGAAATAGATTCAGTCACAAATACAACAAACTTTCTACCTGCATTGAGAAAGTAGCCACATAGTCAACATAATCATCATGTTACCTAAAAGCTCGAGGAAAAAATAGTGATGTACATTATGTGTAAACTGACTCTTCCATTCCACAATATCAGTCCAGTCTGAAAACAAACTGGTACGTTTTTGAAACCCAACATGCTTTTTTCCAAGATCTGGATTTTAAGTACAGTAAGTTCAATTTATTGAAATTGCTAGAATGAAGGTAAGAGAGAAAGAGTCATTACTTTTAGAAAATACTTTGACAACTGAATACGTGGCATAATCAACATGTTCTTATCTCTAATCATTGGTGAAAAGATTGTGTGGAAATCTGGTTTTCTACACAAGCATTTCATGTAACTATTAGGAATTTAAGCAAAATGAAGCCAAATGACTGTTCAAACTGAAGTCAAAGAATTAAATGCTCAGAAAATCCAAACAGCTTTATGTGCAAAAATATACACTGAGATCAATACAACTTCTAGGAAGAGACATGCAGTCCAGGTTAATCCATAGCGGCAGCAACCATCACGTATCATGTGTAGCAGCTTTGTGAGAAGTTACTTTTCCTAAGGACAATTTCCTGATTGAGCCAAGTTAACATTACTGAAGTGCTTTTGATGTGTTCCTTCTGTTTAGTATCGTCTATTAAGCATATAGCAAATTTCTTCATCCTTCCTACGCCAAAGGAGATTTCTACTTATTCGTCCCAACCAGACTGATTTTGTTCCTATCCTTTTAAAATCACTGTTTTACAGAAATGAAGGTTTGAAGGAACCTGAATCTTTTCGTCTGACTCTTTTAGTGTAGATTTTGGCAAAATAAGCTGCCTCAAGACAATCAAAGAAATAACATATAAAAAAACTACAGCAGACCTCAAAACTAAACAGCTTGTCAGTGAGAGCAGAGAGGGAAAAGAAAAAGGTATTTTAAAAGCAGCTGTGATAGCTAAAGGCCTTATTTCAGTGTGAAACCATTGAGAGAAACAAGGATAATACCAGCAAGTGAATCATGACACAAGATTTGTAGGAAAGAAAGAAAAAATATACATTGATCTGACACGAAGAAATTCTTCTTAGCACTTTAAACCAGTAATCTGTGTAACCCTTCACATATCCTCATAGGCAAAGCACACTGCTAAGGAATTCAGAAAGATTCTCTATAGCTGTTCAGACTCCTCTTTCTGCATTCATTTTCCCAGCATGGCCAGACTGACACACCAAAGAGAAGGAGGAACAATAGTCCAATCTGACTTCAGGCACTGTGTCTTAGTGAAGTTGCAATTGCTTTAAGCCTGTTGAAATAAATGAGAACTATCCTGTTCTTCCCACAATTGATGCAGGAAAAAGGATTAACATTGGATCTCAATTAATTCTAGGAAGACTGGACTCCCAATTTATCTGACCACAGCCAACATGAATTTCAATTCTGGTTGTAATGCACAGTCTAGAACAGCAGTATTAGGTAGTATGGGCCCTAAACAAAGAGAAGAAAACACGTATTAGTAATTTGGGTGAGAGAGAGAGGGCATTGGAAGGGAGAAACATAAGGACAGAATAACTTCTTCTGTATACATTAATGACAAAGGTTTTATAGGTGATTAAGACAGTTCTTCAAGGATGTATTTTTATCTCCTCCTGAAGACTCCAAGTCAACAGTTAACCTCTTTCCCCGCTAAGATAAAACAGAATCTAGTAAACCGCCCTGACACATAACTGCATCTTATTTAGGTAATTTGCCTTATTTCAATTCCCAGAGAGGGTTATTCTAATTGTGCTTATAAATAAGGAAAAAAAAAAAATCCCAAACTTACAACAAGCAAAAATTAAGTACTTTAAAATAATGCCTTCAAATCAGAGGGTTTAAAGGCAGAACTCTTGTCTCGATTCTATTAAAAAAAAAAAAAAAAAAAAACAAACAAGCAGAAATAACAAAAAAACAACCCCACCACCACACTACAAAATCTTCAACCATTTAGGACAGCCTCCATACCCACCTGGAAACAGATATCTTAACTGAGTGCCTCTGTGTGTGGTTGTATTCTACCCAAGAAACTACTACCAAAATTGCTACCATTACTCCCCCAGCAGAAAAAGAGGAAGAGATATCCTAAGATCTACAGAGATAACAAAAGGCTGGAAAAGGGAAGTCAGTATATAGGTTAATTAAACGTCCACTCATTCAGGAACGAAGCAACTACGACAACTTTAACACAGCAAATTAAAGTGGCTTATTACATGTCCCTAATTATATACGTGTGTGTATATATATATATATATAATGGAACCACCACCTCTAAGTGTTCAAACAACATGCGGATATGGCGCTTGGGGACATGGATTAGTGGTGAACATGACAGTGTTAGTTTAGTGGTTAGACTCAGATGATCTTACGAGGTCTTTTCTGACCTTAACGATTCTATGATATACAGTCTACAGACATTTGCCTGCCTCAACTTTTAGGTTCTTAACTTTTTGTCCTAATCTTCCTCAGCTCCAACTTGCACACAGACTCCTGCCAATTCTCACTAGCCATCTTAATGAAATACCGCGCATTATATGGTTTTAAGATCTACTGGCATCCCAACCACGTCTTTTGACCGCAAACAACAGGAATTTCAGTTCCATTTCCAGTGCAGTTTCCTATCAGGTAGAGTAAGGGCCTTTTATACACAGAACAGACATATTAGTTACCTGTTTCAAAGAGAGAAGGCATTGGAAGGGAAGGAAAAAAGACAGAAATTAATGGAATTATAAACACACACCCTATGAAGAGAAACTGAGGTTCAATCCAAAATGACAAACAAATCTTAGGAAGCAATTACATGACATAGCTTGCACTGATTCAACGGCTTGCAGCCACTGGAAGAGGCAGGTTACCCATTCCTTTCCAAGAAAGCATTCCCACTCCCCTTCCCTGCAACTGCCCTGGTATTTGCCTGGTTACAAGGCAACCTGTTTTTACTCACTAATCTGACAGAAACTAACCTAGCCACTCCTTTGCCTGTTTATCAAGTCAGCTTACAGCACAGTTGGGCAACTGTCAGAGGCAATCCATGAGAGAGGGAAGAGGACTAAGTAATTCGGAGAGAGGGATACGGGAAGTAGGACTTTCCTTGGTCAGGCCTACAGCTGGGACTTCATTATTCACTAAGACTCAGAACTACTGTGGCCTGACAGATAAAGTGCCAACAGCTTACCAATTAGACTGCAGGGATCATCCCTGCCTGCACCTGAAAAACCTCCTCGACTTCAACCACATACCCCGCACAACATCAAGAGAGGCATTACCAAGTCCAGGAGATGGACACATTGGCACAAAATGTCATATGTGAACCAAGTGTTTCTTAGACAGCACAGCATTAAGATGGTCTTCATCTGACTTCTTTTAGGCATCCCAGTCCTTCTCTGATGAAGTGTCTAATCAGATCCCTGAGACCAACTATCTGTAGCTCCAGCTACAGCAGTAGCTGAGGCAAGTTCTAGGCAGGTGTACAACATCACACTACTACCAATATAGTATTTGCCTACAAAACACTCTTTCCAGTAATACACTGAAGTACAACAGTAACTACAAAACAAGTAATCCAAACAGTTTGGAAGCTACATTTCTAAACCACATCAAACAGTTTTCCATAAAGCAGAAGAAGATCAAAAGGACAAACTTTCAGCTAAATTCCCACCTTCTAGTTTGAGAGACGCATGAGGACCACTCTGAAGTGGGAAGGCACCCGTGTTTTTTAGAGACTGATCAAAACAAGATCTCACTAATGGTTCTTGCATACTCATTGACTTCATACTCACAGCAGTTTCTAAATTCCATAATTACCTACATCAAAGTCTCACAAAAAAACAGTTATTATATCATTTTTATGAAACAATTTTCTCTAACATTAATATTAGTTCGACCACCTCTTTCAGGCAATCTGCACTCTAAGCATTTTTTAATTCATTTGGGAATTTTTTGGTATGTCTTCACCAGTTCCATCTCCTTCTTGACAGCTAGAAGTGTTGAATGTTCCTCATCTACAAAGTGCACGGACTGCAGATTCCTACAGAGAGAGTATGAGCTGGTTATTCCGGTTGTCTAATAAAGATGAGTTGTTTAGAAAGATCATGTTGCCTAATAAAGATGATCTGTTTAAAAAGATTGTGAAGCCTGACAAGTACTATCAGCACTGTTATTTTATGCAATACACAGTCTGCAAAGCTTATGGCGTCCTGAGTAACACTGTCAGTAGACACCATCATATCTGTCTTGTTCTCAAGTATCTCAAGTGATAAAAAAAGATTTGGAGGCAAACAACAACAAACCCACAATGACTTCCTGGCCTGAGGGGCAGTCATTAGGACACTAATGATTGATTTTAAACTGTGCCACTTCAATTGAAAAATGATGTCAGGAATGATTTGAAAATAGTACTTTTTTTGCTAACAACATTAGGAGATACAGTTTTCTGTCTCCCACATTCTAGTACCAGCAACCAGTATTAGCACAACCTTAAAACTCCATTGCTGCAAATCCCTTATTCTTGGGTTACTGCTTGTCTGTTTGCTGCTTTTACAGACTGCAGCAACAGCAAACTTGGCTTCAGTCTACTTTACACGCCTTTTAATTGGCTCCTTACACCAAAAACATTTTACCACCTAACTGGGTTAAAAAAATTCTTACCCAGATTGGTTTTAAAGACCTCCTGGAGCCTTCTACTAAGTAGCCTTAACAGTCACAGTAGCATTCAGAGATTCAGCAGCTGTACCTGAAATAAAGCTTCTATTGCCTTCAAAATTCAACTCATTAAATAGTTCTCCTTCAAGAAAAAATAAAAAATGAAAAATAAAAATAAAAATCAAGGCCATTTTTCAACTCATCTGCTCCTCAACTGAGTAATTCTTCCTCCAGCCTGCAATATTTTTCAGACACTGCTAGAACTTTTTAGCAAGCTTTTTATTGAGCTGAATAATTTCTGCATCTTCTGATCACAACACAAAAAAAATACATGATGGCTCCTATAGCTTTGAAATACCTTACTTGTATAAGGCAAATAGATTTGCAGTCAATAGCAAGTAGAGACAGATGCTTCATTTCAGAAGAAATCTGAGAGCAAACTGGCTCATCTCTAGCTCACCATGCTCGTTTCAAAAGCAGATGGAGTATCTGATTACATTAACTTCTATTTAAGCTATGATACAAGCAAACTGTTTCAGATACACAGATAATGAGTCTAAATATCAGATGTTACATTGGCTGGCTGGCAGAGCAGTAAGCAGAAAAAGCTCCTTCAATCAGCTAGATAATGCCTATAATTTAGAGATCTTTATTGGGATTCTCAGCTGCTTATAGAGGTCCAGAGGGGCATGCTGGTCAAAACTGCACCCGTGCAGTCCATAACATATCATAAGTTACTTTTACACATTATTCTAGCTACAGAAATCTAACTGTTCAATCCTCTTCAGATGGAATTAATGAAGCACAGTAATTTCCAGACCATGTGGAAACTTCAAATAGTGAAGAACAAAGCTAAATAGAGTTTGGGGGTTGAATTACATCAGCACTGAATTCTGTCTGCATCCATTATTTTTATTCTGGATATAATTTGACATACTGATTTTAATCTAAAATTCTTATGAGTTCAGATCCAGGTTACCAAAACCATTTTTGCTCTATCATATGCTATTTAGAGTCATCCGAAGTATTTGCAAAAGCACAAATCCACATGTTTTAGTCTAAATTTTACACACAAACACTTTTAGAGGTAACCTTGACTTCACAGTCTGTGCTACTCAGCTCCAGTGCTTTTATATGGGAAAAAGAAGATTTTATCCACATATCAGTATATGTGTAGTGTGCACATATGTAGCTCTTAAAATACCTTCTTCTTCATTGTGGACAAAATTCCCATGACTCAAACGAGAATGTTCAAAGAAATGCACAGGAAAAGTACAAAGCATGAAGCAGAGGACCTATTGCAAAAGGTCCCCTGGAAAGGAATACCGAATTACTACTCCTGTAAAAATTACAGGAGACATTATGGTTCACTTATTGTGAAAAATACAAAATTAATTCTTTGGGAGAAAATTTCTAGCCTTATCAATATGTGTAAATATCAATGTGTGAAAATTGCCCTGATGGAAGGGGAAAGGTAACAGACATTGCCCAATGATAGGACAAATGACAATGGCTGCAGATTAAAGCACATGAAATCCATCTAAACAGGAGAGAAAAAAAAAAAGAAATTGCAAGAACACAGAAGAAAAGATTCATCTACATATGGCTGTTAGGGCAATATCCAGTTCAAGATGCTGGTCCCTAAAGCCTACTCGAATTCAGACGAAAGCTAACCTCAGAAGTACCTACACTCAGCTAGCACCTCACCACTTCACTCGAAAATTCCCGAAGCACCCGCTATCGTGCTCACCCTGTGCTCCCACCCAGCATGTGCCACGTTCCCTGGCATCTAAGCCAGGAGGCAGGCACAGCTGCCAGACTGCCAAAGTGCTGGGCATTAAAACATTGTTATGAAGGGAGAAGTTATTTTGTTTTCCCAACTGAGATGGCAGCAGTGCTTATTCAGGTTGTGAGAGTTCAAGCCCACACATCTCAGGGGAATGCTCACCTCCAGCTCACTTTTTATGTGAAGATAAAGGGTATCTCCCCCACTTAGGACCTCTTACTCTACAGAAAAGTATCCAAGAATTATGGGCCCAGAACAGAATGTAACACGACCCAAACACAAGGGTCTGGTGAAAACTCTCAGACACTGACAAGATTATCTTAAGTTCTGGTCCCTGCTCCTGACATTAGTGAATAAATAAATAAAGTGAGCATGAATTACAGCACAACCTTTTCCAAGTCTTAAGACATACTAATACTTTTTTTTAGTCTTCAGATTTAATAGTGCTTCCTACAGGAATATAGTAGTCTATCCCCTGGACTACAAATGCACCTGTTTTTCTTTTTAAAAAGGCAGAACTGTCCATTTCTTTAAATATTTCAGGAACTGGCAAGGACTTGAAATTTGCCTAAGACCTGCCTCATACCTGCCAGACTTTTTGGAGTATAAGTAACACTCAAGAGGTGTTGCTTTTCTGGCTTGAAAGTGATAATGATGTTTTGGTTTTCTTTACAACCTCCACTAACATTATGTGAGAGTGCCAAAGAGGTTTTTCTTTGATAATTAGCAAAAAGTAGTAAATACTTGACAGAAGAATAATCTTTTCCCAGAAGTGTTTCTTAGATAATAATTTAGAGGTCAATGATCTCTAAAGAGGCTTTAATGAGTTTGACATATCACTGAATGTGAACTATTAAGCTATTTTCTCACAATTGAATTACAGAAGAAAAGTTTATTTATCAGGTTTTTTTTTTATATTACATAGCACTGGCTATGAAACTAACTA
>VZTI01004487.1:338344-348357 GCA_013397865.1 Struthidea cinerea
TATATATAAAGCTATTTGAAGAGTGAGAATTCCCCAGCCTTACAATGTAAGTTTTGGTACATCAATTTAAATACACCCAGAGTCAGCTTTCTTTAAAAAGATATGTTTTTTCTTTTAGCAATTCAAGCCATAGAGTTACATAAGACAACCTCAAACTATGTATTTATCTTCAGAAAATGCAATAAATTAAATTGGACTTGGTGCAGCTGATTCAGGTTAGATTCCGTTCAGAGAAAGATACTGAAAGTTAAGTTTTAAATTTAAATTAATGTTGATCATCACTCCTTATGTTCTGCACACCACAAAGCAGTTTCCATCCAATCAAAAACTCAACCATGCATTTGTATCAGCAAGTATCACCAAGCCCACTGGCTCCTTTAGAACTTGGATCTTCCTCACATCACTTCACAGTGACTGGTCACTGCAACATTCATTTTATGCAACAGATATTTTAGCATAGAGGCTTTTTTCAGTCACAAATTAATATTCAAATTAAAACTTCACACTCTTGCAGTACAAGTTAATATTCTCCATGTATTCTTTTTTTTGATAACAGTTTTCTTCTGCATTAGCTTTACTTTCCTGATCTCTCTCTATCCAGCTTTTCACCTACAAGACTCTTCTATATGAAGCTGCTTACTCCCTTTGTAGATACCCCACGTGAACAGAAAAATCTTCTGATCTCAGTTCCAATTTTTCAGACACCTGAAAACCATAAATTCCATTCAGTTATTTTGTGTCTGGTACAGTTTTGAAAAGGAAGTATCGTCTCCCATCCTCTTGGCATATAGTCACAGTATGTTTCCAACAATGATCATTTAGAGATTTACAAGTTTTTCTTCTAAACACATGGCAAGCATATTAAGGGATAGAGCACATTTCCTAACAAAAACCTTGTTCCAAAGTATCATGGTGCACAAGCTTCATAGAAAGCTGATTAATTTCTCAGCGGCTCAGAGCAATGCATATGTTCATATGTAGAAAGATGCTTGTCCAGCTTCCTCAGGTTGGCATAAGAAACAGAATTTTATTTTACTAGGTTAACCAACACATTTATATAAAACACTTTATCTGCTACTTCTATCTCCAAATTCCCTATTAGCGGCACAAGAAAAAAAAGAAAAAAGGAACAAAAACCACCCCAGAAAAATAGAATAGTCAAAGCATTTAATAATGTGTCATGAAATTCATGTTAAGAGTTTAGTACTGTTGCCCTAGAATGGAGTGGAAAACTGCAAATAGAGGTTTTACTGCTTCATCAGCTCTATGGTCCACTAGCAACTCCCCGGGAATTTTCCATGTAGTTTGCATTGTGAACTGCCATCACATAGTGCAGGGATGCATTCACTTCCATTCTCAGCACACGTGTAGCAAAAGCAGTAAGGAATGCACGGCAGTTCACTCTTAACCACACGGTGTAAATATACCGTGCCTGTTTCATGGAAGTGTAGTCCAGACAAATAAGATGTCTGCTCAAAATCATTTCACTGATCATAATGAAAGGCTCAAGTTTTATTTTCCCATGTTTTACCACTTTTTCATTACTTTGGCTCATTTCCTTGTCCCAGTCCCCACATAGCATCACTGTTTGAGACATCAAAGGAAAAAAGAGAATTAGACACAGTGCAACCCTATGAAAAACAAAGATTTAGCCAACTAGACAGAAGCACTCGCATTCCTATGCTGGGGGGAAGAAAAAAGGCACAAGAGCACTAACGTGCAATAAGCAAACAGGATTGTAGATCTGAAATCTCAGATCTATTCCTCAGTGTAAGGAACCACCTTTGGGAAAAGACAGCTTGTATGCAAGGCATCTTCGTAAGAAGCAAGGAACAGCACCTGACATTGAGAGGTTGAACACTGGTACCAGTGATATCTTCCTTACACTTATATACAAGATTTTGTTCTCTCTTAATAGTAACAAATCTATTCAGTATCAGAACTAACTAGGAGTAAAAAGGCTTATTCTTCTTTAAAGTGGAGGGTTTGTGCTTTTTCATTAGACAGTAACTTTATTTCCACAGTCAAATAAGGACCAGGAAATAGAATGCACAGTATATTCTCACTGGTGATGCCAGCTGACACACCAGTTCCAAAAACCAAAGAGAAATTGCAATCTGCCCTTACTGGTAAAATATAAAAGTCAGGAGGTAATATTTGAAGAACTTAAGAGTTGCACCTTTGCTTCTACAAATTCTGATCTACTCAAATGATACTCCTAACCCTAGTTCATACCTAAATCCTTCAGTTTCATGATGCTTCAAGCACAAGCCAGCTGACCATGCTGGAAGTATAAGGTACAGCCAAGGCATCTGCTTTCACTCAGTTCAGTGTTAAATAAGCACTTTTCAGCAAGGACATCAGTCCAATCACTCAGTATTACAGCTGTCCCATTCGTTCTTAGCAAGAATAGGAACAGCATTCTAAACTACTTCTGCGATACTCATTCCACCAGAGCAGCACATTTTACTGCAGTGTTAGGAGATGCAAATGGATGTCCTAGCTGTTCACACAGGAGAGCACAGCATCAGAGGCAGCAAGTTGCTGCTCACCTTTGCCTCACACTGATGTGTCCTCTGGGCAGACAAACACTGTAGTCAGAACTTAGCTTGAGATTTAAGAGACTACATGTGCACACCAGTTTTCTTGACATGATTTCGGTCCTCTGTTACACAAGCAATAGAGCACAGAGAAATACCTGGGACAGAGCGGGCTAGAGGCTGTGATACGTCAACACGGCACAGCTTCATGAAATAAGGGACGGCGCTGTGCCGAGAGGCAGATTGGCAATGTTTGCCTGAGCACAGTGCCTCGTTAGCACAGCTACCTTGCTTTTGGTACCGTTCCTAGACTGCTCCGTACAGCACTCTGCATCTCAGACATGTGCCCAGCAGTACCCCTGAAAGCCCTATGTCGACTTGCAACATCCCATTTCTCTTGTTCTGCTTGTTCTTGACACCAAGTTTTGCAAGTCAACAGTATGACGTAATCCTTTAGTGAAAAGATCCAAATATTCTTGTTATTGAAACAAAACTAAAAATCTGTATGTTGAGCAAGACAACTGGAAATTTTATAAGTACTGTTGGGTAATAAGACAGCAATTTCTCTGGCTGCTCTTCATTTATCTGATTTGGCCTTTGTTTATTGGCAGTCAAACATCAATATCCCAAAAGAACATTGTCACTCTCTTTAGAAAATACTGCCTGATGAGGGGCAAGAATGACAGATCAGATGAATTCCATATCTTCAATATCAAAGATTCCATTTCTCAGAGAGTCACCTCTCCTTGCACTCATTTTCATGAACAGTGCTTTAAGAGCCTTTAAGTGAATAAAGTATTAATGTAAATGGAACAAACACAATTAAATTTATGAAATTAATTTCTCACCCTCGCTGCAATGTCAGCTGACAGTTTCAGATGAAAATAAATAGACTTTATACCACAATATATTAAAAATCTAAAACAATCATACTTACTCCAGCTGGCTTTTAAGACAGAATAATGTGGGAGGGTTTAAAAAAAAAAAAAAAGCATTCTTGCTTTTGTGGTGAACATCAGCATTTATGCCTGCCTGAGCAACAACGAACTCAGTATTTTCAAAAAGAAACACCAGTTTTGAAGTCTACTTTAGTTAATGCTGAAGTAATGGAGAAAACAGTATTAAATATTCATTCCATTCAAAAGCAGAATTGACCTGAGGAGGGTAACCAGCCACATAAATCCATATTACCACCATACAGCAAACATCTCAAGACAATTCATACTCCACAGATTGTTAGTTCTGTGTATTCATGAGCTAATGTTGTAATACATTAGAAAGGACTGACAAAATGAAAAATAGCTTAGCTTTTTTAAAAGCTCTATATTTCACTAAAATATCTCTCATATGTTGATAATAAAGCAATAGCAATGCTGTTAATTGAATTTTCATACTTGAGCAATGAGACAAAGGTAAAATTTGAGCATGTTTATGGTTTTAAGTACAGGCATTGTACCTATGGAAATCTTTACTGATTACTCAGAGTTGTTTTGAGACAATGGTATTTTATTTTACAGTGATGTAGGGAAAGTACAAATATTTACATGAAGAGTATTAGTTCATCTTCAACTTGTGCAAACTGTCACGTGAACAGAATGGAGACACTGTATTATTGCATGATCTTTCAAAAGATGATGCAGAAAGTACACAGAAACTGCACTGATCATTTAAAAAAAACCTGCTAATGAATATGAAAACTATCCACAAAAAGAAAAGCTAGAAACCACAAATGAAGAATGAAAACAAAATTAATGTGATTTTGCCCACTGGCAGTTAACAGAGTGATACTCCACTCTAAGGCTTAAGCCATTTTACTGCCATTGTGTTGTTCTAAGAGAACTCATCATTATCAACAGATCAAGGTAAGTTTAAAATAAAAAGAACATATTTCACATTCTTCACTATAGCACCTAGTAGGTATATACAGAAGTTAAGTGTACCAAGCAGCAGTCACCCAACCAGACTCCTCTTACCTCTCTAGTTTGCAGATACGGAAGTCACACAACAGAGCCTTCTGAAAACATTTGAATTCGTCAGTCAAATCATTTATGCATTAAACATAACAAAGAGAAAGGAAGATACTGAAGTGCTACATGAGCATCAACAAATGACATTCTGGAATATAAAATCATCATAAATTAACTAGCTAATAAAAAATTCACAGTTAAATTACACAAATACTTACAATGCTTTCATTTGCACAGTCAAGAATAGCCAAAACAAAAACAATTATACCAAAAATATAGGTTAACTATAATATTACAGAAAATTAGAGGTAGCATTTAAATGACTAAATCTGAACCTCTGTATCTTTTAACAAACACTGAAAAGGTAATAATTAATTTGTACTTTAGAAATTAGAACTATTACCATTTAATAACTGTTTAGAAACTCACTAGAATCTTGTTGGGACTTCTAATTAAAAAAGCTGAATTGTGTACCATTCAGTTCTCTTACAAATCTTTATTGGACACCATGTTTTTTTCTTGTCCTAGTTACTATATCAGAAGGCATAAGCTAAAACATCTACTATTTTTCATTCCAGAACAAATGAAAAAAAAGTACAAAATTACAGATCTCAAGGAAAGGAGTGTTAACTTTCAAAGTACATCTACTTCAATTAAAGCCAGTTCTTCAAGAAAACTATAAAGAGAAACTTGCACACAATTCTACATGTTTGAAACACAGTTTCAAAAATTGAAGCAATTTGAATACTTGCAACTCTTCAGTGCTTATTATGGTAGAACACATCTAACTTTAATATATATTAATAAGTCTTCCCACTTCACAGATGGGAACCAAGAGGAAAAAAATGGTTTGTCCAAATGATGAATATAAAAGGATTGGAAACAGACACCCAGTTACACAAGTGCTTGTCTAGCACCCTCATTACAACTAGTTTCTTTTCAGTTTAACTAAAACTGTTTCAGCTTTTGTGTTGTTAGAAGAGCTTGAAGTCACTTCCAGTTACTTAATTCTTTGGCAGGGGGTACACAGCTCATTGGACCGATGTTGAAGCTTCCATCTTACTTCTGAGGAAACATGGCTAAGCCAAGGAAAAGTAAGATTAAACATGTTAGCTTTCCCTTGAGGTCTAAAACACTTCCCTAAGATACACCAAATTGCCACATGAAGAATTTAAGGCTTATACATCACAAAAACCAGAAAGTCAGCTTGAGAGTTCTCTGGTGCCAGACCAAAGCCCTATCGACCAGACAAGGATTTGTTGATTCAGTTCAGGCCCCTGAATGTGTCAACTACAAGGCCTTAATTTTCTGTGAAGAGAAGGTCTGCACCAGAAAACATTTGTAACAGTCTCTTTGCGATCTCCATGTTCCATGACCTGAGCATCACCATTGCCTTGTCCTCCAACTCCAAGACAGATACAAGAGCTTCACCTACTGCTGCAAACAGATGATGTTCTGGGGTTGCACTCCTGCAGCTGCACTGGAAATGCCTTGATTCCCTTGGACCCCACTAGCTGAGCAACTGGGTCTGGGCAGAATCCCACATGGTGACTGAGACACAAAAACAAGGCTCTACAAAACTGGGTGAGCTATCAATCCCAAGTGGGCAGTGAGGAAGAAAAATGAGCAACTCTTCTGTCTTCTCCCAGCAGTGTCATCTCCAACAACACATTCCTCCAAGTGTTCTGCAACACTCTCAGACTCATCCTAGCCTTTGACGAGCCCACTCAGCTCAGTAACCCAACAAAAACTAACCCAGCAAGAGAATGGGTTCTGTCAGTCTTCTGAGCTGAGCTGATTTACCAATCAGGCAAGCACTGAACCAGCAAAAGAGGAATTATAGTAGCATGCAGCCAGGAGTGGGACAGCCTCTTTCAGCAGCAAAGAGTTGGCGAAGCCCATCGTGCAGAACCTCGTGTATAAAGCTCCAAAACAAAGAACCAATTCAGGAAAAGTAGTCACTATAGCACATGCATTTCCTTCTTTTCTTCAGGAGAAAGCCTGCCTTCAGAGTACAAATCAGTGCGTACCAGAGACCTGTACCACGTAACCTAACAGCTGTACGAGGGAAACCTTGATTTTATATTAAGATCATATTAATGAGTGGGTGAGAAGTATTGTGTTTCTTCAGACACCAAAGACACGTTCAAATCTATACAATATCAGAAAAAATATGTTCTACGTGAACCTCGCTCAGATGTGACTCTGGCACTGAATTTTTCTTCCATTTGAGGAAAAAAAGGCCTCAAGGCATCCACAGTTTAAATGATAATCTTCAAATGGTACATGTATCACCTTTCTTTTCAAATGATGTTATTAAATGTTTTCTAATAATGACAAAGCTGTAAAAAACATCAAACACCTAATGGCAAAATACCATCAATCAACTGCTCTAGGAAAGGGAAAAGTTGATTCTTTCAAGACTATACAAAATACAGAATTAATCCTCAGAACAAGAGCTATCAATTTAAAAACAATTCCATATAAATTTAATCAATCTGACTTTGCTTTGCAACAGAAGCATGTACATACATACAGATTAGTGCTGCATTTCCCTTACTGCCCTCTAAGTTGTTGAAATTAAATATTTATTTCTGTAAACATAAAAAAATTTCTCCTTGAGGGGGAAGACACCAAAGTCGACACCATTATGAAATTTTCAGGTAAATTGCTAATTTTGAACAAGAACAAAAAAAGATGCTTTCCCTTTCTATGCCCCACTGCTCTAACTTTGAATAGTAAAACACTTCCTTTGTTTTAAAAAAAAAAATAGACAAACATCTTTTTTTAATGTAAAAAAATACATTAGAAAGGTTGCTGGCATTTCAAAAGGCAAAGATCGTTACTGTAATGGACATGCACACATTTGATAACTTCTTAACCTATTCATCACTGAGACATGTTAGAAGTTCACTGCGTTTGCTGAGAAACAAAGCATCCCCGGAAAAGTGCTACACATAAGACTTTGTAGGGGCACCTGCATTTTTAATTCTCAGTTTACCTGACTGGCTTCCCCACACTCCTTTTCAACTAGTACAGTACCAGTCCAGCTTTATAAAGCCAACCTCCTCAAAAGGCCAATTCTACAGTACTTTACTCCTGAAACATTACAGACAACATTACACTGTGCGGACAAAAACTGAATTATATGCTTAAATTTCAGTTTGTTCTGACCTGTCTGAGATCTAGTCTACAGGAATAAGTCACATCTATGCAATGCATATAAATCTAGTCGAGTACGCGTATCATGGACAGAAAAAAGGACAAAAATTTCAAAGCTGACAATAGGATTTCTGCAAACTTCACAAATATATTTCAAGAACAGAGCTGACTGCAAGATCAGTTTAAAAAAAGATATGTAACTTATGCACAGAATACATCACAGCAAAAAACACAAATGAGAAAAGATGACAGCATGTAGTTAACCTAATAACTGAGGCAAAGCATCAAAAAATGAAGGAAGGCAGAGACAGCATGAGAAGTATCATAGAATGATACATATCATTTGAAGATGAAACCAAGAAATTAAAGAGGTTTCAAGAGCTACAGAACAGATCCAAGAAAAAGTTGAGCACATAGAGCAGCATAAAGGACTTTTTATGCTGCATTCTAGCCGGAGTATATTCCAGACAAGTCAGAAGGCAGGAATCAGCTTAATGTGACATCTTTATTTAAAGCAGATAAATAGATGGGGAAAACACAAAAATTGTCTAAAATACAAATGGATTTGCCCATCTGAAAGCTTTGACAGTTTGTCACATCTAAAGCTCCGTAGTCTCTGCACTCTTGCAAGCCATTCAGGAAGGCGACGAAGCCTCAAACAGTGCGCAGGCACCCGCGTTACGCTCTTTTGTTCACAAGGGGTAATTACACCAGACTGTGGCTGGATGTTAGGCCCACTCAGAGAGTAACTGAGACCCACAATGCAGGTTCACAGCCTTGCCAGGCACAACAAAACATTTGCTTTAACACAAATATTTGCCAAAAGCAATAAAATGCATATATCATAGTACCAATATATTGATAACAGCAAACGAAAATACAAGTCATTTGAAGACAGAAAGCACAAGAAGAACACAGAGGAAAAAAAAATCACATAAAAATTTAAAGGGACTAAGTAACAATCTGTCAGAACAGACTTTGTACTGCCTCCACTGCACTGTTCAGGCACTCTCTTGACTATACACAGGAAGGCAGCAAAGAGTCCGCAATCCAATAATACGTGCTAGGTATCATGCTAGCACACCACAGTCTGGGTTCATATGTTTCTTAAGATAGAAGACACATCAGTCCCATTCCACAGGACAGGGAAAAAAAAAAAATAAAGAAAAAAAAATAAAATCAAGAAAGCATGAAACTACGAAGTTCACCAAGTTCACCAAAAACTTCAAGATTTGAGAGTGTGCATTTTCTTTCACAAGCTATGTAACAGTCTTCAGACACTCTTAAAGCAAGGGGAAAGGCAATCCCAGAGCAGACCACAAATGGCAGGGGGCAACGTGTCTCCCAAAAACCTGTTCCTTAGTCATGGGACTGGGTGAGCACGCAGCTAAATCCCAAAGCACCATGGCTGCTGCCAGCTCTTGCTGGCCTGCTTGCTTATTTTCCACTCTTAGGGTTTCAGACTATCAAGGCAGTTCAGTGCTAGCAGGCTTTTTCTACCCATTACATGACAGAGCTCACTCACAGGAACCTCTGTGGAGCTTTTTGCAGATCAAGATCCAAGAAAGCTACCAAGTGGTCTGTCCCACCTTTGAATCAGGTAACGCTTTCCTCCTCGTAACAATTTCAGAAATTTAGTTCACCCATACCCCAGTAACACTGACGCACAAGGCTGGCATTTAAGTTAAGCCTGCATGGAACATGAGCAATTGCCAGGACATTCTGAAAGAGCAACTACACTACTGCAGAAAAAGACTTGGAAGAGAAAGAACCTGTAACCGTGCAAACACCTTCAGGCAATGCCTGCACCTTTATTGCAGGCAGTGACCGAGTTCTGACAAACTTGTATTAAGCTGCTGTAACCCAAAAGAGCGGTTGTATGTCTTGCTCTAAACAACAGTACTGGCAAGAGTAGCAGCAGTCTAGTTAAAAATATTAAGGAGAGATTGTTTTTAAGGTACAACAATCCTGCTTTGCCAGTTTTTACTGTTTACAAAGCCCTTCTCACAATTTCTGTTACACTGCAGTTCGAAGCCCATGTACAAAGAACAAATCAACTCGACGTACACACGAGTAAACATCTGAAATGCTGGGAGCCTTCCTTTCGTCCTAAAACGTGGTAAGAAAACACCCGTGTGTAACAATTACTGTTAAGCAACACCTAGATACGCAACCTACTTTTTGCCGCCGTTTGTCTTTTGCCATTTGAGGGGAAGAAACAGGAAAACAAACGAAGAACAAAACAAACCCAAACAACTACGACCCTGCACACGGCCCCCGCGGGCAGGGTCGGGGGGCGGCGGTGCGGGCCCTGGCCGGCAGGGGGCGCGGCGCGGGCGGCCGG
>VZTI01004487.1:350065-398767 GCA_013397865.1 Struthidea cinerea
GGGGCCCGTGCAGGTCTCCTCCTTCGGTTCCTGCTGAACTCTCGTTAATGTGGTCCAAAAATTGAAGACCCAGTCACGGGGCACAGACAATCAAGGACGTAGCATTCGCTTGCTGCACTTTCTCGAAAATGTTTTCCCAAAGCCATCAGGCACAAAGCGAATTCCAAACTCGGAAGACTAGGGGACGTGCAGTGGTGCTTTCTCCCGGGGGCACCTCAAGGCAGAGGCACATCTGATTTTAGGAAGCCGGGACAGGCCAGTGCTTCCATGCTGCCCAACTGGGTGTTGCAATGGTTTATTTCTTGTCAAGTTCTCTGCCTACGTGTGCATCACTGTTCCATTCCATGCTATCACCCTTTCTTTCAGGACACAAAAGTAACACTGATGCTTTCATTATGTGTCATCAAGAACAAAAAAGTAGAGTTTAAAACAGAGTTGTTTTTTTCCTGCAGCCTTTCAAGGACCTATGGAGATTATATTGTATGAGGGAATGGGAAGCCATGTCCTCCACACTGAATGTACCAATTTAAAAGCGAAATGGTAAATATGTTGAAGTGCATGTTACAGTGATCATAACTGTAATAGACACTGCCTACAGCATTATAATTTTACAACCCATGGCCTTAACCACCAGTAGCCACAAAAAAGCAAACGATGTAGGTTTGTTTGGCAGAGGGAAGCTCAGAAGTAAATGTTTCCTTTCCAGACTGTTACTGTGAAGCTTGCTAATGTTAACATTTATGTAAGACAAGCAACACGAGATGATGATTTGGCAGCAAAATGGACAGCAAAGAAATGTAAAACAAATAAATCCAGCACACAGGCTCTGTGACTGAATGGAGAATGAAACAGAGAAATAAAGGAAGTGTAAAGGATATCTTCAAAAAACACCAGATTCTCAAACCAAATCCTGACCTATTTAGAAAGTGCACAAGGTTCTGACCTGCAGAGTTATTTGTGGATGTTTCAGTACTCTTTAGTTTTCCAACACATCCCAGTATTTCAGCAACTCAAAATGTGGCCACAGACAGAGCAGTCCTCTAAAAAGCTGATGTAAAATTTATTAGGGGCAAGAAACACCAGTAAGTTAACAAATGACGATTTCAGAGTTTCACAAAATACATACCAAAAGGCTCTCTCATTAAAAATAGTGTTTCCCTTTATTAGTCTGATTCAAAGGCACACACAGGAAGTCACTTTCTAATGGTAAGGCCTGCAAACCCTTGCAGAATCAATTACAGGTAATGTAACGACTACCAAGAGAACTGTTCTAGTTAGAGTTGTTATTCTGTGTTTGTGCAACAAAGTGTTGGTATATGTCGCCACTCTGCAGTCTGAAAATGGACAATTCCTTGCTCCTTAGTTGGGTGTTTCTTACACTGTCACATGGTCAGTCTTATCTGGAAGCTGCAGTTACCAGCTGGAGCGATGACTTTATCCAAATTGGCCATAAAAATGCACACGTGTTGTGTATCAGGAAGTGTCCACAAACGACAAACCCGCTGAACACCTTGGTAAGGCACATGGGAATAGGGTGGGTATTGCCAGGAGAGACGGGGTGAGGCTGCCAGACGTGCGCTACGTGGGGAGGAGACCTGGCTGGGCTCAGGGTGAGTCCAGCGCTACCGGCTTGGGTGAGGAAGTTTTCACTTGACGCAGAAGAAAGCAGCCCATCAGTGAGAGTGCAAAGAATGAGGAAGACTGGTCTCAGCACCCTGTGCCCTTCACTGGCCTTGGTTATGGAAAAAACCTGTTTTTTTTTTAAAGAGAGTAGTTGTGATCTTAAGCATGCAAAGTAATGCTCACTGTTAAATAAGCACTTTGCCTACTGCCACGAGCAATATCGTTTTGCCACTGTGATTTATGTCAGAACAAGGTGTGTTGATGATTCAGTCTACTGCGGGCACTCCTTAAGCAGGTGGGGAATACCAGCTTCATCTGTTGGAGAAAAAGTGGCATAAACCAGCTCCACCTCCCTCAGTCTGACCTGCCGTCAACTTTTTCCAAGCTTTCTTTCAAAGTTCGAAATCCAAGCTTCTTACACTAGACTATACTTGAATGTAACACAGCAAAAACTCAGGAAAGCTGAGGACCGCACACCATAACGATTACAAAACCCCTTTTAGTAAGTATTCTTCCCAGAAATACAAGAGCTTTTCTGTGTCAGTCTTATTAAATGCAGTTCAGAAACAAAAAATCCAATACCTACCTTCAGTGTAAATGAGTAAGTGAAGCCAGTTTAAAGGCCAATCCCCAAAAAGCTTCAGAAGCAAGCTCATTATTCACAGCAACACAATGACACCTGAAGACACCTGGGGCTGTAGCACTCTGCATTCTTGTCTCCCAACCAGCAAGACACACCAATGTGAAATACAGTCAGCAGACCGCCTTCTAGTAGGCAACATAGGGTTCATATTGGCCTCTGGCTGAGCTCTGACTGCCAAAAGCAGGCAAGGCAGCAATGACACAGGGCTGGGGAGGGCTGGAGAACCAGCTCTAGAGCAGCAAGTAGCTCTGGAAATCCACAGGCTGGAGGAAAAAGGCTGGAGACAGTGATGAAGAACCAGTGGAAGAGCAGTGAGAAGTAAGAAGACAGGAACAATGAAGCGTGTTTTAGGAAAGGAGAGTGATCAGTGCCACACACCATGACTCCCTGCTTGCTCACTGATGTACAGACACTGTCACACTCCCCCATACCCCATTTTGTACCCAGCCTAGCATCCCCTCAGCACCTGACCAAGCCAGTTAGTCCTTCAAGCTGTGCCCAAACATAATCTTTCCACCCTAAAATCCACCAAAACATGCTCTGCCCCATCAAGCACAACCTCTGAAAAACACAACTTACAGCTTGTACACCAAGCAAGTCCCAGTGGCTGCCTCCATCTCCGTGCCTAGATTCCAGCAAAAACGTTAGAAACACAGTCATGGGGGCTGGGGCTGGCAGGGGTGAGTGGCTCTGGCACTCAGAGGTACAGGACTGTAAGTAGAGAGCATTGGCTCTTCAGATTCTAAAGTCAGGGTTAGAGACTGGGACACCAAGGACTAAAGAGCACCACCTCTTTCCTTGCTCTTCAGGGCAAGCCTGAGTGCTGGTACTCAGTGAGTCAGAATGCTTCTGCTTGTGATTCAAGGAATGCTGGCTGGTAGTTTATCCTTAAGGCTGGAATCAGGCTGTGGGGTAAAAAGGGCTTAAAGTGTAGGATTATTCCTGAATAATGTGAGTATTGTGGAGAAGCTATAAGGCCTGCTACCTGTTTCTTATCATTATGAGATAAACGTGCAAAGGCACTTGAGTCAACCATGTCAAGTGGCTTCTGATGATATCTGTAGGGATGATGGATGTGCTCAGCCTTAAGCTCAGGGTGAAATATTGCCATGGGTGGACAGTGGAAGGTGCAAAAAACACCAGGAATAGGAAGATCTTAGGACTGAGGATCTAGAATGATAGGAAGATGATACAGTTGCCTAGTACTGTAATACATGCTTGTGCATATACAGGTCAGGTACAGCTCACTGTTGTATGGGCCAGTATAGAGTCAGGATCGTAGTGGGGTTTGGGTCATGGTGCTAAGTACAGGTCACATTAGCCAAGGCCATTGCTAGGGACTGAGTGTGGGAATTCTTCTGTGGTTGAAGTTAGCAATCAAATAAGCAGAGTGTATGGAATTCATTTCACTCTGCACACTGTACACGAGGAATCTACAGGCACATCATCTTCACAGACAACCTTTGCTGTGCAACATCCTTCATCCACTAGTCTGTTATTCTCTAGCCATTCACAGATCTTCAGCAAGGTCCACGGGGTTGAGGGCTGCTAGCAGCAGGGAAAAGTGGCTTATTGGTAGCTCTAGAATGCTGAGTTATGATTACAGGTGAGGGTCTTAGCAAGAAACCTATTCTTATCAAAGACATAACCACCAGCACACTGCACATTAGTGGAGAAGAGGGTATGGGAGGAAGAGGGCACTCACTGTTGCACCATAAAAGCATCCAAAGCCCATGGCTGGCTTTGTGTATCTCCCAGAGCACATGCCATATGCTGTATGTGGCATAAAGGGAGGATGAAGAAGGGAGAGCAGGGCAGGGAGGTTGCCAGAAGGGAGAAAGGGGAGTTTTCGGGGACTTCTGCCTGAACTACATACATGTACCCACAAATATGCCTACTTGTCTCTTGGGAGGAGGGGACAACTCACAGCCGTCAGTCACAGGATGGTGGCTGTCACCCAGCAGGACATGGATGGCTAAATAAACACCAGAGATGATATCCAGCAGTCAAAGAGATGGCCCAGCAGCAACTGAGGCTAGGGAGAATCAGAAAGAAAAATTAGACATTGATGGCCATGAAAAAATCAGATAAACTGTTGGGAAAACATGGGGGTAGAGGGACTTTCCCCATGTTTGGTCATTTCTTCAGTGTATTTATGTACATTTTGGCAAAACACTCATTTTTAAAATCACTTATTTTCACATCAATAGGCTTAAGGCTACCAAAAAGCAAAGCTCTGGACTGAAAAAGTGTTCCAGTTCTCTGTAGGAAACTGTCAGAAATATACCCAGAATTGGCAGTATGATCTTTGCATCTGCAGAGAAAATACTGAGTCATGTTGTCAGCCCACACACATTTAACAAAAATAAAAGCAGACCAACGATTCAAAATTCTCCCACTCATCATTTAAAGAAAACAGAAGTCATTCAGTCATGCCTCATGCTTCAGAGACCTTTAGAAAACACCCAGTGCAGGGAACATTCGCCCACGTCGTGCCCACGCACCGTTTCAAACCGGCGATGTCATTTGCAACTTGTTCACTCACAGGTCTGGGCACTGTTTGCTTCAGCATCCTCAGAGGAAGTCGCCGAGACTTACAGGTTTCTGCTGAAAACATGACACGATAGCTGGAGCCTCAGCCCTTCTGTGAGCAACGCTGAAATGATGTAACACAGTGTGCCTGGCTTGAATCCCTGGAGAAGGCAGGAAAGTGCCGTGCGCTTCATGGCAACACAAACTTAAGCTCCAGTTTGAATAAGAGGCTACTGTGCTCTTCCTTCAGGGGTTAATCTTGTACTGAAGCATTGGCTCTCCTGTGCTGAGTTCCTCAATCATTCATTCAAAAGGGAGGTATTTGCACAAAAATCAACATTGGGGGAATTACCTAGGAAATCTCCTCCTTTTAACCCTTCCCACACAGTCCCCTAGCAAGGAAAAGCTGGTTTCTGCATTTCACCCAGCTGCTGGCAACATCTCTTCCTCCTTCAGTTCTAAAAGCTGCTTGAAGTATTAACAGCTGAACCTGGATGAGTGGCAGCCAGCCCAGCTCATGACGGAGGGGGAGACGTCACCACACAGAGCACGCACAGATGGAGTTACACAATCTCTGTGGTGTTGAAAGCGGTGCTGGAAACTTGTCAGGAGCCCAAAGGCCAGAGCTAATTTGTATTTCCTATTGCACAGCATGATTTTAATCAGAGCGAAAAGCGCCCAGTTGTGTTTTATGTACGGAGTGTTATAAGCAGAGACAAGTTAACAGAGCAACTAGGGGCAGGACATGCTCTGAGGACAGCACAGAGGAACATTAGATGGGGAATATACCAAATTTATCAGCATTTCCTTGATTGTTCAGGCTGGCATTGGGCTATGAAGCAAGACAATAAGAGGTAACTTTCATCAAAATTCTGTCATTGCCCAATTCTCTTTGTAAGAAGAAGGGAAAAAAATAAAAAGAAAAAGAAAAAAAGACACCTGCAAAAAACTTGAAGACGAGCTTATTTCAAAAAGCTCTTTCCAAAAGTTCTAGATGTGCCACCAAGTAAAATACGGCATTGAGGAAACCCATCTTACTTGCAGCCAGTATTTGACAGCAGTCAAGTCTACGTGATCTCTACCATAAGCTGCTTTGGCTTCAGCTGCAGATAAGTGTGTGTGAGTTCCTCTTTACAGTTAAATTTCTGCCTCCTTGAGAGCAGTCAGTACAAAGGACTGGCACAGCCCCCAAGTGCCACTGTTCCCAAAACAGGCTCACCTCCAGCACCCCCTTTCTGTGCTGTGATGGCTGGAGAGCAGGAGTCGGGAGCCATTTGGTGACCTTGCCCCAGCTGGGCTCACAGCCATGCTCCCTCCCCGGCACGCAGCATTGGGATGCACCTTTGTGTGCCACCGGCATGTGCCAGAGAGGGAACGGGGCACCAGGTTAATAGGACAGTAAATACACCTTGACATTTCTTGATTGGTTTGCTTTGTACTCCCTGTAGATTTACTGGAAACTCAGAGGTGGGGTTTGCTGCTCAGGGAGTGCTATCATTGGAGAAAATCCTTCATTTCAGCCTTCCTCTCTTTACCCACTGGGAATAAATGCTCCTTTCCCCCCCCTCCTCAGTTCAGCTTTATTCCTTGACAGCTGAGAAAAAGAAAGAAAGGGGAAAAAAAAGAAATCAAACCTTGGACCTTTATTTTGCTCTGGAGAGCAAATGTCTAGTTCAGAGTGGGATAAACTGCATGTCAGGGATATAAAAGGAAGCCTGTCAGACAAGCTTATCTGTAGCTTCCTATATTCAGTCCGATAAACCCTATCCCCGAAGCATTTTCCCCACCAGCTAGGCCCTTTCTATTGTAGCCCCTGAAATCAGCACCGTCTCTGCTCTCATTCCTCCTCCACATGCTCCTTTACCCCCCTCCCCCATACACATTTGTCCCCCCAACTCAAACAGCTCCCCAAGGAGCTCAGGCACCACCTATGTTCGGGGATGGGGAAAAGGGAAGAGCGAGTCAGCTGAATATGCAAACAATCCTATTTGCACCCCAGCATGTACAAGTCAGGTCTTTGTCAGCATGATGGAGTGCACTCTACCCAGTTTGTTTTTCTTCTCTGGGATTATCATCCACACCCTTTCCCACATGAGCATTATCAAATGCTGTACCTGAATCAGCCTTTTCAAGACAGGCTGACTGCTGTCTGGTTAATACCTGTCCACCAGCTGCCTATTTGCTTTGTTTAAAAATCATAGCCAGTCATAAAATGTAATGTGACATCTACAGCAGCCATTAAAAAAAAAAAACAACAACAAACAAACAAACACCAAAAGCATTTTCCTGGTGTCACTAAGGCACTGGGTGGAAGTGTTTTTAGTTACACAAGCCCTCCTTGGATGCAGCCTTGCCTGGACACGGCCCACCACGACTGGAGCATGATGCTCTCGCACTCCGAGGCGGTGTGTTTGGGGAGCTGCCTGCTGCCCACCTGCCTTCTCCCCAGCGCAGCTCCAGCCGCAGGGACACGCGTGGGGTGCGGGTACCAGACAGTCCCACCGCGCCCCGGCCTGGACAGACGGACACCCCGGGCGGGAAGGACAGCGGGGCAAAGGTACGAAGTGCTTTTGGGGCTGTGGCAGCCGCTGGAGCAGCACCGGCAGGGCCCCAGGCCCGGCAGACAATAGCTGTCTCCCTGCTCGCTCTCCCTGCCGGCCGCATCCGACGGAGGAGTCTCATGAATCAAGTCAAACACCCAGCGACAGGCTGGAGAAATCCATTAATATGCGGCCGCCGCCGCACGTCGCCAGCCCCCTGCCTCGCCGCCGCTCACCTGCCTGTCTCACCCCTGGCAGGCAGCGAGGGAACAAAGGAGCAGCGAGCACGGACGGCAGCGCCTGCCCCCGCCACGGAGGGAGGCAGCGGCTGCAGACAAAGCCCGTTTGCCTGCCGCCATGGGTGTGAGGAATGCTCCCGCTCGCCCTATTGTCTGGGGTCCTTTGTGCTCCTCCACCGCCCGGTCCCCAACCGCACAGGCAGAAAGAGTGGGAGCAGGACAGACACGGCTTTGTTGGAGGGAGCCCTCGAATGCGGAAAGCCTCCTGCCCTGGCCCTGCCGTACGTGCCCGTCTGGCACACGGGCCCACACTGCTCCTGCCCCAGAGGGCAGGTACGGAGCAGGGGCTGCAGAGCAGTGCGGACAGATGGACGCCTGTGATGCCTTTGGGAGGTGTGGAATGGTCACCAGGTCCTGCAGAGGGGCGTGGGAGGGCTGCCCTAGCCCTCCATCGCTGATCAAGGGCTGGTGCCGCTGGCTAGTAGGGGCAGTGAGGGAGCAGATCTGGGAGCACCGACCTTGGGATGCACTGAGCACCCATCACGCCACCTGTATCCCTCCCAGCCTTAGGAGCAGCAGAGACGCCTCCGCCAAACCTCCACTGCTTTGTCAAGCAGTGGCTGTGGCACACCCTCTGCGAGCCACGTCTGCGGCTGCAGCATCGCAACCCCCCACGTGCTGCAGGGCTGGTGGCAGGATCCAGACTGCCTTGTCTCAGGGCAGAGCTGTAATTGCCAAGCGCTCCCGAGGGGTCGGTCCCCAGCTACAGCACGCTGTTAGCTCCCCTCCCACTGCCACTGCACACTGGCATTGGAATGACCAGGACAGAAAGAAGAAGGGGAAAGCCAGGTCTCTCCGGTGCAGGGAGCAGGGTGTCCCCACGGTGCCCATGCCACTTCCTAAAGGACTACAGTGCTCCCTGGTCTCAGCTGTAGCACGTGGATCAGCTCCGGCGAGAGAGCCCCAGAGAGGTATGGCTCATCTGGACTTGGCACGCTGCCTTGTGCAGTCCCTGCCCTGGCCACCCTCGGCTGTCTCTCTCCTCCCCACCGGCACTGCTCACACAACCAATCTTAGCCACGCACAGAAATACCCGCAATGATCTGGGTGTCATTTGAACAATATGGCCAGTGGAACATAAGCAAAGAAAGAAAGAAAAGGTCCAAACCTAAGGGAAGAGCTTGTTCCTGAGGGACAGCACCTAGGACCACAAAGGAGCCGCAGTACACTCCTGCTGTGCTGTTTGGACAGCGGTGCTGGGAGCTCTGGCACAAAACAACAGCGTCCAGGAACAAGCACCAGGACACTTACTGTAGGGGTGCTGCTGATGGAGCCTGAGGGTGTCCACAAGGGACAGGGATGGGGAGGAGGCAACATACAACTAAACCCATTTCTCAGTCTTGTTCTGGGAAAACAGTTTCTGACATTTTCTGGTACTAAGGAGTGCCATTAAAGAGGAAGGCTCTACCCAAAGTGCAGTTTCTCTTCCTATTTTTTCATTATATTTGGTATATTCTAAATAAATTCTTGCAAAAAACTTCTATAGCCACCAACAAGGAGGTCTCCAGAAAAAACTTTGTTCAGGAATACATTTTTGCTAAAGAAAGCTGTAAAATTCCTACTTAAAAAAAAAAAAGAAAAAAGGGTAGAAACCTTGAATCTAAACAGCATCACTTCCTTCTTTGAGTTTTCCTGCTTCACAGTGAAGCCTCAGCAGCTCTTGTAAAGTATATTTGTGCTTTATGAGCAGGAATCATGCTGAGTTCGATGGACAAGAGATTCTCAGCAATATCTAAGTTGCAGAAGCAAGGCAGTCGTTCCCAAAGCCACCAAATAAGAGAAGACTGTGAGAGCAGATAAAGCAAAAATCCAGATAGAAGCAAAAGGCCTTCATCTTCAAAAAGTCAGAGAAAGGGGAAAGACTGGAGGAAAGCAGAAAGACCTGGGAAAGAAAGGGGAAAGATGTGCTGGACAGCAAGTTGGTGGCAGAGCTTCTGGCCTCTCTCCATGCCTCTTCCATGACCCCTCCCTGTTTCCCCAGGCAAAAGGGGACACAGCAGCTCTGCTCCCCCAAGCCAGCACCAAGCTGGTGTACCTGCATTTCAGCAGCTGGAGAACTGGCTGCATCAGCCCAGAGCTGAACTAATACAAGAGCCATTTTGAAATCCAAGTGTGGAGGGGCTGACTGAGTTAATGAAGCTGATGGGAATGGGATGAGGTGTAACTCTCACAAGGTGCCTCTTGCTGAAAAGCAGAGAACTTCCCCCACACTGCCTTTGGCTCCTGCGAAGCATTCAGGTCAGTTTGTAACTTATTAACACCAGCACTCACATGATCAAAGTTCAGCACGTGTTTAGTTGCTCTTCTGGAACAGCAGACCTGAAAAGCATATTGCACAGGTTTCCTAGGAATAAAAGAGACATACAGAGAAAGCATACACTGCCCATCTGCTCAGACATCCGCTGCACCACTCTGGGCCATGAGACAGGCTTTCTTCACCACCTAGTGCCTGAGGAGCCAGCTCTGCTCTACTACTGCACCCCCCTCCATCTAGGTCCTTCCTCCACTTGCGACAAAACAGTTTTGCACCCAAGTGATGCCCAAAAGCATACCCAGGTTTAGGAGGAAATTCTCCGTCAAGAAGGCAGATTACACTGCATGTTTTAAGTGCCTCCCCTTCAGCAGGAATTATACTTTAATCAAATTACACCTCCAATGCTCCAACTTAAAGTGTTCAATATATGATGTCACTTGGAAAATTAATCACTTTGCCACTGGACAAGCAGGGTGGGTAGCAGAGTCAGCATGGCACTGCAGCATCAGATGAGAGCAGCAGGGCTGTATCTCCCAGCACTGGGAGTTGTGTGCAGGGAGCCACAACAACACAATGTTCCCTCAGCCAGCCTCTTGTCAGGCCATTAAGCCCACGCAAGCCAGCTCACCTCCAAAAGAAATGCAGAGTTCCCAGGGCTGGTTTTCTATCTGCTGCTTGTGAGAGGCCTTTCCTTTGGGGGGAAAAGTGACCCTGGCAGACATGGAGCATGGTCACCCCACTGGAGGCAGCAAGGCTACGCACAGAGGACCTGCAAGAAGGACACAGTGGAAAGGAAGGTGAGAGCTCATTGCTGATCAAACCTGGGAGAGAAGCACTGATGGATGGAGCTGTGAGTGCAGCCTTTCAAAAGTATCACTGGGCAGGATGGCACCAGAAACAAAATCAAATCAAAAGAGTTTCTGAGCAGGTGGCATGCTTTGAATCCTGCCTGGCCTGGGATCACCACTACTTACTGTGGCGTGCGTCTGTTGCAGTGATCAAGTTACCCAGCGAGAAGAGGTTACACAGCAGTTATAACTCCCTCCCCACCGGCAGAGCAGCCAAAGATCTTCTGCTACCCTCAGCTTCCCTGCAGGCTCACAAGCAAAAGAGCCAAAAAGGCTTCAATTGCTGTGCAGCTGCTGCCCAAACCAGCGTGCGTAACAGCCTGGGGCCTGATAGCCAACAGACAAGGCTACATGGACTTGCAGGACGATGCACAGGTGTGCTTCCTTGCTTATCCAGACCTGCAGATGTCCAGAGAGCATATAGTTCTGTTGTTTAAAGGGTACTTACGTACATATATTATAATGAACAGTATCTGTGGATTATTCTTTATAAGTATCTGTGCTCTGTGAAGGTCAGAGTTAAGAACACCCAAGTAGAGTTCCTGGAAGCATTCTTCATTTCTAAGCATTTTGTCAGAGCAATCAGTGATTTATCAACCACTTCTGGCACCAGATGAGAATATTCTGCTATTGCTTGTTGTGACCCATAAAGGACCACTATTTCAGCCCTATTAGAAGCCAGATGTTCATTGCTGTTCACATGGTACCAGTGCCTAATGCCAAACCTGCATGGGCGCGTTGCCTGTCATCTCTAATCAAAGGCAGGGCCTGGGGGGAGTGACGTTCAGAACCTATTCCTGTGTGCTATTAAAAGGCATCACTAAACACTCACCACACTTACAAATTACTTTTTGTCTGGTGGGAGAAATCATCCCTTCTCCCTCATGTTTGCAGAAGCAAATACAACTGGAGAAAGGAACGAAGTTCCACTTCTGCAGCCACTTACCAGAAGAAATGATGCATTTTGACCATCAGGATCATCTGCTTTCCCTGCAAAGATGTACTAACAAGGTCGTTACTTCTCAGTGACTAAGGAGGAGGGAAGAGAAACCTTGACCACAAAGAGGAACTCAGTCTCTGGGAAGCAGGCAAAGAGGATGCTGTTAAACATTTCAGGAAACACTAGGGGAAAGGTGGGGGCAGCCAGAAGTTTTGAAAGTTTTGATTTCCCTGAGAAAATGAACTGCCTACTCTAACTAGAGGAGAAACAGCTTGTGAGCCCTCACTCCTGGACAAGTTTCTCCTATGGTAGTCAATGCTGTAAAGGGCTGCAGAGGAGGGAACACTCTTGACTGGATTGATTTACAAGGTAGAAGTGATTTTTTTTTCCCCAGGGAGAGTTAAACTAGACTCATGCCCTTGATGAAGAGTGTTTGAAACCCTCCTGCTTGCACGAGAAGCACAGGAGCTCCTGCCACTGGAGCACAGGCACTGCTCAGCCCAGGACCACCCCAGAACTGCCTGAGCGGCATCTTTGTGGGGGAAGTCAAATACTTCAGATTCCCTTTTCAACCAGGCTACTTATGCTTTGAATCTGTTTTTGTTAAAGCCTTCTCATTTTAATTAAGAAAGTACTTGTTGAAAAGCAGTACCCTGCCCCTTTGGTTACCATTAACATGTGTCTGCTGAGGCTGCCAGCAAGCCTTTGAGATGCAGCAAGGCTGAACTCAGTAATTCTCAAGGAGTTATAACAACCCTTTAAATGTAGCCTGGGAGAATAATCATACTCTCAGCAAACTGAGGATACAAAACTACCTTGAGAAATTCAGCTTTTGGTTCAACAGCAGTCTTACGATGCACAGGAACGGGAGTGCAAAGCTCTGCACTGGGGAGGAGTAACAACAGGCATCCACATGGGCTGGGAACAGACTGGCCAGGTAATTGCCCAGTGAAAAAGGAGCTGGGAGTTACAGGCTTGCCAAGCAGTGTATGAGTAGCAGTGTGCTCTCATTGCAAACCCAAACTGCACAGCAGGCAGCGTCAGGGGCAGCGTGGCCAGCACGCCTTGGGGAGAGCATAATTCACCACTGCTAAGGCTGCACCTGGAACAGAGCTGGAATAGCAGGCTTCATGAACGTTATGAGTCCCAGAGAAGTTACGGATTCATGGAATATCTGTTCATTTTTATTATTAGAGAAAAAGAAATCAAGGAAAAACTCGTAAGTGACAATTTCCTCCCAGTTCCCATGTCTTTATAAGTGGCCCTACTGTGTATCTGAGAAAGAAAGATTTCCTTTCAAAGAAGAGTTTCTTGTAGGAGGAAGAGTTGAGAAAGGCAACTAAGCTCTGTGTTGTCCAGGACACAGAGGGTGCTGCCAGCAGCCTTCCTGCCAGGAGGACATAAGCAAAGGACAGAAGGAAAAAAAGAAAAAAAATCATGGTTGACAATCTTGCTACCCTTCTGCAACCCTACCAGCATGACAGCAAGATTCTTTTGAGTCCGTGTACTAATAGGTGGTTTTGACAGGGTAAGGTGGAGAAGATCAGATAGGAGAAAATACGTCTGCACTGAAATGGCTGTGCAGTCCTTGATCTCCTTTGAAGAAGTGCATTGCTTTTAACCACCAGGTGCCTGTCCCCATTGCAAGCCCAGTAGGTAAACAGACACAGACAGTGTTTGTAGCAGGAAGCCAAACCAGAAAGGAATTTTATCCACCCGGAACAGGCCCCTGCCTGAGGCAGCTGGGAGACCTCTCTAGCAGTCAAACACTGACACCAGTGAAGGTCTCACCTGCTGACACACCCACTGCTTCTCTGCTCTTACTGGCAGAGGGCTGGTTTTCACCTCTGGAAGCCGAGACGCCCATCTGCATTGACCAAAAATCAGCATTCAACAACAATTATTAAAGGCTACTGCTGCCCAAGCAGCACCCACAAGCATTTGGCTGGCCATGCTGACAATAGTACAGATAACATAGGTGAGCCCCCCTGCTCAGTCCAAGAGGAACAGCCCTCAACTCACCACTTGGACACTTGCACACAGCCTATAAATCTCAGCTGTTTGACTGGTGCTCATGGATTATTATTCTCCCCTCCCTTCTTGCCTCTCATCCCTCCATGAGCCCACTGTCCTTCCAACACAGGACAGATTTTTTTCTGGAGAACATCAGCACCTCTCCACAAGACCTCCCAGGCACCAGAGGTGATGGACAGCAAGACAGCAGAGCCTAATCCCCACATGTTATGTGGTTTTTTTATCCCACTGCCTTCCTTTTACAGCCTAAGTGTGAGAGGCTCAGGCCAGACCTCAGCCTCCATCTGCAGCCTGGGATTATGATCTGAAGCATAATATTTCTTTATGAGCAAATTATCACCAAGACTTCAATGCGCTGTTGGCCTTTTAAAAAACTAAGTGTTTAGTATTTTTATTTCTTTCTGCTCTGCAGTTTATGGCTCCCATAAATCAGATGACAGGCTGTGGCACAGAGGGCTGATCTGATCTGTGGGAACAGGGAAAGAGGCGGGAGAAGGGAGCACTGACAGAGTCGTTAACCAGGGGGGACCTCTGGGCCCTGCTGTAAGCATCCCCATGGGGAGGGCAGGATGCTGCCCACCTGAGGCACTGCTCACAGCCGTGCCAGCACCTTCTCCTCTGACACTGAGTTTTAAAGCTTCATTTCTTCTATGCCACACCACCTCCTTGTAAAAATTGAAAACCCACTTCTCTCTCTCACAGGAGCAGTGGTAGATCCACTAGGATTCACAAACTGTTCCATCACTGCAGACATTAGAGCTACAGGGTGTCAGGACATACACAAGCAAAGTGCTGACCCTCTACACTGCTAAACCAACCCAAACATCCGGAACAATCAAATCTGACCCAGTGTATTGCTGATCTAGAAGCCTTAACCTTGTAGCAAATTAAGGATGCTGCCATGGTTAAAAGCCTATTTCAGAGTTGGAAAGTTGGTGGTGAAGTCCCAGGTCTCACAAGTAAAAGACCAAATCCCTAAGGACATTTACTCACTCAGAGATGCACCAAAGGTCATGCTATGAAGCATCCCAGCAAGCAACATTCAGGGAATCCTCCTCCCCACATCTCCATGCTTCCAAATACTGTTAAAATCTGAACTGTAGTCAGCCTATGCCCTGTCAGGGAAATGGGATCCACAGCGCTTCCTTTCTCCTGCCCTTGCCACCTGCTTCAATGACTTGGACTTTACTTCAGGACAGACACTTTCCTACCTGCACGTGTGTGCATGCCTAACACTGCTGAGCAGGACATCATCTTCATAAAGACCTCACAAGACAAATAATGCATAATACTGCAAGGACTTTGTAGGATTGGGGCTCGCAGGGTTCTTCAGTGAGCCTGGGTTTATTGCTAGCTGTACTGCTTTGCTCATTGATAAGAGCTAGTCTTTCTTCCTCCGTGCTCAACACTGCTTTGCTAGGGCAGACTTTGGTACAGGTACTTTATCCTCTTGGCTATGCTAGGTTTATGGTTGCACATGATGATCTTAAAGGTCTTTTCAAACCTAAACAATTCTGGTTCTAAGAGAAAGGGAACACAGGCAGCTTACTGCTCTTTCAAGGGAAGGTCTGTGGCGGGCAAGAGGACTTCTGCAAGGACAAGCCCTTCCACTGGTTCACGTAAGACCAGAAGGTGATATAACTTCATGTGGCAATACTCCCTTGAATACTCCCAAAATTCCAGTCCTTCCCTTGGTATTTCCAAAGCAGTAGAAACCTCCACCAGGAATTTGAAGTCCCATGGATATTTTGCCTACTGAAGCAAAAAATGGTGCTCATCACTGCCCTGCCTGCAATCCAGTCTCTACGGCTGTTGTGCCCTTGACCAGTAAGATTTTTACCTGCTACAAAAGGCTGGATAAGAGGCAGGTATTTCTGCCATCCTCAGCAGGGACCCACCCTCTCGCTGAGTACCGGCAGCTCCGGGCTGTCCATGTGTTCTTCCATCCCTCCCTCCCACTGTCTGGGTGCCCACAGTCTGGGTGCCCACAGTCATCCATACAGCACTCAGTGTGACAGCTGGAGCCAGGCTGTGACAGTAAAGACTCCCAGTCGGAGAGGAGAGCGCAGGCGAGTCAGGGCCATACCAGTGGCTCACCCCCACGGCTGGGGCTGTCACTGGAAGTAACAGGATTAGCAGAGAGAAGAGAAAGTTCCAAGCTAGGAAGAAATAGACAAAGTGAATAAGGAGTTCAGGCCATGCTTTTAAGCAAGTTTTCAGCATTAGAGAATCTTTTCAATGATAATGAGACTTGAGTATTTTGAAAAAAGGTGGGGGGAAAGAGTAGCAAGAACCTACTCTCTCCCAGAAAACCATGTTGCTGCACAGAGCAATTCCCAAACACAGACATCAGTCTGGTCGTCCCAAAAGCCGGTTGTAAAGCTAACAACTGCTGTGCTATCAAAGTGCCAGATAAGCCAGGCGACAGCACCAGCCAGACTCCTGGAGCTTCAGTACGTTCTGGGATCACTCGGACACATCAGCTTTTATCCTGAAAGTATCAGAATCTAGGAGTGTTAAGACCAGGGTAAACATTATCAGTTGTTGTTCTGCCCTCCTGCAGGGACTACAGCTGATCTGTTTGGACAGAAGGGCCGGCAGGAAGAAAAAGCACCAGTTTCAGAAAGCTGCCTATTCTCTCCCTGAAAGAACTTTGGGGAAACACAAAATTCAGTGTGTGCCTCTGAAAGTCGCGCAACTGCTTTCAGTGCTGAAAATGTGCATCTTGTTTCCAGTACAATGTTTTCTCCATTTCACTCTCCAGTCATCATGTTGTGTCGTGGCTGCTGCTCGTGGTGCTGGACATCTTGGTTCCAGGTGGATGCTGGCAGCCTGGAGCTCCTCACCACCCCAAACCATCCCCCCTTGCCACTGAGTGGAGGGGCACATTAGGACAGGGGGAAAAAAAAAAACCAACAACCAAAAAGAAGTGAATTAAAGCCAATTAAAAGCCCAGGAAAAATGCAGGGAGGCAGGTTGTCATTACCAGAGCTGGAATTTGGCCTGGGTGCCATGGAGATGAAACCCAGCAGATGGTTAAGGTGTACACGGGAAGCACGCATGCAGCACCTGACTATAGATTTAAGACCAATTAATAGGACAAAAGAGAAATCTTGACAAGGAAGCCAGAGACCTACAAAATGAGTAAGTGAACCATAAAAAGGGGAGGCTCTCCCATCAAAAAAAAAAAAAAAAAAAAAAAAAAAAAAAAAAAAAAAAAAAAAAGCAGCTGAGTGTACAATACCTACAGAGCCGTGAATAAACTGAAGTTGGAACAGATGGAGAGAGAAGCAAACTGCCGTGTGCATTAGTTGGCTCCCAAGTAAAAGGGCCAGCATGGGGAAAGAGCTTCCCCACAATTCAGGGAGAGAACAATAGGCTCCGCTTCTGCAGCAGCCCCTTCCCCAGGTGCTCAGTGTCCTTCCTGCAGCTTAATTTAAGGCTGACAAGCTGCAGCACTCTCAGATACAAGATCCTAACAAACAACCAGCAAAGCATATTCTTTTAAATAATGAACCATGTGTCTCTAATTAAAAGAGCCCAGGCACAAGGCAGTAGAGACAGGAGCCTTCTCTGGCAACCTATCACACAGACCCCCAGCTACATGGCCTTGCCTCAGACTGCATCTGAAACAGGCTCAGTGATAACAAACAAGGGCTTTCCCATGGATGGTGACTGCCCTGAAGTGGCTGTGGTCACAGTCCAATGCGCAAACACTCGGTAAGCCCCAGCACTGCTTGGAAGCACAGAAGTGACCTTTACCTTTGCAGGTGAGAGCAGCTTCACAGACAAAGATTTCCATTGAATTTTGTCTGTCACCTGTAAACTAAAGCCCTGGCCAGGTCCAAGATGAGAAAACAAGCAAGGAGGAGATGAACCAACCCACCCTGGGAATGGGAATAGGGAGAGGTTAGCGAGGTGCAATTAAGCACAAGGAGAGAACCCCCTTGCTACAAGGCTATTTAAAATCCCAGCCACAAAGAAAAGGAGGGAAGTGTCCTGTGGCTCTGTGGAGCACCAGGCACCGCTGCCCCACAGACACCCTCGCCCCGACCCGAGGGCAGCAGCGGGCACTGCGGGAAGGCTGAGCCCAGGCAGCGGCAGCAGCCCCCTCCTCAGGATGGGCGCTCAGATTTCCCTCCGGGTCTGCAAACACGGGACTGTCCCGCCACCATATCTGGGATGTAAATCCCAAAGATAACAAGCCCAGCTCTACAGACAACATTTATCACCCACTTTAAAGACAGGCATCTTGGGACTAAGCCCTTGTGGGGCACTCCCCATCCATGGCAAACTCAGCCTGGAAGAAACAAGTTTTAAGTCCTGCCTTGAAGGTGATGGGCCAAAACTTAACTGACTTCAAAGTGAGAGGACTTTTGCAGAGCCATGTGCTCCCCGAAACTCCTGTCCCCAAAAGCCCCTCCTTTTGCCCATGCTCCTCACAGACCTTGGCTGCTCATACATCGGCTGGTTCACTTCTTGTAGTGCTAAGGAGACACCAGCCCATTTCCCCACCGCTACAGCTGAGCTTATAAAAGAACACTGTCTGAGAGGTAGCACCTGTAAGGAGCCCAAGCACAGGCACAAGCTGTTAAAACCTCCCCCCATCTCTACCCCCACCTGATTCCCTCTGTGGCTTTAACCAAATCACATAACTTTTCCTCTTTAGTTTCTGCACCTGGGAGAGAGTAGTATTTACCTATCCCAGAAGGGTGTTGAGAGGATTAGTTAATGTTTGCCCAGCATTTTAAAGGATAAAATATTCTGTATTAATTCCCAGCTGCTGGAAAGAACTGATATGTGCAGCTCTCATTAGCTCCAATGGAAGATTTTTACTCGAGCTGGGCTTCACCACTTCAGGAAAGTAGGAGCAAGATGATGTGACATTAACATTTCAGAAAGTGCCTGCAGCACGGGCTGTAAAACTGCCTTCTCTTTTGAGTGTCACCGGCCTCCTGCTGCACCGCCTGTGCTGCACAGGTGCACCCGTGCCTGTTAAACATTAAACCAGCCCCAACCCAGCACGGGGCTCTGGGCTGTGCCAGCAGCACCAGGTCCACCCCAAGAGGGGGTCCCTTTGCAGGCCCCCACAGCAGGGAGCTGCCCTTACCTGCGAGGTGGCCTCTTACGGGTTAAACACAGCCACTGCACCCTTCTGCTCAGATTTGTCGCTGTTGCTCAGCTCTTGCTTGCCATGACAGCTGCGAGCTGCAGGTGGGATGTGCAGCACCACATCTGTCGGTGGGTGTGCCAGGGGAACACGCCAGGTGGGTGGGCGGGCATCCCCTCTGCTGCTCTGCCACCACTCTGCTCGCATCCCCTGCGACCTGGTACTGGGCAGAAAGAAAAAGCATTAGATAAGAACTGGGCTCCAGCAGCACCCAGCTGTCTCAGCAGGCTTTACATGGGGAAATACAGCACTGCACATCCCTCAAAACAGACCACCCACTGCTCAGGCCCTTTACGTTCCCCACGTGGCACCAGCAGTACCACAACATCGTTGTTCCCTCCCTGAGCACTGGACACCAAGTTTTGGAGGGTGAGGACAATGAAGTGCCACCGCTGGGTTCATTTCCCTCAGCTGTTCCTCACCGCCTCGGTGCTAGTATCCCATGTGTGATGGGTGTCCACAGGAGGTCTCCACTCACGTGGACAGCGAGTGGAAATACCAGCAGGCTTCATGTGCCCCTGGGACAGAACAAGGGGAGGAAAGAGCCTGGCTTTGTCCCATGGTGTCTGCAGCTCTCCGGGCTAAACAGGGCTCTAGGCACAGCAGCCAGCAAGCGCCCACCTCCAGCAAGCTCTGTGGCCGTGGTGGATGCACCTCTCTAGGCCTGTCTTCAAAAGCAGCGGAGCAGGGCTGAGCCCCAGGCAGTGGGGAGGGGGGACAGGGGGTTCACAGCGCCCGCCGGAAAGGGATTTGGGTTTAACTGCTGGTTTACTGCCGGCCAGCAGAAGTATATGGCTGTACAATAAGAAAAGGCTGGAGGAAGGTGTTTGAAAACCAAGCTAACCCACTTCAGACTCATGAAAGAAAAACACCACCAAAGCAGCCCCCCGCTGGCCCCACAGTTTCAGGGAGGGGAAGCTAGCTTGAAGCCCAAGAACAATGGGGCAACCTTCCCTTCCTTTCTTCTACAAAGGTAAAAGGCCTTGTGGAGGTGTCCACGCTGGGGAAGGCACTGAACAGGAAGCCCCATGCCAATAAAGCATCCCCTTGTGCCTTCAAATGCCACATCCACGCACTTCCCAATCTCCATCATTCCTGCCTGCTGGCAGCACCAGGAATTCTTATCCCTTGCTGTGCAAATCCCTGACCAGAGGCAATGGCACGGCCATGCTGGCATGGAGGGCCATTTGCCAGCGCTGCTTTGTGTGCTCCCCACGTGTGGGGCAGAGCAGAGGGCTTAGTTTTCCTTCCCAGAGGCCTCCCTTTGTCCCCATCACTCCCTGCCTCTCCTGCCTTGCCCAATGTCCAGGACAGCAGGCAGAGACCGAGGCACTGCAGACAACCTCTGAGCAAAATCAGAAGCACAGACTGAAACATGACTAATTTCTAACACCTCACAGCCTACGAGTCACTCTGTTTGTGAGCCTAAACTGCTCTCTGCTGCCTTCATACCAGCTCGTTTTAAGGGTGAGTAAGCAGACAGTGGCAGACATGACTTTTATTATTCCCAGAGCTTTGAAGCTGTACCATTTCCCTGTGGTTAGCTGGCTGCATCAGCTGTCTGTAGTGGCACATTTTGAAGAACTCAGCAATGAGACGTAGGTAGCCAGACCAAGCCGAGCTGGAGCTCAGCAATTTCCATTGGCAGTATTTCATGGTGACTCAGTAGTTGCCCACCCTCTATTATTCATTGTTTTTATCCCGTCATTTTGTGACGTGACTACTTCCAAGAAAGCCCTATCACAAGCAGAGGTCAAAGGCAACAAAAACAGCTTCAAGCTGTAAGTGAAGCCCATTTCTGTTAAAGTGAGTCTTGGGATGAACATCCTCAGAGCATAAGCAACACCATGTGAAGAGAGAAAAATACAGAAAAACCGTTTGAGCTACACAATGTGAGCATTTCATGTATTTATACATGTGTATATACTCATACATATGCAAAAGAATAAGCATGGAAACATGCATCTCTTAGACTAGAAAGTGAAACTTCCTGCATTTTTGAACGACTCAAGCCAGTTCATTACACAGGTGGGGTTTTTTTATATTTAAAAAAATTGCACACACTTTGGAGAAAATGGTAAGTTTTCTGTCTATCCCAGGTTAAACTCCTATGGTATTTTCCTGCTGCTCTAGATTTCCACAGTTCTTACCTATATTTCTACGTTTAACCACTTCTAGTTTGAATGGATGAACGTTAAGAAGTATCTTTGCATAACATGAAGCAGCACAAACATCAAAGTCTAAGCAAAAGCACTGGATTGTAATTATTTTTTTTTTTTGCACAGACTAGTTTAAATTCTACTTTTAATTCCACTGCCAAAAGTTTAGAGCTTGAGATAAATCACTCCTTACCCTTGAAAGGGGCTGATTGTATTTATGGCTCGTTTCAGAGTCCAAGGGCCCAGGCTCAGATGAAAGGCTGGGGGCAGGGCAGGGCGATGCCCCACATCCAGTGCCACATAAGAAGAGGTGAGGGCTCTGGCAACAGCGAGAGGAACTTCCAGATGTAGTTCCCAGCAGCTCTCAGCCCCTTTGGGTAACCTCAGATGTGTCATTTAGCCTCTGTCTGACTCAGTTCCTCAGTACAGGGGAAATAACACCACCACTGTATTACGTAGGAGTTTTGGGCAGATAGACACCTTTTAATTGAGTATTGGAATCCACACTAGAAGTGTAACTAAAATAGAGATCAGTTGCAATTCTAAAGAAATGACACAAGTGTGGGCTGGGAGGAAGGGATGAGATGTACGGTACAAACACAGGGAGCTCCCTACCACACTCAAAAGGGCTTGATCATGAACTGAAGCACAGGAGAGATGCAGATCCTGGGTTAGGAACCCAGCTGGGGTCCTGCTTCGTGGTAGATCCTTGGATCTCCTCGGTGGCTCTGCAGTGCCTTCACCTCCTGGTTGTGAAGGAAGCACCAGCTGCATGGCTCCCACATCCCTGCTGGGGCTACTCAATCACCCAGGAAGGGAAACAAAACACAGTAGCTTTCCTACAAATCTGGTACACCTCTGTCCATACCCTACAACTCCCCCAAAGGCAGGGGACCCCATCTGAGTTCCCATGTTTGAATCTCTGGGCCGTGCTAGGCTGTTGAACCAAAGTCATGTTTTGGCATGTCAGACACGACCCAGATTCTTCTACCTAACCATGGAGTGGGTGCAAAGGCAGGTCCCAGCCCTGTTACTCTGGCAAGGTCTGATAGCATCTGACACGCAGGGTTGGTGGAGCAGGGCCACCTGGGCCAGTGTGCCTCCCTTTGTGCTCTGCATCCCCGCCCCACAGCGCAGGTGTGGCAACTGCTGCAGAGGGACCTGCGTGGCTGGGTGAGGTTTTAAGCAAAGTGACCTCACAGCCTGTCGCCGGCACGGAGGTTTTCTGCCGGTGCTCTGTGGCTGCCCACAACCCCCCTCTCACCCTCAGCACATTTTGGTGGGCAAGCCAGGGGAGGTAACAATACCCCTCTTTTTTTCACAGAAGACAAAGCTGCGGAAGACACCGATTCCCATGGCAACAAAGGCAAAGAAGTGTCCCAAGATGTGATTTGCTGTCACCATACCCACCTCGCAGCAGATAAGGACAAGTGATAGCTCTGAAAGGAACTGTTTCCATGGGACCCTTCCAGCGAGCCCCCGCAATGACAACCAGCTGTCAGCCACAGCTTTCGGCATCAAACGCGTCTGACTGGAAGGGAGCAACGCTGCTTCCTGCAGCAAGTGCTGCCTGCATCTTGTCCTCTTGTGAGGGACCGGGCTCCCTCAGAGCCTGCCTAACCCCGAACAAGCCACGCTGCTGCTCGCTAATCCACTTACCCAGGCAATTACACTGGGAGAGCAGCCTGCAGGGAGGCATGCTCAACTTCTCAGCAAAACATCCTCCTGGGTTTTTTAACCCTCTGAGTGGTTCCTTAAGCAATGGTGAGAGCTCCTCACAGAGCACACATTTGTTCTTAAGGTAGCGTGGCCTATGTAAGTGCATTTCCTTCCGACGCTTTCATTTATCATACTTCTCCCCTCCCAGTCCTGCCCCTTCAGTTCCCTGGGGAAAGTCAGTGAATTTATGAAGGAATAAAGTCACCTTGAGCCTTAATCCACACCCCAGCAGAAGGAATACGTCTGTCGGCAATCACATCCACCCACTCTGCAACAGCATTACAACAATGCTCATTTTGTTAGCACAGAAAATATTGTCTCCTTCTCCGGTCCTGGAGACAAGCTACCACAAAGGCTGGAGCGAAGAAAATAGACTGGGGACAGAAAAAATGGCCCTGTACATCTGAGGTCAAACAGGTAAACTGAGGCAAAGCAGTGGAATTAGGAAGAGAAGAGCAAAGAAGAGTCAGCAAACCTAGTCCTTGTCCTATCATAAACCCTCCAAAACAACTCCCTGCTCCCTTTCTGTGTAAGAAGTGAAGGCAGTTGAGAAAACTGCTTAATAAAGTTGGAGAAGACAGGCAGAGATCCTCATTCAACTGAGAGCAAAACAGCAGCCAAAGCAGGTGACAAAGTTCAGTGGAACCAGGTGCATAAAGCAAGTGGGATTTTGCCATCTGAGAGCAAAGGCCAGATTCCCTCATAACCAGGCTGGCACCCAGCTTGCTGGAGCCATGGCTCCATGTTCCCCTTCCTCCTTCCTTCAGGGAAACCAGCCCTGATGCCACCTGAGCACAAAGGAATGAGGCAGGGTTTAAAAATGAGCCTGGGAGCTTCAGAGATACACAAAGCTCCAGATGTTTTGGGGGCGTGGGCTGATTCCCAAGTCCCTGATGCTGACACAGGACTGTTCTCACCGGCAGGGCTCCCACCTTTGCATCCATCCCCACGGAACAGCTCCTTTGTCTTCCACAGGAACGAGCACAGCTGCTTGTTGTCATCTGCCCTACGTGTTGCCATGACTTGATAAGCAGTCCTGGGATGAACCTGCTACTGACTGGAAGAACTGAAACCTTACTATTCCAAGAAGGATGCAGGAGTTACAGCAGAGAGCAAGGAGGATGAAGAAGAGATAAATGGATAGTTGAGCCAGTCCCAATGAAACTGCCTCTCAAACACTCCCATCCTTCCAGCTGGATAGTGCAGTGGGCTGAAACCCAATTGCTTTGTCATCTTTGGCACTTGCTGCAGGCAAGCACCAGCTCTTGTCAGCCCAACATCCTTTCCTCTGCCATGCACCCCAGAGCAGATGAGTGAGTTTCTAGAAACGGGTCCCACCTGAAAAACAGGAAAAGGAGTGAGGACATAGGTGTCCCAATGTAGGAGTTCTCTGGGCTCATGTTGGAATCCAGGAGTGCAGAGAAATCAACCCAGCCCAAATCCCCAATACTTTGCTAACTGCATTATAAAGAAATAAGATTTAATTAGCACATGTAATCTCCTCCTTAGCTGCTGTCATTCCACTGGTACACTCTGAATTCTGTTGCTACTTCTGTGGCCCTCAAGGACAGGAGTTGGTGTTGTATGGATTCCCTTTGCTTCACAACGGGGGAAGAACACCAAAAGGACAGAGACTTCACCAACTCACCCAGAAGCCCACCAACTGCCAACTGCCACTTCAAAATCTATTCCCAAACAAAATCTATTGTCCCCAAATAGTTTACCTGGACTTCTCTATTCTCAGCAGCAGTATTCTTAAACTTTACAAGAGAGTAACAAAGCTTGCTCTCTGCTCCAGAAGTACTTTCCAACTTGGCTACTGCACCTGCACGCTGTCACAGCCCTGGACAAAGGAGACATTCCAAGAGAACCTCCTGGGATCCAAATGTACACAAATATCATCACCAGTGCAGGAGAACCATAAGAAATGTTCCCAGTAATTGCCTAAATTCATCTTTGTACTAAGCAACTCTCCTTTAGGGAGGCTTTAATAGAATCACAGAAAGGTTTGAGTTAGAAAGGACCTTAATGTTCATCTAGTTCCAACCCCCTCTCCTGTAAGCAGGGACACTTTCCACTAGACCAGATTGCTCAGAGCCCATCCAACCTGGGCTTAAACACTGCGAGGGATGGGGGATGTTTTCATGGGCATGTACATAGCACAGGGAGCCCCAGTCCAGCCTCACACAGCGTCCTAAGAGCTTGTATTTACAGCCTCCTGCGAGCGGGAGGCTGTTTACTAAAAGGATTAGATAAGGCTTGACAAAGATGCAGGAAGGTGGGCATGCTGTGCCTTAGAAAACTTCTGCAATACAGAACCCAAAACATCCCTGTAGGCAATTCCAGTTAGAAAAGAACCTAGAAAAGAAGGAGGGGAGAAATTTCAAACAGGTTTGGCAGAGCACTTTGGCCACAGCTGGACAGAGGGTTAAATTACAGGAGAGTAACCAAAGAGCAGTGTGTCCGAGACATCCCTGAGCAGCCAGTGCTTGAACTGGTGAGGTCTGTGGGACTATCTCAAAATACTTCCTCCTTTTCCCTCTGGCAGAAAACAACCCCTAAAGCATGCTGCTGCTTCTCTTCCCACTCTCCTGCAGAAGGGAAAGCTGCTCTCCTGGGTTTGGTGAGGACAAGCAGCTCACGTGCTCTGTAAGGCTGCCCAGCACTTAGGGCAGCAGCTCAGTTCTCCCTGCTTTGGGGAGCACTGTGGTACCCACCAGGCAGACATCCGTACCTTTTGGGTTCCAGACTTCCAAGAAAACCAGGACGCAGCAGCATTGCTTGTAGGGCATCTACTGCAAGGCCTTTCCTTGATACAGACAAGTGTCATGGGGCTGAAGCACACCTTTTCTTTTAATACCAGTCTGGTCAGTCTGTCACATCCTGGCGTTCAGTCTAAAACACTCAGAGATCAGTTCCTTATGCATTTCCTTTGCACTTCTGAAGTTAAGCAATTCCTCCTCTTTTGCTTGCCCACACATTCGGCTCTGGAGATTGCAGTCACAGCAGTGGTGATGGGGTTTGCTACCGTCAGCATTTTCAGATGATACCCAGGCAAAGCTCTACTCCACACAGTACTTCCAGAGTAGGCTGGAAAGCTCCTGATGAGTAGGTGGGAAAAAAAGTGACAGAGAAGGGGTAAAAATATGAACTGTTAGTTTTCTTGAGGAATAGCATCATAGCACCACCAAACTACTCAGGGCTGAGGGACCAGAACATGCAGGCACAGGAATTTCTCCACTGGTCTGGTACTGTGCTCAACTCGGAATCTAATATAAACTATAAAACACAAACACAATTACCAAGTTGCCTGCTGTGTCCATTTAAACACAGCTAAGCAAAGATGTGGATTCATGTTTAAAGGAACAAGCCACAGGAGAGAAGGCACAGCAGGGCCCACAGGCACATGGTACATTTAATTCCAGGGGAGGAACACCTGACGTTTACATGCAGATCAACAAAGAAATAAATTAATAAAACCAAGTATAAGGTCTGGTTCCTTTATTTAAGACCATTAATTACACCATTATGGGCATCTCTGTTAGGGGACTCGCACAAAACTTCCTGTGAGCCTGATCAGGAAGAGTGCCAAACTGCAGCCCTGGGAACATGGCCCCCTTTTAGGCTGGGATGAGGGTTTGGTTCCAGCACTAGTAAGGGCTCAGGCCTTCACAGCAGTTGAGTGAAAAGCAGCTGCTAGAGCCAGACCTGTGAGGAGGAGGAAGAGGAGGATGCTCAGCAGAACCGCATCGGGGAGAGCAGAATAAAGCACACGGAAGAACTAGCCCAGATCAAGTCAAAGTATGTTTATTCACGTGAGATCAGTTCGGACATGACCAGATTGAAAACCTTTCTCCTTCAGAGCACCCTGGAGAAATACACAGAACTGAAAATCCAGGACAACAACAACAGCAGCAATCCTGAGGCCATAGGCACGCCTCACTAATTGCGGGTGGCCCCAAAGCACCGCACGCTCGGATGCAGCGGCTGGGCGGCCTGGGCTCGGCGCTCCATCACTTCTGACACTTCTCAAGAGGGGACAGAACTGTTTACAGGAAGCCATTTGTTACAGGGGCCGGCCTCTCCTTCCCCCTGACCCCAGCAACATCCCTTTCCCACCCCACCTTTCATCAGAAGCTTATCTGCTGCCCAGAGAGGCAGCCAAAAAGTTCATCCAGGTTGGAATTTGAAACCAGAGATTCTCAGACGCCGTGGCTGGGGCAAACGGTGCCACCATCAATTTTAGAACTAAATTTCAGGGAGTTTTCATTCTATTTGTACAGGGGCTAATGAGTAGCTTGGGATGTGAACACTAACCCCAGGGCATAATTCTGAGAACAGGATGATAGATTCTCAGTCTCCTGCTCTAATTATACAGGCAAAAATTGGAATGGGAATGAGAAGAGTCAAGAACAGGACTCACGTCCCATATAAGCTTAATGGCATCATTTTCCCACGCACTGAAATATTCTGAGGGTTAACAAAAAGATGCAACAATCACCTCCACCCAGAGAGAAAGACTCAAAAAAAGTATAAAATGGAGCAACCGAGTTCCACATTAAGCAAAGCTGTGCATGGAGATATAACTGCAGAAGCAGCAATCACCAAGCAACTGTTCAAAACTGCAAAACCGTAAGGCACTAATGATGTTCCACTCATTACAATCAACACATGACTAAAAATTGACATTCATCAATTAAAAAATAAAATAAAATCACTGTACATTTTGAAAAGGCAACTGTTCCCATTTTAAAAGTTTCAAATTCTCAGCTCCAACAATTTTGCTGCTCCCCACCCCCATCCAGGCGTTGCTGACTTGCTAGACGGAGTCTTTGCTCACAAGTTCTGCAGGTTAACACAGACTTATTGCAATAAAACATCTCAAGGCCTAAACACAAAGCAATTTTTTGAGAAGTTACTCAGTGATCCCTTTAAGATCACCAACAAATGTCAGTCAGTCACTCCGCCTACCACAGTACTGTAAAGCACTCCAACAACACTACACCAAGTGCAGCCACTTGTTTTTAGTGCTTGCAGGTAGACTTGCAGCTACCTTTCCCTTCAAGATACAACTCAAGCTTTCAAACCCTGGAGCTTGAGGTCCCCTATACAGCCATAGCCACAGGAGCTATGGGGGGAGACAGCAGCAGTTGCTCGTTAATGCTACTCCACGAGTACGCTTCAGTCCCTGTCTGGAAGCCCATATCTGAGAGCAGACAGGTCCCTTAAATTCCTTTAATTCCATTCTGATCCTTCTTTGCTAGAGATGAGCAATTGCCCAAGGAGTATGAAGTCAGTGACACCAGTTTCCTTCAGAAGGTGACCTCGCACCCATTTTGGTCAGTATTGATCAGGTTCAATAAACAAAGCAGTAGTGAAAGTATTTGCGTCCCATTACTGATCCCTGAAGCCATTCAAGGATCCTTTAGACACAAAGGACCTACCAAGGGTTATTTCAGAGATTACAGTAAAGTATTGCACGCCATTTGTCTGATTCAATAGTTTAAAAAAAAATGAAATCTCATTTCTCAGAGATTAGTAAAATTATTAAAAAATGTTAAAAACAAATACAGAGGTAACTTCTCCATGTGACTCTACTGGAATATGTAACAGTTAATAACTAGGGGATAGCAGAGGTCCATCTGCGCAGAGATTTAGCAACAGCAGTTTTTAAATAACTGGACAGCGTAAATTCCAAATAATTATTTTTGCCCTTTCTAAAAGCTAAGGTGATCATAAATTTAGGACTATCCATGAACTGCACTGTATGATTTCACCAGCACAAAAGAGCATCAAGATTCATTGCAAGACAGCCTCCCCAAAACCGTCAGTTTCAAACAGCTGACTTTGGTCAGCACATCCAGAAATAAATAAGAAAAGGTATAGGAATGAGACACCCAACGGAAGACCCTGGTGTGACTGCTGGCATGGAAGAGTCTGGGAGGCTGGGACAATCCGGCAGTCCCAGGGATTGTCTGGCTTAGGTCAGCAGCTCCGTGACACAGGTGGTCTCAGGACGGGTATTTGGTACTTCATGACTGAGCTCGCCTAAGGCGACTCAGTCAAGTCTTGTGGAGTCATTTTGAATCAGTCCAAACCTGGAGGATGTAACAAACAAGTCTCCCAGGGTTTTGATGAGTGTCCCAGCTGTCAGTTCCATACGGCAGTCCTTCCAGAGGGGAGCAGAAGTCACTCTGCCAGCATTCGCAGGCGCCGCTCATGCAGCAGCAACGTGATCTCCCTCACTATCAACGGTGAAATGAACAGGATTGTTGAACTCGTCTGTGGAAAGAAGCAAATCCAAAACAATTAGCACAGAGCAACCAGAGCTGCAGCCACCCCCGCTCCAGTGTGCACCCAAGGCCACCCCAGAAAGACACAGGCTAAGAGAAGGAATGACAGAGTAGCACAGCAGAGGAAGGACTGAGCTTGCAGGAAAGCTCATACAATTTCAGCTGTCATGATCACCCTTTCATAAAGATGAGCTCTTCAGCTCCTCAGTGACCTTCCTCCTCACCACCTCTGCTGGTTACCGAAGTGGCCTTCTTCCTTGTCAGCACAAAGACATCTCCTGGCACTCCCAGCAGGGAAGACCAAGTGAATTGTGCAGCGTTCACCACTGTGATGATGCTGAGTGGACATCAGGGCCTCAACAGTTCTCTGCCCCAGCAGCAAAACAGGGGCAAGGCATTTTCAGTTTAATTTCAATATCCTCATCACTCCTTCCATTAATCTTCAAGACCTAACAAGCAGCTTCACTTCAGCTCTCTGAAAATACGAGAAACTATGTATCATGGAGATACAGGAGGGAGAAGTCCAGCCTTGGAAGTCAGTCAGGTGGTACGAGCTTTAGGAAATGCATACAGGTATTTTTGGGCAAGTATTTTTGTGTCTCTGCTACAATCTCAGTTCCTGTTGGGTAACATGACTTTAAAGGATCCAAAATGAACCCACCTGACTTAAACAATCTGAGGCAAAGCCACACCACAGGCCACTTTGAGAATGGTACCAGAAGTCACAATTCCCAGGTTCTCACAAAAACCTCCTATGGCAAATTGTGCTTTGACAAAGAATTTTTAATAAAGGTGATTTCTTACCATTAGAATGAAGAAATAGAAAACCCACATCCATCCCAGGTTCTCCTGGATCAAAGACACTAGATACTAAACAGAAATGAAAAAAATATTATTCAAACTGGGGAGATATGCCTGAAAGTCATGCTTAACACTTTCATTTTCTAGACTTTGTGGGCTGTTGGCACTCCACACAGAGCTGATCACAAAATCTTCCCACTGATCTTTTCCTGTCAGAAGAGATGACTCAGGACAGCAGCCTTTTTCTGTATGAAACCCACAGTTTCAGCAAAGCAGAGACACCATCCTGAAGCTTTACAGTAACTCAGAGCAGCACAAAGACAGAACTGAACTACAGTTTCAAAGGGTGACAAATTGGCTCTGCTGAATACAAGGTTTTTGCACGGAACACTGGGACATAAGTGGATGTAAGTACTCTCAGAAGAACTAAAAGCTCTAGAATGGCTCATAAATTACACAGGACACATTTTCAAGAGCTGTGCAACCAGTAACTACTTAACCCTTCATCCAGGCAAGACACTTGAGACCACACTCTGTTCTGAGCTGCACGCTGGCTCAATTGGGCAGCCCAGGCCACACAAGAAAATGTATCCCTTATTAGCAGATTTATATTCAGATGCTGCACAAGGGCCTCCCTTCTTCACTTCTGGGTGTATCAGAACAGATCTGAATTTCTAACACGCTCATTGTGCGTTTGCTGTTATTCACACACCCCCGGAATGACGTCCTGGTTGTCTCTGCTGGAATAAATGCAGTGTTGGAAGGGGAGGCAGGTGGAATCTCTCAGAACCAAAGACCCAATTTTTATGATGACGTGCGTATGTGTGTGGGAAGACAAAAACACTGAGATGATGCCAGAAGAACACTGAGTGTAACAGTGCACTTATACATGTCCTCAAAGCACTTGTAATTTTCCATGTTCAGAGGAGATAAGCAGCATCTATCCCACGAAAGAGCGACTGAATGATTGTATTTATCAGGCAATCAATGGCAAGCACAAACCCAAATCTCCTTCTAGAAAAGGAACTCGCACGCCTGGCCTGCATCCTTGGTATTTTACCACCACTGGAGGACGCCTGGAGTAGAACTGGCTCCGATCTCCCTACTAAATCCTCCCCAAAGTACCACTGTGTTCTTTCACGTAGCTAACACTTGTATTTGAGAAGAAAACAACCCCAGTGGGCACACTGTCAGCTTCCTCCTCTGCAACACTCTAGTCCTCAGACCTCTGGCAGCATACTGTAAGGACTATTGAAGCAAGTGGGGCTGGATTTACAAGGTGTAAAAGATATCCACAGACAAAGAGAGTAAGCACAAGTAAGAGCAAATTTTAAATCACTTCATAAACGCTGTAACATTCATCATAAGTATTCCAATTTTACTCAGTTATAGAGATATACTTTTCTTTAAGAGGTCTTCCTATCACCTCAAAACAAAAAATCTCCAACTTTCAAAATACTTTTTCACTCTCTGCAAAGCTTTTTGGAGTTCAGGATATGAAAATCTCTAAAATTCATTTGAATTACAAAAGTGCCTTAACATTAGCACTATTAATACTTAGTTTAGTCCTTAATTACATTGTTTCCACTGGAAACTTTGTTAAAACAGACAAGTTCCCTTGGTTGTTTCTTAAGTAATTATTTTAAAAATCCCCCAACCCTCTCTTTCTCTCCCCATACAACTCTGGATTGAGGAATGCACTAACATCTGTAACCACAACAGGCACTTTTCTTCCTTCCCCAGACCTCTCTTTTCCTTTGGCAGCCTCACCTGGCCCACAGCAGCACCAATACTGCCTGTTCCATCCACAATTCCCGTGACTGTTGCCAGAGCTTCGCTGCTGCCTTTCACCAGATCCTGACGCCCCAGGTCAGCAGAAATTGCAGAACTGATCATGTTAGAGGGCCCTCCAATGAAAAACCCTGAAAGTGACAAGGAAACAGCCTTGGTGCAAAACAAATACTCAGATTCTCAACAAAACACCTTCAAAACACAGATTTTCTACCATGCAAAGCTCAGGACAAGAATTAAGTCTATGGACAGTGCTCAGAGCCTAGCTGCAATTAAAGAGGTACCCGAAACATACAGTCATGGAGCACCCTGAATATCTGGAGTACCCACACAGAAACAGCCAACAAGAACATTTTAATTACTTCGGAGTAGCATACCCCCATGCTGCAGCCTCAGTCTCCAACAGTTCATGGAGGAGATGGAAGGCAAAAAAAAAAAAAGGACCCACAACAACAGGACAGAGAGTTCTGAAATAAGAGTGTTTGGAAAGAAAGGCTCTATTCATGCAGGCTTAATTCCATAACACAGCACAGTATGCGTGGTGGCACACAAAGCTTGTGACCTCTCACAGTACACAGGGTATTTAGGATTCTGACAAACACCCTCAAATTTGAGCTGCAGCTCATGACCCTGCCATATACCCGCTTCCTCAGATACCAGCTCACTGGTATTTTGGCATAAATCCACCTCCATCATACTGAGCCAAGGCAGATCCCCTCAGCTCCAGGCCACCATTCTATACAGTCTGTATTCTATACCTCCCTCTGTAAGGCAGTTTTCCTAAACTGTTTTCCAAAGGTAACAGAAACTGGGCCCCAGTTTTCACCCTTTCTGCAAAATCATCAGAGATGGCAGCACCCACAAACACCTTACCACCACGTGGCTGGTGTTACTGATTGTTCTTCAATGGATTTAGACGTCTACCAGCATAACAGTGGCTTTTGAGAAGTTACCTGTAATAGCCATGATCACAGCATTGATAGGTTTGCTGTTTGGGGAACCTGCAAGAGAAAGACCAGGTGAGCGTAAATAAACTTGAATAGTAAGAGAAATCTGTCTCTCTGAGGAAGTCAGACTCAGCTCAAACTCTCTCATGAGTAAGTATTCAGCATTTGGATAAGTCCTTTCAGTCATTCTCCATTTTCCAAAACATTTTTTCAAGTACAGAGATTGGACCTGGAGGTAGTAACCCAGCAACTTCCCAAACAATGCTGCACAATAAAGCAAAACATGCAAATCCCCATATCCTAATTCCTCCTTACAAAGCCATGTCTGAGCATGTACAGGTTCTCCTTTCCAGCAGCACATGTACATGCAGCTAGTTTCCCATTACAGTCCCTCAGTGCTTTTCAGACAGTTTTCCCTGATACCTCACTTCCAGGCAGCACCTGAATTCCTCACTCACTTCCACTCAGGGCCCACACATGGTGAGTTACTGTGCAAGGCAAGGTGCACCCTCATCACAGATTCTCAGGCCATTATTACTCTTATGTGCAACACCCTATGGGCATAACAAGGTTTCCTGTTTTGGCTGATGGAAGCTGAATTATCACACTGCAGGAACTTTGGATCACCTGAGACTTCTGTATCTGTCTGGACAGTAGCACATTTTGAGTTAAGCACAAGGCATCTGCTGCTCTGGCTGCTCTGCTGTCTAGTACAAACTTCAAACCTCATCAGCAATAATTTCATGTTTACTTCCAATTCACTTTTTAAAGCAATAAGTTAGCACAAGAGCCTACAAGAACTCCACCAAACCCAATCCTTGCTATTCAACAATAATAACTTATTGACCTTACTTCAAGACCATCTGAGTAAGCCTGCATGCTTCCAAAAGCCACACTTCTCATGTCCAGCTCTGGCAGACATTTCTACCCACAGATCTCAAAGTGCTCTACAAAAGTCTCTCTGGACCACCACCCCATTTTGGAGGAACACACAGAGAAGTGAAACAGCATCCCAGTGAGTTAAATCACGCTGGTACCACAGGACATCGTCTGAAGACACATACCTGTCACCCCTAGAAGTGCTTCATAGATGTTTCATAGGAATTACACCTTCCCATCTCCTTGCACTCTGTTTTCCTGAGATTCCTTTCAATAGCCAGACACCAAGAACTATATCTATCATAAAAGAGGCAGAAACTCTCCAATTTCACCACTTACAGAAGTGTAAGTAGTGAAGTCTAAGAGCTTCTCCTGCCTCTGAGTAGTGTATATATACTCCAGCACAGATCTGTCCACAGATTCTCTTTCCTCATAGTATAGGGAAGCAGCCAAGATTTCTAACTCTACCAATTATGGTGTTGACATAATGACAATGCCAAAAATCTCACTGACACTGGAGAAGGATCAGTACCAGAAGGATCAGTACCATAACTCACCACTATAGGGAAATCCAGCCACTCAGAGAATTCATTTCCAGCCCATTAACCAGAGAACAGATTTCTTTCTGTGCAGTGCCACACTTGAGCAAAATAGATCAAAAGGCACCATTCTGATCCAGAAGCAGTTTCAAGACCAGAAAACATAATGAGAACAGGCTGTACTCTAGTTCTCTCTAGGATGCCCCGAATGAACCTCTTATCCCTGCGCAGCACACGCATACTCACGGCTGTATCCAAAGAGAGAGCCCACAGCGAAGAGCAGGCTCACTGCTAGCACTGGGGCTCTCTTCTGCAGCACATCAGAAATCAAGCCCTGGATAGTCCCACCTGTTTAAAAAAAATATCACTGTCAGGCTCAGGATGCTGACACCTTGAACAAAGCTCATTTCACTGAGTGCAGCGGCCTCCGGCTTCCTCACCAACACACATTCCCTCTAAAATCCTGAGAACTAAGCTTCCTGCCCTTACTGCCGGGGATACAGAGACAACAGTAAATTTAAGTGTCTCAGATAAAACAGGGAAAACTACTCAGTGTTCTACTGGGGATGTATTACTTCTTTTTTTCTGGCATGCAACTACATGCTAGAAAATGGTATGCTCCTACTTTCCTTTCTCTTCCCCTATAGGACCATCACAGCTCTATGACCACCGCAACGCTGGATTACGCAAGCTGAACACTGTGGCTGGTTCCTTTAACTGAAAGTGCAAGAACAGGCAGCTCTTTCTCACAGGAAAAACACTATTACACAGGGGCCTCACATTCCCTGCTGTCTTCACCTACTTAGGGCAGGTGCAACTGAATGCAACAAATGCCAAAAGAGAGAAAAAATCACCTTACGTACCATTGCTACCTCTGCAGGAACTGCTCTGCTGGTAAAAGCCAGAATGCTGAGAAAGCCTCATGCAGAAAAGGCCACAGAGGCAAAAACACTGACCCTGAACAGACCCAAACGAGGATGTCTATTAGAGGAAAGCTAACTGGACAAGGGAATAAAGCAAGAACCTGAGCACAGGAGATTGGAAGTCTAAACACATATACAATATATTCTTTATTCTGGAGGAACCTGGTCAGATTTTGCAGCCAGCAGAAACAAGAGTAATTACATTTAATTTCTGAACATAACACCGCTGGTGCCTGCTCTGCTGAGATCTGCAATGAGTCTGTCCTTAAAAACACTGGACAGAAGGACAGTACAGAACCCACTAAGCCCAGATCTAAATCTTCCCCAAGGGTACCTGTCAGAAAGGAAGCAGCAAGCAGGGGCCCCATGTTGTACATAGCACTTTACAAGAAGTCCTAGTCAGTGAAGAAAAGTGCCAGCTGGGGGTAGTTTTCAGGAGTGTGACAGTGCCCTTCAGTTAAATGTAAACTCTTTAGGGGGTCGTATACTTCGTGTTTAAGAAAAAAAAAAAAAAGCCAAGCAGCCACATACATAACTGGACTTTTCCCACATTCAGTGAACAGCTAAATCCCACTGAACACCACTGCTCTGGCTGCATTCACTGTCTTTCATTCTCAAATACTATGGACGCAGCTGCAAGAAGATGTCACTCCCCTGCTCACTCACCTATGATTCCTCCCACATCATACCAGATAGAGAGCTGGTCAGCTTCTGCTTCTTTCCATCCAAAGTTGTTGCTGAGGTAGAAGGGCAGCCAGAAGAAGAATGAGTAATTCACCAGCTTCAAGCAGGCATAGGCCAAGGAGTACTGGAACAAAGAGAGGGCCAGAGAGCAGTTAGCACTTGACAAATGCAAACAGCACTTCTGCTTATTCCCATAAAGCTCTGGATCCAGCTAAAGCTTTCAGGGGAAAGCGCTTCTGAATTTCATGTAAGGCAGCATCATGAAAGCTTAATGCTGAACATCAAAGGGAACCCAGGCATACAAAAATCACTGTCAAGAAGGTTATTTTTTTATCACTGAATGCAATGGGTTAAAACACTTTCAGTGTAATCTTGAGAGGAGATGACACCAGGCTTCAAAAAAAGCAAAGAAAATTTAATTCACCTTCTGAAGAGAAGGGAGCCAACCACGTGACATGAAACAAGCTTGAGATTTAGTCATCTGTGCATCATGCTGAGAAAAGTTATGTGAAGTGGTTCCTCTGTGCTATCTTGTGCTGCTCAGAAGGCTCATCTGCTTAGAGCACCAGAGGAGAAAGCTTCATCCGTAATCCCCAGGCAGGTATTCCAGGACACAGGATGAAAGGTTTGGCCAAAGCTGAGCAGAGGCCTCCAAACCCAACAGCTGAGACAACCTCCTTCTTCTGGCTGTTGGGCTCAATTTGTCCTTAGCTACCAGATCTCCTCCTTCAGAGCCTTTGTGTGTGGCAAAGATTAGTTCTCAGGGACTGCTGCCCCAGCATGAGGAGGGACAGGTCACCCTATTTCAGTAAAGCCGCCTGATAAACACGGGCACAGCAGTTCAAGGAACCCATGTGAAGAGGCAAACAAGGATGAAGATGTTAAAGCACAGCCTTTGAGACTGTGTGCATATGGACACTTGATTCTGAATTTCAAAAAGCAGATCTTTTTACATATTAAGCGCCACAAAATCATCTCTTCTGAATTTATATTATTTTAATAGATACTGACTTTTTAGCTGTAGTATTAATGCTTTTTCACTCTTACAGGACACAAACTAATTTCCACCATACCTGGAAGACACAGGGATGTTTGGTAGCGTTCTCCTGCCTCTGGGTGTGAAAAGTGCACTGTACAAAGTGATGTTTATTACAATGCACTAAGAAACTGTCTGTGAGATTGTTTGAGTGATTAAACACCGAATTCCTAGAGGCTGAGGGGAAAGCTGTCTGTACTAAAACTCTTCAACCGTATCACTCAGCAGGAGATGAGAGAAGCTACAGAAAAAATATGCCAAATAAATTCTTTGTAGAATCTTGACAAGGCTTTGGAGATTCTCTCAGTATTTGGTCTCTCACCAATCTGACATGGCATCCCTGTTTCGCTGGGCACTAATCTGACATCAGATAAAACTCAGAGGTGTTCAGGTTGGTGGATTAGGGCATGGAACATGTCCTCAAAACCCAAAGTACAAAGCCAGCAACCTCAGTTGCTGCCACCTCCTTTTGCTCAGGCCAGTGAAAAGGTCACACATCAACTGAGACAGATGCCACCACTAACATTTTGTGTGAGGCATTTCCCCGAGGAGGAAAGAACTCAAGATGGGTTTGCTTCCTTTTGCCATCCCTCAACTAAGGCCTTAACAACAGGACTGGGGTTGTCCTGCACTCAACACACTGACACTTCTAGGATTTCCATCCATCCCTTCTAGATTTTCTGTTGCCTTAATCACAACAGCCAACTGCTTTGCTCATTAAGGGTACCTGACAACACTGCCCATTCAGTAGTTCTGCTCCATGACAAATCCAGACAGTTCCCACTGTTCTTCTGAGCCAGCCACTCTGCCCCCCTTTCTTGTATTGGCTCTGGTACTCAGGGGGGACACAGCCCACAGACACAGAAGGTTACCACTGGTTAACTTCTCAGCTGAACATGAATTGGGCAATACTGCTGATACAGAAGCACAAGTTGGCAAGGGTCAGGACAAGGATATGTAGAAACGGCATCACCAGGCCTTGGTTTCCTGTTGCTCTTAAGAAATCCCACACCCTTTGCCAGACATCACATCATGCTGATTCAGGCTTTTCAGGCCAGCTTTCTGCTTTAAGATAACTAAAAAACCCCAAATCTCAGTACCAGTGCCACAGAGCTCTGTGTGATGCTCAGTTAGGAGTGAGAACCCCATTCCTCAGGGCAGGCATCTATCTTACCAAGGAAGCATCCTATAGCCGCCTTTGCTCATGGACTCCCTTCCAAATTCACAGCAGGAAGGGCAGGACCTCTGCTGCCCTTCCCTGGCTCATTACATGCACTCCATGAAGCAGGATGGGAAGAGCAACACACACCACACACCCAGACAGCATCATCCATGCACACAAGGGTAACAGGCCCAACCCCAACATTTTAACAGCGTGAGACTTCAGATGTCAACCACTACAACATATGGTCAACATATTAACAATGATGTGAACAAATCCTGACAACACAAAAAGCCAGCTTTATGTTTAACAGATAAGTCAGCTCTTACTTAAGAACCTGTGTCCTCACCAGTACTACACCAGGAAGGCAACAAGCTTGGAAAAAGCCAATGGCCTTGGGCTGGTTGTCATTGTCTGTTGCTTGAATGGAGTAATTCCGGTCATCATCATCTACATTGTCATTGCCCATCAGAGGTCTGTTGGCATCTTCTTCCACACTGACTTCATCATCATCTGCTCCAAGCTCAGGGAGGCCTAAGTTTTACAAGGAATAAGCAACAGGAAAAACGGACCACAGCCTGCTCACCCTCTCCCCACTCTAAAGCTATGCTCACTTCTTTTAAGCAATTCTACCTTCTAGCAATTCCCTTGCTCTCCCATACCTCCATCCTCCTTTGGCTTAGAAACTCTTCTAGATGGTGTTCTGCAGTGCCGCCAGTTTCTACCCTTTGTCTTCTAGGGCTCTTGAAAGTATTGTCTGATCCTGGCGTCGGCTTTGTCTGTTCTGAGTGTCTGGCCATTAGTTGGAAGACACAACAAATTAGTGCATTTCCCCCCTTATTGAGGGGTTGGGATCCTCAGCCCTGGCTCCTGGGTGCCACCTCCCTTGAATGTGGAGGCTGAGTGTAGCAGCAGGGATGTAGACACCTGCTGCCTGTGCACACCTTTGCTGGAATGGAAGGCCTGGGAACTGCATTGTGCTTCCTGGGATGCAGAGCACTCTTACAAGCACTCTTTATGGCAGCTTTAGTGCCACCAACTTTACAGCCTTTGCAGGCACCTGGGAAACCTCCTCCATGGCCTTGTCAAAGCCCCAAGGTTCTTTTGTTTTCCTGTTACACTCTGACTTGCCTGCCACCTTCTCAGAGAAGAAACACATCCAACCCAAGAGTTTTTTATCTGTCTGTGGGAGTCCTGCAGACCAAAACTACTTTCCTTTCCCTTTGCATGGTTAAGGCTTGCCATAGTTTTCTCCAACAGCCAGTTATCAGTTTGTCTGCTGTTTCTTTAACAAATACTGATGTTTCAGGTGAAGGAAAACTGGTATTTAGGCATATCCTAATGGAGATGTTAGAGCCAGGCCGTTTTATTTTGCTTTTAAAAAACATCCAGACCCTATTCACATGATGCAGCGTAGCATTTAGTGTGATCTTGGCAAGTAAAGCATTTGCTCCATTAAATGCACTAAGGTACAAGACCATTTGATAAGAGCCCTGAGGATAAATGCTGTCAGAATGAGCAGTACTACATGGAAAGCTGCAGCTCTGCTTTCCATGAAGGGACTGAAATAGCACAGCTCTTCCACTCACCAACTTCCTTCGGCGATGTCAGGAGCCCGAAGAACACAATGACTCCTCCAGCAAACTGTACCGAGGCAGTCACCAGGAAAGCATACTGAGGAGAAATAAATAAAGCATTCTTCCTTAAAGCGCTTTCAGTCACATGCACCTCCCTCACTAATGAGCGTTTCTTCACATTCCAACCTCATCAGAGAGCAAACACAGCTACAACAACCCAGACTGCATCCGTAACACTTGGAAATGAGTGATCTCTGCATCTCCTGAACACACTGTGTCCTATCTAGGCCTATCTGTACTGAGGTGACAGCAGTGAGGAAGCAGCTGAGCCAACACAACCAGAGATCCAGCTCTATTGGAAGGGACTGCTCAAAGAAGGGTCAGGCACCAAGGTTGGTCAGAACTTTAGTCAATCAGATCTTGAAATCCTCCACAGACAGATCCTCCAGGCTCTGTCCCCTTGTTCCATTGCTTAACATACATCATAGGAAAATAGTTTTCCAAATATCCAGTTGGAACCACCCCTGCTTCACTTTATACCCACTGCTTTTTCGCTCTCTCACAGTGCAGTCCAGGAAAAAGTCTGGCTCTGATTTCTCAGCGATCTTCTCCCAGGCTTTGGAAGGCTGCTCTTGGTACCCTAAACCTTCTCATGTGCAGAGTGACCAGCACAGCTCTGCCAGCCTGTCCTCAGAGGCCCCATGCTGTGAGATGTGCTGGGTCACTGCCATTCCCTGTGCCCCGCCACAGGACAGCCTGGCCTCTTCCCAGTCACAGCAGCTATGCCTCCATGCCCTTCCAGCTCCAGTGACCCCAGTCAACTGAGAACCTGTGCTGGATGACTCTGAAGAGCACTTGAAGCCACCCAAATCAGAAAAAGGTACAATGTGACACTAGAGCTCCTCAGTAACATCAGTCCAGTTTACAGGGGAGTCTCAGGCTCATTTCTCCCAGTTTGGAAGAGTCAGGAAAGGAACAGCCTTTTTATTCTGCCTACTGCTTACCCCCACAGAACTCAGGAAGGTGAAATTGGACACATGAGGCTGCTGCCTCTCAAAGACAGGATAAGAAACCAGTGTCTCATAACCCATTCAGACATGCAGGTGTGTAGCTAGAAGCCAGGCAGCAACACCTACCTCATAGCCATATTTGAGAACGCAGGAGGCAAGGAATGCCCCAAGGATATTTCCCACAGATGCACAGGCACTCCAGAGTCCAAACACAAAACCTCTCCTGCAGAAGGGGAAAAAGATTTGAAGCAGGCAATGTGAGGACAGATGACATTAGGAACGAGACAAAAACAAAACATTCAAGTGAACTTTAACCTATGAATAAAGTTACACCATTTTCCCTGACCACTTCAAAGAGACTCAAAGTTAATTTAAAACAATAATAACACATAATAACTTGGTGGGGCCAAATAGATAAGTGAGGAACCCTGAAACATCTGTGTTAAAGCAGAGTGAGCTGGCAACAAGTTTACAAACTATGACTCCAGCTCATCTGCAATACCCCAAAGTGAGAGTAGAATCTACCATGAGTCAGTTACCATTTGCTCTCTTTATTGGCAAGTAGACAGAAACAGGTTTTCCAGTGGTATGAAAACTAAAATTGAGTCACTCCACACTACGGGATTTTTTAAGTTTGAACCTGTGCTTTTAACACACACAGTTGTGTTCACACCAGGCTGTTCTGTAGCTCCGGAAAAAAGAGAAAGAGAAAGAGAGAGAGAGAATGTAACAAGTAAGGCATATTTCATCCTACCTAATTATAGTTATGATCTAACAGTTGGCCTTTCTAGTTTGAGAACTTCAGCATGATCTGTTACTCAGCAGGTCATATAAGTGAGTCACTGAAGAAAACTCAACTTACCCAGCTTTTCCAAACCAATTTCCCATGACAGCAACCACACAGGGCCAGCCAGTGGACTGCAGCAAGCCATTCACAACCCAGAGACAGCAGTAGAACCACTTGTTGTAGAAATGCAACCATTCTGTCAGTGTGCCAAAGGAGAATACCTAGAGAGGAGCAGGGGGAAAACAGAGAAGACACCCTGAGGCTACTGATGAAAGACAGTCAGGAGTGGGGTCTGAAAAAAAGGAACAAGCTTTCAGGGAGCTGTGCAGGGCCAGGGCAGAGGCCAGGCTGGCATTGTTTGGGACACAGCGCAGGGCTCACAGCACCCTCTGCTGAGCCAGCACAGCTCTGACTCCAGAGACAAATGTACTATCACGGCACTTCCTCTCCAAAAGACTTTTGTCTCCCCAAACAGCACAGTTACACCAGCAGAGGAGAAGGAAGAGACAAATACTTTAAGTGACAACACTAAAAATACAGTAGCCTCTTGATCTGCTGCTGTACTGACATCCTAATCCATAAGGCTCTCTGCAAACACAGAACCCTCACAGGTCATGGATCTTCACCAAATTTAACATAAATACTACAGCCAGGTCTCAAATTACTAAGTGCTCTAACCCAAACCAGCCAAAATAAACACACATTGTGGCACAGGGTGCTTGAGGCACACTTGTAGTCACGTGTTTGCAGAGCCCAATAGGCCACAGTGGGGTTTGTAGCCACTGGGTAAATCAAACACACTCCACACATTTTACTGCTACTTTAATAACCAGAAAACCACCATGAGATAAAACAGATTCACACTTATCTGCAGCGGCTTGAACTTGAAGAATGCTTTTGTTTTAAGCAGACATTCCTTTTTGACACATACCCTCCTAGCAATTACATAAAATAAGTAAATGAATGCCTGGGATTGTTAGCACGTCCTTTAAAGAACAGAGCAAAGATTGTGTTTGGAAGCAAAAGCCTCAATAACAACATACATGGTCTCAGAGATTAAGTTATACTACAAAACAGTCCCCAAAATCCAAATACACCAATCTTGAACAAAAGCTGTTCATCAACTCTCTAGACAGTGCCTCAGACTTAGGAATTCCCTTCTGACACAGCGTCCAGAACTAGACATTTCAGGAAGGGGAGAACCATCTACGCTCAGTGCTTTAGACAATGCAGTACATGCATCCAGCACCAAGTTATACCTGCAGGCTTTGAGACCACTGAGGTACAGCTACAGCTCATGAGCAGATTCACACAGAAACAGAGCCTCTTCTCCCCTACAGCAAAACCTTGCCCAGAAACCCTAAGGAAGACTTTTAAATCCCACTACTACGTTCCAACTTACCACCAGAGCAGAGGAACACATGCCAAAAGACAAAACCCAGCGTAAATTCAGGCGGTCCCCAACTATGCCACTGACAAAGAGACCCTGAGAACAAAACACAGCATTAAATAAAGCCAGAAGATTTTCACTTTATAGCTGTAAGAATTAAAATGACATAGAAAGGCCAAACTAATCCAAACACTGCTGTTATACCAACTTACAGTTTGATTCTAACCACTTTTCTTGTCATCAAAGAAACCCTGCTTGTAGCTGCTCATTACATTTCTTGTTTAAAATAATTCAGCTGAGAACTCTTGGAGAGACAGAACTAGTCCTCCCTGGTGACAGAAGTGTAAGAAATTCTGAAGTGATAGTATTTCCCTTGTGTTTGCTAACAAGCATCTTCACATGGGTGACAGGCATGGGCAGAACTAACAGAAAGCAAAAGAGAAAAGATTTGCCTCTGAACTAAGCTTTTTATTGTGGGTGAGATGTTCCCCGTAAGAGTCAACCAAAGCTGAGCAGCTTGGGGTTAGCTTTACTCACCACAGCATAGGAAAACAAAAAGATGGTGTCCAGTGTCCCCAGGAATAGAGTTGCTTCTTCTGCATTAGGAAATAAATGGCTGCTGTTCCAGAGCTACAGAGAGAAAAATTTGACACGTGAACAGGGAGAGGTGTAGCTCATTCTACTCTTTCTCAGTGGAAACCCCAGCTCCAAAGCAGAACAGCATCTGGCCCAAGCAAGCTCCCATTCCTCCAGGACTTTAATTATCAAATCAGGAACAATTCTGGCATTATCTTCTGGCAGAAAATGTCCTCTGACACTTTGCTTCACTTCTAAAAGGCAAGCTAGCAAACCAGAAGTGAGAAATGCTCCTTTCACCTGGATCAAGACAAATGACTGGCAAAACAAACCCTACTTCTAACAAGCATGCAACTGCTAGACAGCTTCTTACTGTGAGACACTGATGAGCATTTTAATGAATAATACAATAAAGGCATATTCCGTTTTATGTGCAGCATCTCTTCTGTACTTCTCTCACTGTCTTCATTAAATGAATAATTCCCTCAAAGTATGTGTGGCAGCAGCCAAAATAAGAAATGACAGAAAACAAACAGAAAAGAAAGACCACACAAGGAACAAGGGGAAGAAATAGACTGGTTGGAAACTATTTACAACAAACTCCAGTCACTAATGTTGTCAGGTTTTGTGCTTACCCTGAGTTTCACTTTACTTTCAATATGATCAAAAAAAGGGAAAAAGTCTCACTTGTCCCCAAAGAAAGATTAATGAAATCAGGTAAAAAAAATCAAGCTTTGAGGATAACTTGAAGAATGAATAAAGTTAATCAGAACAAAGTTTTCTTCCCTTCTCACCATGGCTATACTGGAAAACAAACAAACCCAACCCAAGCCCAACCTAGGGGTATGCCTAACTCAAATATCATCAGTTTCAGTTTGATTCTACCTCTCCAGGAGAACATCCTATACAGACAACACTAATCATACACCCACTTACTTTAACAGATGGAACCTAAATTGATACCTAAAGGACCAGTTTGACCATTTTTCTTGTTCAGACATGCATCTCAACATCCAGCAAACACCAAATCATCTATATATTAAAAAAAACAAAACAAAACAGCTTCCAAAATATACTAGTTGTTTGAATGTCAGTTAAGGAACTAAATATAAACACCTTGTATTTTATTTTTGCATCCCTGAGACGCTCACTCCTTTTGGCCATACTATAAAATCCTGAGCACATTGCAAGCCAAATTGACTGTTTTCACTTATCACAAGAAAGAAGTCAGCATTTATCATCCCTCTGTTCCTTCTGTCAAACATTCAAATAACCAATGATTTCTCATGCAGGCAGCGCTCCAGCAGCTGACTTGGAACTCCCTGCTCTAATAGATCTCATGGCCTGTGACCAAGCTGTTAATGTGAGATTTCTTCCACTTCTCAAAAGCATCGGGACAATGCATTGCAAAAAACAAGCATGGCCCTAAAGACCCCATGGCAGGAACCAGGAGGTAGTTCTTGCATTCCCATTTGTGAGAACCAAGCAGTTTAAAACCTCCTTTCCTGCAAGCAAGCACTGCCAAAACTCCCACTGCTTTCACCGAAGCCAGGATTTTGCAGACAAGGCGTAATGGATGTTCAGCATGGAAATCAGACCTTTTAGATGCAAGATAAAACAACACTCTTCACTATCAACTTAGGATAAGCAGTTAGCACGCTCAGACACCTCTTTTCTCGTGATTTGGCTATCCTTTTAAGAGAGTGGCAGGAGCACCACTGCCACAGAGAAAGCACAGCCAGGATTTCATAGAACTCTCTGTAAGCCCATTAACTGCTTTGGTTTATTGCCTCTGACACTTCAGAGCAAGAGTCCCTGTTTCCCCCTCCTCCATGCTGCTGGCTATTGCAGACTCTGCTAGGGCCCCCATTTCCATCGGAACACTGGAGCTTCTTGAGAAGTTTCTCTCTGAGTACCACTAGGGAAGACTTCAGCATCGCCTGGTGATCCATAACACTACACTGCCAACACCTGAAGTTCCCCCTCACATTCTGAGAAGTGAGGAACACCAAAGGGGGCCTCTTCAGCCCCACAAGCTCAGCCTACTGGCAGCTGCCCACCTGTCCTTGCACTTCCTTCTCCCTCGTGTCCTTACCTCATGTGGCCGGAGCTCGGGGGCCGTGCTGTTTAGGCAGGAGGGAGTCCATTGGCTGGAAATGCTGACTTTGACATTACCGAATGTCTTTCTTGAGCATGGAGCAGGGAATAACTGCCAGAAAACAGACAGACACAGGTTGGCTGAATCTTCTCTGGAGGTCAAGGGGGAAAGGGTAAAAATACAAATTTCTGAGCAGAGATAAGCTCAACCTACCTGAAGAAGGTCAGCAGGAACACAACAACATGATGGTGGGTGCAGTGGGACAAAAGGCCTCTGTTGGCAGGCTGCCTCCGTAAGCCTCCAGGCACAGCCATGTTCCTGGCAGCCCTACCCCTGCTCCTGCCTTAGCCACGAGGGCTGGATGGTGATTAGGTCATTTTTCTTCTCACTTAAACAGAAGAAGAGAAAACATATTTGAATTAAAACACATACATGAAGAACAGCTCTGTTCCCCAAACAGCTCAAATTCAGATGGAACAACTCTATGCCGTGCCTTTCCAACTTGTTTCACACCACTACCCATCTCATCACTTGTACATTCCTCAGTAACTTCCATGGCTTACATTGCCATGTTATTCCCATTCTCCCAGTACCCTCACGGCACTTCTCTTTTGTTTCTCTCCTAGCAGCTGCCTCTTCAGTGCCCAGGACCAAAGAGTACCCCCTGGATCTACCAGCTTCCAGTATTCTCCCATTAAAGACCATTCTGCACCATTTACACACAGGGTGCACTACAGAGTGGCCATAAATAAGAGCTTTCCACTGCTACCTGGCTGGACACAGACAGGTGATGAAGCCATGAGAGCAGCATTTGGCTATGGGTGGAGAAGGGTTTGGGATCTGACTGCCTCATTAATTGAAAGAATATACCCAAGAGTGGACATGCATAGATGGAAAAAGGGAAGTAACTGTGAGGACAGTGTTGAAATCCAGCAGCTGGAATCCTTGCCTATTTATTCTCAAGCCTAACACTACAGCTCCATCTGTCACTAACCCATTAACACAGCACACGACAAGTGACACCTTCCCGTCCCTACCTGTAGGGCATGGGTGACATCTGCCTCAACTTCGAGATAACCAGAAGCTATCAGCACTGAGGGAAGGCCATGACAGACACACAATTTCCTCATGCTGCTCCATGTCACACTACTCCACTCCCCCAGCTGCGCTGGCATGGCCGAGGAACCATTTCTGCTAACAGATTTTGGGAAACAGCCCCACTGGGCAGAGAGGGGGTGAATCTCTCTCCACACATTTCAGAAGACATGCCAACACCACAAACATTCTGAATGCTGAGGAGAGGTAAAACAAAGCACCATCCCTGTTCCCCCAAAGGATCAGCACTGAAATAAGACAGAAGATAATGACTTTGTGTTCTTCTGTATCCACAGGCATTGTTTGTAATTATTTGCACATCTGACAGAAGATTTTACAAGTTCAGTTTCATAACCTCACTTGGAGAAAGTGGAAGTCATTGCCCAGACAGTCTCTCACCCAAATTTCTGCTGCTGAAAACCCTTTATTTTACACAGACTTTCTGTTTCTCCTTTTTAAAGGTTCATCAAGACACCTTTCACTGCTGGCAGCCTCCCTTCGCTGTTCTCTCAGTGATGACACACGCCTGACTAACAGCAATATCCAGCTACTGCTGGACACATGAACCATCACAGAAACCGACATCACATCTGACCTCCAAAACAGAGTGCGGCACGGAGACCCTCGGAGTAACACGGGCCCAGCCATGACAGCTTTGAGACACTGGAGTCACGTTTATCCTTCACCACACCTGAACACCTCCATTCTCATCCAGGACAAATGCAGCGAGTCTGTACAAGACCTGACACCATCTGTCTCCATCTACACAGCCCAGGTGCCCTTGAGCCACACTGCCACTGCTCGGGCTGGCACAGAGCCCCTCGGTGTGCCAGCACCTCCTTGCAGGAACATGTGTCTAGACTGCTTGGGTTCACACAGAGGAAAAAAAAGTGCCTACAACTGGAGCTGTGAGAAGGCAAGACTAGCCCTGGAAGAGGCAGCTTTGCAAGTAGTCTTGATACTACCTTCACCTGAGGTCCCAGACCATTTCCCAGCATCAGTGAATGAAGACTCAGCACCTGCACAAGTATCACACAGTGCTACTCCCTTCCAGGCAGCAGTACCCCAACAGCTCAGGTCTGACCCCCATACAAGCTACACAGAGAAGGGAAGCCAAGGCACTCCAATTTCCCAGCTCCGTGGTCGTTACGGGCCTGTGAACCACATGCTCTGCTGGTCAAACACAAGAGCTTCCTTGCCCCTCCCTCCCCTCCCACCAGGCAGATAACAGAGCTGCCCCGAGAAAGCAAAACACAGCTAGTTGTGCAATGCTGTGGGGAAAAGTTCCTTCCTTGGGTAATCAGTTTACAGCTCAAAGCACAAGATTTACTACTTGCTTCATGTCAACATATGCAAATATAGATCTTATTTGTCCAAGATACTGAGTCCTTTTAAAGCTAACAGCTGCATTGACCTCAGAGTCACCTCTTTTTTTTTTTTTAACAGCAATTAGTATTGAAACAATCTGTTCTTCAGAGCTTCCCAATCTCAGCTAGCTTTCTAGAAGACCTTCTGGCATAGGACACTTTCACAGTGTAGAGATAACCACAAAAGATTTTGTTTTCCCTCTTCATCCTGCCCTTTCTATATTCAAAACTGGCATTCTCCCTAGGCTACAAAAGTGTGCAACCAGTTCATTCCTTAAAATTAGTCTTCTAATTATTGTGAGAACACCACAGTAACTTTATAGTGGAGGAGAATCAAAAACTCGGCAGCAGGATAACCCACAGAATTTAAGACAGTGAAGCACATACCTTTAAGAAAGGAAGGAGTGCTTTTAGAATGTTAGACTGCCTTGTCTAATTATTCAGCACTATTTACCTTCAGCCAGCCGGTATTTTGAGTAAGCTTTTGTCAGGCTTTCGCCCTTATTTGTTAAGCTCTCCTCTCTGCCTTATCCCTTCACTTAAAGTCAAAATAAGACACCTTAATTTCAAAACAAACATCCTTAATGCTACCTTACTGCCCTCCAAAGCCGGCAGGAAAGTGCAGCGTTAACATGCCTGGGACTTGCAAAGAGCAAAACAAACGAAGAGATTTTTTTTTTTTTTTTCAAAATAATAGTAATTTAAAAAACCAAACAAAACCCCATCAAAAACCAAACCAAGAAGCCCCCACGCTCCTATGCCATTTTTCCAGGCAGACAGAAGAACAGTGGCACAACCCCAAACCCACGCCGGGCCCTCCGCAGCCAGCACAAGCAGACCGTGTGTCACCGCGGACGCCCAGCCGGCTGCGGTCCGGGAAGGACAAGGGGCTGCCCCGAGCACCGCGATGCTCCGAGCACCATCCGGGCTGCCGGGGCCGCCCGGGCCGCGCTCCCGCCCCGGGCACGGCCGCGCCGCCCATCCCA
>VZTI01004487.1:399021-429618 GCA_013397865.1 Struthidea cinerea
AGCGAGCGGCGCCGGCCCCGCGGCCCGGCCGAGCCCGGGGCGGGGCGGCGGGCAAGGGAAGGAGGTCAGGGGGCGAACTACAGCTCCCGCCGGCCCCGCGGCCGGGGCGGGGCAAAGCCGCGCTACCTGTCCCGGCAGGGCAGCGCCGGCAGGTGAGCGCCTGGGACAGGGCTCCTTCCTGGGCCCGCGGCTCCTCCTCCTCCCCTGGCTCGCCGCAGGCCCGCTCGGGAGCCGCGATGCCGTTCCCCAGCTCCGGCGCGGACGATGCCTTCGACTACCTCTTCAAGATCATCCTGATTGGCGACTCCAACGTGGGCAAGACGTGCGTGGTGCACCGCTTCAAGACAGGGCAGTACAACGAGAAGCAGCAGAACACCATCGGCGTCGACTTCACCGTGCGCTCGATGGATATCGACGGCAAGAAAGTAAAGGTCGGTGGCGGGAGCGAGCCCGAGCGTCCTGGCGAGCAGCACCTTGGTCGTGCCATCCTTCCCATGCAGGTGCCAGGAAGTGGCGGGTGCACAGCATCTCCTGCTCGGCCCTGCTGAAGGCAGCTGGAGAAAGCTGACTGCCTTTCTAACCAGGGTAGTTTGCTAGTGGAGCTTTCTGTCAGGAAGATGCCCTCGGGGAAGCAGTCACCCTAATTTGGGTACATACTTGCTCTCGTGACTTCTCTGCATCTACTTGAGGAGAGGGCTCGTGCGTTGCCTGCAGGGAGTTCTTTGGAAGACGGCTCTAGTTTGGAGGGGATGTCTCTTCCCTCCAGAGGTGTGGGGGTTTGAGCTGGGACACCAAGGAGGGAAAACCCCTAAAGTTTGCAAAGCCTCCACTTTGATGTGTGCTTAATTTGAGGGAAGAAGACTTCCGAGACAAACACCAGAGGAGATTGTCAGCTAGAACTTCCCTCTGTGTGCAGATGAAAGTTTGGATGCCTGCCCTTTGTATATAGATTTGCTTTGCCCAGTCCTCTATTAGGGTTCTTTGCTCTTCTTTTGCTATTAGAAGGCTGTAGTGTTCTGCATCTTTTGCTACAGTTGTTGAAACTGGGTTTCTTGGCCTCTTTGCAAAGCTGGGTTTACCCTTGCAGCTTTCTCTTTGGTCTGCGCAGATTGACTTTGCAGGCTTGTAAATGGCTTTTCAGATCTGGAGAGGGCAAAGCCACACTGGTGTAGTAGAGTGAGCTGGGACAGGTCTGGCTGCCTTCTAGACAAGTGGTTTCAAATGCTGATGGCAAGCACCTAGGAAAGTGGTATTCATTGGTCTTTACAACCTCTGTCCTTTCTCTTACAGATCCAAGTGTGGGACACAGCCGGTCAAGAGCGCTTCCGGACAATAACCCAGTCTTATTACAGGAGTGCCCATGGGGCCATCCTTGCCTATGACCTTACTAGGAGGTCCACATTTGAATCCATTCCTCATTGGATTCATGAAATTGAAAAGTATGGTGCTGCAAACTTGGTCATTATGTTAATTGGTAGGATTTTAGTTTTAAATATTGTGTTATATAGCTTTTTAATATAAAATCTCCCTTGTTTCGTACCACTACTTGAAGCATCTATACACTATGCATAAAGGAAGAATACAGTTCTATTTAAAAGAGATCACAAAGTGTGTCAATTTAGCCTAAGCTTAAAAAATGAGGAAAGTCATAGCCTGGGCCTGACAGGACCAAACCCATTGCAGACAGCAAAACCTTCTTTAGTTGTTCCTTTCCTGTTGGAATAACACAACAAGCTGTGGTGCCAGACTGGAGGCAGGGACCACCTTGTTGAGGTTAGAATTGCAGTAAGCCTGACCCTATACTCCTGATGCACAGGAATGTAGCAGCTCAATAATTCAAGGTGAAGGGGAATGCACAGAGCAACACAACTCCCGGTTCTCATCTTTCCTCTCTGTTCTCTTGATATGCATGCGCATTGCTCTGTAATGGGATTCCGAGCAGGTAAGACAATAGATGGGGAGATGGCTTTTGCAGAGCGTGGAGTAGTCTGCTTGCATTCCCCTAGCACTCAGGAAACTGCCTCCTGAGGAGAGCAATGACTAGGAATTGCCGGGAATGGAGCTGGTAGGAAGCCGCCTGGTTCCTTTCCCTTGGGTTTCATGGTTATTATTGCTCTTCCTTCCCCCGAGGAAGAAGCTGCAAATGAGAGCAGTGGTGTGGTGAGACGCCAGAGCGTTTATTTACATTCCCGTGGCTGAGCTGTCGCAGTGTGCAGAGAGCAGCGCACGCAGCCGCCGCAGCCCGGGCTGGGGCAGCGCTGAGCCCCGGGCAGGGCCCCTGAGCCGCTGCCTCTGCTCGCAGCACCTTCCGTGCTTGTGCTGCGGGGGCTCCTCCTGTCCTTCCTCTGGAAGAAGCAAACGATAAATTCTCACTTGCATCCGATGCAGTGCTTGGAACTGGGGGCAGGGGAGGCGTAAATCACTACGCTTTGGCGGGGTTTTTCTAACTTCTGTCGTGAATCTAAAGAACAAGTCTTATCTGTGTGTGGCGGAGGCTGCTGGTGGTTGTTGGTTTTTTTTAGAGAGATAAGTTCTGAAATTAGTAAAAATAAAGCTTTTGTTAAGGATCCAGCTCGGTGCTTTCTTCCGAAGCTGGTGCTGTTTGCTTTACTTACTTTGGCAGAAGTCTTTGTACATTTAATTACACTTACTCATGTTATACACCTTTCTAGCAGGAGGGTAAGGCTAAGAAACCTAACTTTCCTATCTGGAACTGAAGGAGGAAAAGGTGGGTGGGTTCTTTTTAAGAAGTCAAACAACCCTCAAGCTGGAGTTTTTGAGGTTTTTTGGCTGGTTTTGTTGTTTTTTTTTTTTTTTTTCTTTTGTGGGGTGGGTTGGTTTTGAGGTTTTTTTTGGTTTTTTTCCATTAGAAAAATTGAAAGGGACTTAATGGGAGAGTAGTTGGCTTATGTATGCTTCAAATTCAAGACATGAATTTCGTGAAGGGCTGTCTTGAAACTACGAATGTAGACTTCAGCCAGCTACTAGAACTGATAAATCCACATGTGCAGCAACTGCCTAAATATACCAAGGTATTTTATCTGAGGTGTTTCATGGCTTCTGATAGATTTTTACTAAAGTGCTGCAAGTAAAAGTTTAATCTATAAGTACAGAAACAAGTAGGTATTGTAGGCATTAAGGTAGCTGATCTGAAGTCTTGTCTTTTTACATCATCTTAAAAGATTTTTTAAAAAAATTCAACTTAAATGCTACTTAACATTTAAACCCACTAGGGAATAGGACCAACAGTTGCTTCCACATAATTCTTAGCCCACTTCCTACACTAAGTAATTAGATGAACACAGGTTTTTAGTTTTTTCTTGGATTTCATCTCATTTGCTATCATATGATTTGCTGCAGTTTTGATCCGCTGTATTTGTGGCTCTGATGTACTCACATCTTGTTCTTTCCAGTAACTCTTACTCCTAACATAAATCTGTTGTTTAACAAAACTGAACTCATGCATTGCATTTAAAAATAAATTTCTGAAAGACTAAGTGATTGAAGTATCTCTTTGCCTTCTTTCAAGGGAACAAATCAGATTCGCTGGACAAGCGCCAAGTGCTGTTTGAAGATGCCTGCACCCTGGCAGAGAAGCACGGGCTCTTAGCTGTGCTGGAGACATCAGCAAAAGAGGCTCAAAACATAGAAGAGGTGTTCACATTAATGGCTAAGGAGCTGATAGCCCGAAATACCTTGCAGCTTCATGGGGAGAACCCTCCAAACAGCTTCAGTCTTGACTCCAGGCCAGTGATTGCCAGTCCAAGTGTGGAGAAGACCCAGTGCTCCTGTTGAAGAGAGACTTCAGGGATAACTTGGAAATTGCCATTCTTCTGAGGCTGTTTGATTCAATTTTATTCAGTTGATGAAAGTGTTCTATGTGGCCTCAAGCCACCTCTTGATATTTCTACCTTGCAGTTTGGCTTGTGAGTATTTTCAGAGATCATTGTTGCTGTTGGTAGCACAGGTTGCTTTGAACATAGCAACTTCTGAGCTGAGAGGACTCGGAAAGCTGCCAGCCCTTGCCTTAACCAAAGAGAACTATAAAAATTATTGCCTTTAATTATATCCTTACATGTCGTTCTGGCTGTGTCAGAAGATAAATTTGCACCAGAGCTCTGCACTGACCCTTCTAAGCTGTGTTGCTGGTTTTAAGTACAAGCACTTTCCTCTCTGCCAGTAGCTGTAAAAAGTCTGACACATGCTTGGACAGCACTAACCCACTCCTGCCTAAACTTTCATTTAGGAGCTCTCCTGATGTCAGGCAGGTAGCCACCCATCCCAAGGAGCTTAATAACATTTGTGAAAGAGTACAGGATTTCACATCTGCCCTGAGCTCCTCACCAGACAAACTTGGAGATATCTCTGGGATTGCATAGCAGGCAGAATATGATACACTTCTTCCTGGGGTGAGAAAAGTTGCCTTTCACTTTGTTATAGTCAGGATTGTTTCCAATCCTGATCTCCATCTTGCTATATGGACTTGCTGCGAGCAGCAAAGCTTCCAGTGAAAGGACCTTTTTTTCATTCCTCCCTGCTAACCTCGTCCTGCTTTTGATGTGCTGATTTTAACCAAAAGCCTTCTGTAGCTTGCCTGATGGGCCAATGGCAGCTTGAGAGTTTGCTTGTAGATTTTCAAGGGAGGGTGAAGGATGGATGCAAGCTCCTGTAAAACTCAGCAAGGGGTAAGATGGTTTAAATTAGGTAAAAATTAAAAATTTGAATTGCGTTAGAGCAGTGAGACAATGGTATGGGGTGCACCAGAGAGCTGCCCCAGGTCAGTTATCTGCCTCTGCTGTGGAGACTGAACATTGCGGTAGCAATGGAAGGGTTTGGATTTACTTGGGGCTTACTTTTCTGTATACCTGAACTGAATGAAGGCTTTGGGCTGAGGTTTTTTTTTGGTGAGGGTTTTGAGGGTTTTTTTTCTGTTGTTTCGTTTGCAAGTTTTTTTTCCTGGTAGATGGAAACAGGGAAGGAGGAGGAGGAAAGAAATATCAGAGGAAGCTTTTTTGACTGCGGTCCACATGTACCAAAGTGTATCACTTAGTTACTGTTAAGCTATGAACTGCAACCCAAACTCTGTAAGATAAAACACAGTTTGTGTTACATGCAAAGCAGCCTTGGGAAGGCTGGGGTGTTGCCAGCTTACCCAATGGCTGGCTGCCCCTGTTTCCTAAGTCCTTGAAAAATAGGGAAAAACATGTAGCAAGTATTGCTGGAAAATCTTGTCTGAGAAGCACAAAAAAAATAAAGGAGAATGAATCATTGAATAATAGTCTTGGAAATATTTCTAATATTCTTAATGCTTTCTCTGGCTAGGTTCTTTGCTATTATATGCAAAGAGCAGGAGTTAATTCAGCTCTGTGTAAACTGAGGGAAGAATATTCCATGCTACCCTCTTGCTATAGCCTGCTGTGGAGAAAGCTTCATCTTCAGGCATCCTCCTTCTCATGTTTTCTTTTTAAATCTTTATTCCTTCTTCATTTTTACTAGCCTAGTAGTTGCATTTCAGTTTGCACATTTAAGCAACAGTAAATACCATAGCCTTTCAAAGTGGCAAGCCAGCTTCCAAACAACTACTTTCTACAGCTCTTGTCACTACAAAAGCAGTCAAATGTAAGCTTAATATTTCTATTCCTGGTAGTAGTTTGTAATCCATCATTTTTGCCTTTTTTTTTTTTTTTTGTAGTATCTTCCAGAAGACTGCAATAGAAAAAGTATTGCTTTCATCTCCAGTTACAATCTTTCAGTGGCCAAGAGTTAGAGGAAGGATGGTACCAGCAGAGTGTTAACTTTGCATGGTTCATTGGGTTTACCATCTCAATTAGCCACTACTGTACGAAGTTATTTTGCTTACCCTCAGTATGGAGACTTCTGCAGGCTGATGTGATCCTGAGTGCCCAGCACTGCCGGGTCACAGGGCTCTTGCCATTGCCTTCCCACACATATGGAGCTACTGGCAAAGCAAGACCTTCCTTGGCAGAAAGCTGTGCAACAGAGGATCAGGGAGAACAGGCTTGTGACTGCTCCCTTTCCTTTAACAGGTCTAACAGGCTTCCTACTCCTCCAAGAAACTAGTCTTAGACACCTACCCACTGTGCAGCTATACCAGGGGCATAACCTCTTTTGGTTGGTTCTGTTTGGCCTTTTCCACCAGGCCTTTGGGCAGTTCCACTGAATGGTTTCCACATGATCGCTTTTCCAGCTGTCCTCGCATGAGTGAAGAGCAGCACTTGCTAACAAGGTTCTTCAGAGTATGTTGGTAATGCTATTACTCATGAGGTAATACATGAAGCTGTGAACTCTTAAAAAATTCCCTTAGTATAGCCTGTTATTCTAGACTGTGAGAACCACTAGATTAAAATACAAGCTCAGCATAATCTCTGTGGTTCTGCTGTTCCCCATCAGAGAGCAGATGGAAACACACAGCTATGACAAGGCAAAGTAGCATTAACTGCTATGGAACCTTCTGTTAATGGTTTGTTCCCCAGCATCATATGCAAATCATATCAAATTCCAAGTGCTTCTTGACAGCATCATTAATGCGTTTGTACAAAGGGTTATAAAGCTGTTTACACTATTTTAAGAAGTATTACTGTCCCACAGGTTTCAGTTTTAAGAGCTGCACATTCAGCTTGAAGATGAGCTCATTTGTTAAGTTCTTATCTACTGGGAAGAAGTATTCGAATCTTTGCTGTGGCACATTACTTGCACTGGTGTCACAACCAGGCCAAATGAGATGAAGCAGTACCTATTGGTGGAACAGGGTAAAAAAATAATTAGAAATATTTAAAAATGTACCCAACAGACACCTCCCAGAAGCTGACTCGTTAAAAGCCAACACAACAGCAGCCAAATGACGTGGAAGGCACACAGCACTGCCTATGTGGTCAAGCTTTGTTTCATATGCAGAGGGCAGGCTCTCAATTACAAAAGCTTGAGGTTCTTATCTAATCATTCCAGTTAATGTTTAAGTATAATTGGAAGGGAGACAATTTTCAGACTCTGAACAACGGTGGAGCGCTCTATCCTGGAACCTTCTTTCGGGAAGAAGATGCACGCCTGTGGTTTTGGACAAGGAACTGGAAGTGAAGCTTCCCCCCAGCCAGGTGAGTGCTCTAGCAGCAGTGCTGTTACAGCGGCCCCTTCCCGATGTGGGCTGCCAGCAGGCATTTCCATGGCTCTCAGCTCCCAGAACACCACGTTTGCCTGCAGGTGTGTGTGAGGGGCCTAAATAGTCATTGCTCAGCAAACTGGCTCCTGAAAAAATTTTGGAGCAGCACTCTTAAGCAACTGTATTAAGAACTAGAACTACACCAGCAGGGAATGCTGGGATATCACAGTCCTTTGAGAATAGTTCTAGACAGGCCAAGAGCCCCTTTGTCTTAAGAGTACTTCACCTTGTAATAGGAATTCAGTTTCAGACGGGTAGGGCTTTCAAAAATCTTTTAAAGCACTTTTTCTAATGCTGCTGTTGTAAATCAACCTTCGCTCAGCTGCCTGCACAGCTTCTGTCAATGCAGTCACATCAAGCAGGGCTTGACTGTGGCTTGACAAACAGCACACCCCTGGATAACAGGGCAAGAGTTCAGCATATTTGCAATCCCACATTTCCTTGCTACTGCTGTGTCCATGAACACCACCGCTTACAGAGTTTCCACTCCTAAGTCTAGTTTGTTGACCTGAAGTGAGGCTCACCACAAGTACAGTTTAATGCCTTTCTAATGCTAGCATTAAACTGACTTTGTAGCTACTTGATCCCTGCAGCACAGTCCTGTATTGTATCTCAATCCTAAAGGATTACATGTGGATTCCCTCACTTAAAGTTGCTGCAGCATTAAAAATTTCATCTACACAAGTTTAATTCCAAACATGAGACACCCCATAGCTCATGGTACCCTCCAAACAGAATCTCCTCTGTACCTGCAGTAGCAGGAAATTTACTTAGTATTTCATTAAATGAACATTTGAGGTATTTCCTCAGAGGTTACAATCCACCTTGGGCCACAAAGGCCAGCTGTGCTACCACCATTTGAACTAAAGCAGCAGAAGTTGTAACAAGTGCTCTTACCTTGCATGATCATGTTCAGAGCAGGGAGAACAGGTAGCACGCTCACTCTGCACTTCCCACAAGAGACAAAGGTCTGTATCAAACTAAATATATGTATTCTGGCTTAGGGAGTAAAGTCAAGGCACTGCAAGTGACAGCATCCATCTTTTTCTAAAGATTTTTGATGTGAAATTAAGATTCTGCTGGTGCAAGTTTATGGAGACTTTATACCTTTTCCATCTTGACACTACTCTCTTTGGCCTCTTCAGTTTCTGTACGTTAAGTATTTCCTTGAAGAGAATATAGCACAGCCTAAGTTGTCACCCTCAATCTTCTTACATTATAAGCTTGTCTTAATTCTACTGAATATTACTCCTGTTCTCATAGAGGAAAAATGTAGCAGCCTACTAACATACTTATTTCAGAGGCCCTACTGTTTTCAGCTGTCCCAGTCTGGGGTTGGTGGGGGTGGGAATCACAACGCTCCAGCCAGCTGAGAAACAAGCCTCCCACAGCACGGTTCCGACGGGAAGTAGCACCCAGCAGTACTGGCTTGGGGACAAATACAGGCAGTTCCTGAACCTGCACAACAGGAACCACAGCACAGTTCAAAGCAAGAGGAACTACTTGTCATGATGCACGTGAACACAGCAGTGGCCGTGCAGCTCTACCCAGCAGCCTCCACCAAAGCAAATCACTCATCTGGGTATTCTCAGCCTCCTCTGCAACACGTACAGGAAGAAGCTTTGGAAGCAGCAGCAGCCACCACAGGGCCACACGTACGGCCAGGCAGAGAGCAAACGCACACCCCTCCTGACCCCTTAGGAAAGCAAGCTCACGTGTCCGCTCTGGCTGGTAAGTTCATTACCTTTTTCAATCTTACCAGAACACAGCTTTGTTACAAACTCACATTTGAATCAAGCTTTCCAATAGGATGTAGAAACTTACGTTCACCATGTAGGGCAGGAAGGCTTTTTTTTTTTTCTCTTTTTTATCAGTTTTAAGTGTCATTTGCTCAAATTACATTCCTTTCTTCCCTCTGGTACTTGCCCCAGGGGGAATAAAAACCCAAACCAAACAAACCAAAAATGGCTTTACTCTGCTCACTTAAACTTTTTTTTAATCATATCCCCCAGCATCTGAATATGCTTCTAGCAGTTTACTTCCAAGTTTGTGTATTTCTGCAGAAACATGCTTCTATCTGAACACACAGAGGCTTCAAGCACGTGGAGCCTCAGGAAGTGGCCTGTAGCAGTGCTTGGACTTGCTGTCCAAACAGCATTATGATACAAAACTGTGGATAAGAGTATATCCTGCAGTTGGCTTTGTTCAGTGCAAATAAAATTAACACAATAGTGTAGAACTTACTTCTGAGAAAGCAAGACATGTCTGTTCTTCCTAATGGCCCCAGATATTCCTTCAATACATCAGCTGTCTCAGCTGTCTGTTTGGAATGCGTCCCTTGCGTTACAGGCTCTTTGCTGGAAAGGCTCTAACAATACTAGAATTCTGTATTAAGCATAACATGGTTCTGCAGGCGTTAAGTATAAGTGACATAAATGCCTTGGTAAACACACACAAAAATAATTAAGTTAAAAACCAGACGCTTCAAAGTTAAAAGAACAGACTGACTTCTTGTTTAATTTTTTTTTACTTTTTTTATTTGGGAAAAGTGCTTCTTACAAAAGGCAGCTGCAAAACAATACGTTATAGACCTCAGAACAATTTCTCATTCCATTTAAAAGTGAAAGGAGAGGCAGTCTAGGGGACAAGAGCAGCAGGAAAACAGATCACGGGGCATCCACAAGTCAATAAAAAACAGCAATAATGTAATGCAAGGTTAAAATTCCTGTGCTGGGGCTTTGGTGGCAAAGTAATTTCTCAATGCAAATTACAGCCAGAAACTGCACGACTGCCTTTGTAAGCAGTAACTCACATAAACTGAACAGCTTTACCAGGCAACCTGCCCACCTCAGCTGCAGAGAGGCACAAGTACCTCAAAGCAGCTGGGAGGCACAGCGAGTTTCTAGCAAAGCTCACGGCTTAAGTGTTTACATGAAGTTCTAAAACTTACAGAGCAATAAAGCTAAAGGGTCCTCTCTGGTGTTCCTCTGACCCCACCTTGGCTAACCGGATTTCTGCTCCTGGACAACCCTAATCATACACATGAAAGAGAGCTGGTGTATTAGGGAGTGCCATCTATCAAGTTAAGCGATAGTCAGGATCGTTTCCCAGTCTGGGCTGAGACCAGTAGACCAGTTTCATGTCCAATTGGAGGCTAGACTTCATGCACCAAGAGGGGATGAAAGATGGTTTTGTTATTTTTAACTTACACAGAGTCTCCCCATCCTTGAGGTCCAACTCTACATTTATCTGTATATACACATAGAGAGTTCTCCTTTCACAAAGACATTTTCCTTTCATGCTAAACACAGTAAAAATCCAGAACGTTCACACCTGGTTCTGGTTACACAGTAGTAATAGTAATGTGCAAGTAAACAGAGACCAAAAGTCACAAATGAAGACGTGTACATGAGGGGGCTGGAACGGAGCTGATTCCAGAAGGAATATTTTTATCTGGCCTGAAATCAGAAATATTGGTACAAAGAATAAAGGCCATCAGCCAATTTACATCCCCACTGCATGGCCACGGCTCATTTTTGTATCTGGGCTCTTCAAAATGAGTGTGGAAGTCCTGTAAACACTTTAACCCTGGAACTGGGTGAACTCTGTTGGGTACACAGATGAAGCAACAAACCTAAGCTAACTGTTTGACAGTTAAATTTATTTTTACAAAAACTAACATTTTAAAGATTTATTTCTTGTTATCTGTTTAAACAGAGGAAAAACAACACTCCTGGGGTGGGAGAGGAGGGGAGGGGAAGAGACAGACCCTGGGTAAAAGTTATTACAACAGCACCTGGAATTGATCGGCCTGCCTAGGAGAAACACAGGCACTGCCACAACACCACAGGTAATAGCTACTGCCTGAAGCCAAGACAACAGTCCACACTCCACTGACAGGTGCTATAGATCCAAATCATAATAATCTTCCAGCTCATCATGAAATAAGTCCCACTCATCCTCGGAATCCGTTAGCTCGTCATCACCTCCGGCGGCCAACAGCATAAGCAACATCTCACCAAGCTCGAAGGTCACCACCTCATCCTCGTCAGTTTCAAAGGGATCACCACTCTCTCGCTCCTCGATGAACTCCCAGAACCGATTCCTCCGCTGGGCCTGCAAATGGAACACAAGGATTTCCCCAGGTGACCAACTGGTACAAAGCAGGAGCCTGTACAGAGGCTGACAGTGCCCCTGGAGTACTTTCTGACATGCAAGAAATCACACTTCTCTTTCAGGGAGATACTGACCTCCAGCAGAATTTACCCTTACACACCCCTATTAATGCTACCCAACATTTCTACTTCAGTATGTTGTAGGAAAGTTTTTAAAATTTAGTCTTTCCATCTTGGCCTCCAGCATTCACAAACTTTAGAGCACCGCTTCCTTCATATTCACCATTACAGAGGTCTATCAGGAGTGGAAAAAAGAAGAGTCAATATTTGCCTATCCCCTTCTCAAGGCAGAAGACATAATGCACACCCCTCTTCTGCTCCCTCTCTATGGAAAGGGCAATTAAACAGCAGCACTGACCCGGTATCTACTTGAGGTTCCTACTTTGGGTCTTTGTGGCTCCTCTTGGCGGCCATCAGGATATTCATGCTTGTAAAAACAGTTCCCTCCAAATGGACAGCTCCCACGGCCTTCATCAAAATACCTGCATGGCTTGTTGCTGGAAAGGAAAATATCGCAACCCTTACTGACAGCAGAGCCCAATCAGACTTCAGAACTGCATTTACCTGCAGTCCACAAGGATCTCAGGTACCAGGAGCACATGGTATTTTGTGAGTAAAAGACCTACATGCAGAAATCATTTTTTACACTACGTGTGGACTGATGCACGCAGAGGGACACCAATGGTGTGCAGTGCATGAGCTTGGACTGTCTTATGGCTACACCACCAGTGTTTTGTGTAGAGAAGGGAAAGACTGGGGTGAAAGAACACAGGAATAGCTTTGGGACCGTGTGTGTGCATCTGTGGGCAGATAGGCAAAGACGCACTTCACACACGGTGGTGGAAAGGAGGTGTGAAAAGGGACTTTACATCAACACCCTTCTTCTCCATGTGTGTCTTTATCTCTGCAGTCTCAATTGGATAAAAGGCTGCATTGCTCATACCTCATTGCCTCCTTGTATTTCTGAATGAGTTTCTGCTTCTCTTCCTTCTCCTCCACCCAGTACTCACTTGGAATGACAAAGTTAGATGTGATCCGGCATTCTGGGCAGGACCTGGGAAATGAACAGACTGTGCTGCAAAATTCCACATTACAGGGCGCTCTCTCTCCTAACAAGTCATGGCAAATATCCATCTTTAAAGAGGTACTGTACTCATATACTTGCTGTACAACCTTTTCAATCTAGATTCTCTTATACATGAAGATAACCTAATCGGTTCTTCAAGAACTCAATGGCAATGGCAGCTGGTCAGCTTGTCTCAAAAAGGCTGGAAAAAACACTTCACACAGACTCCTTTTTCTTTAGAATTAAATAAATTTATTTTGGTATTATTCCTATATTTATTTGATTGGAACTTTGTATTTTCTAGAACAGCCTTAAATGGAGAACTGTTTTGCCAACTAAGTAATACTCTAAGGCAGAAATGAATTAAGCAGCATACATTCTGAACTGGTTAATCTGTTTTCAGATTCCTGCCTGGGTGTCCAAGACATAAACAGTAACCACTGGACAACATGCTACTAAATTAACAACAGTTATTTACTACCATTGAGTTTTGCAAACTTAACCCATATTAACCAAATCAGAGTGTAAATGTTATCCCTAACAATTATTTCACTCCTAAACTACAAGTTAGTATGCATTAAATGCAGTCTCTGTGCAGTCTGCATCTGGAAGTCTGTTCCAAGTTGTCACAAGTTACTAAGTTCTTCCACAGTAACATAGCACAATCGAAATGGGAAAGTGCCTCACTTTATAATCTTGCTCTCAAACTGTTTAGCACTCCTCCACTTGCGGATGCACTTGAGACAGTAAGTGTGGCTGCAGTTGGAGAGGATCCCAAAGCGGCGCTCACTAGGATTAGCTTTCTCATACACCACCTCCATGCAGATCCCGCACACCATGTCTTTACTACGCTGGACGGCAAAGGAAAGCTCCATGTCCTTCTCATGAGCTTCAATGCAAGACTGAAAAGGAGACACAAAGAAAACAACTACAGAGACAACTGGTCACCCGGTGAGGTCTAAGCAGGTTTTTAAACTCAGTTGGCTGTTTTGCATTGTGAAATAGAGTGTGATTAAGCTGAAAAAAATCTTTATCCTCAAAATTTGCTCAAGTAATGGGGAACAAGCAATTCAGAGTTCGAATTCCTTCCTTCAGACACTGCTTTTAAACATGAAAAGGCAATCTAAAAGACCATCCACTTTTACTAGGCAAAGAACAAAGCTTTAGTATCTTTAAGCAGACTGGTCTCCCAACACAGATAAGGAAATCCAGCTGCTTTTGAGTATGGCCCTGGCAGGAAACAGTCTAGTTTACAACCGGAATTTCATTCACTGCCTGACCTGCACACACCTTCAAATGAAAGGGAATTAGTAACGAGTGATTGAGGGGAGCTAGGAAGCAATAACTTACAGCTGTTAAACACCAGACAGTTGTTTGCTTACCTTTATGTGCTGAGATCTCTGCGCAGCATCAATGGGATGCAAGACCTGCAGGCCACACATATCACACACGTCCCCATGGATATACACGCAGTTTTCTCCATAACGACATTCTCCTAATGCAGCGTAGGGGCACAGCTCCTTCTTCATCTCCACATCTGCCTGCTGCTTCTCATATTCTTCTTCAATCACCATTTCCTGCAAGGGTGCTTCAGCACAGAAAGGAGCAGCTAGGAACAGAATTAAGAACAGTAAGCAGCACATTCAGATTTTGAGCACTGGGAGTAAGAACACTCAGGTTACCCAAACAGAATAACAGAAACTACTTAGGTTCATTTCAGTTCAAGTTCACACACCCACAACCTGAACCAAATTATTTTCCCCACTCAAGGAATTTCAAGACTAATTTCTTCATCCTTCAACCCAGACAAGATTAAAGCTATCAAAGTTTCAGTGGTCAGGGAATATCCATTTACAGGCTAAGTCCACACTAGAAGAATCGCACTAGTCCTCAGCAGCTTAAATACACTGTTAGACAGACTCTGGTTCAGCAACCATTAAATAAAGCTACAAAGCTCTCACTGCTTTTAGAATCAATTTCACTTCAGCTAAAATTTTCACATCAGCTAAAGTTAACACATTTTTTCCCAGAAACTACACAGCTGAAGTAACAAAGGTGTATCCAGCATAACAAAATGCTAGTATGGCAATACCACATCAGCAGTTCCTTATGTGCAGGCTAATTAGCACACTCTTGTTTAGCCTGAACACTGAACAAACTTTCATTTCTTGACTCTCATGCGTCTCTAGGATTGATAGAAAAGTGGTGTCCACACCTCTCAAACTAACTCCATTATACGTATTTGCCAAAATGCCTGTCTTAAATAGGTATCTATCTGGTCAATTAGCCAGACACATGAACCTAAGAAACTGAAATTCAGGCTATTTTCACTGCATTCTAAGCTAGCCATCAGTTTTGCAAAATCCTAAGTAAATTCCCTCACCTAATTCTAAACTGAACTGAAATCTGTATTTTTTCTCTTCCCCCTTTAGACAGCTACTGCTGAACACTTCTCCCTGTACCCCAAACACATGCCTGCCTGCCTCACCACAAGTCAGCCTTTTGAGGTTGTTACGTAAGTAGAATGATTACTGAATTACAAGACAAAAGCAGCCAGTGTGAAACTGAAGATGTAATAAACATAAAGCATTACTACATTCAGAGTAAACACCAGGAAGAACAGCAGCTGGAGTTCATTTACATAACCAGAAGCTGTTACAAGAGTAACAAGTCATCTATGCTATAAGAAAGCGTAATTTTTAGAAGCTGTTCAAGCACTAGATTTGGAGAAACAAGCAAAGACTACCAAAGGCATACTTGGATCAGTTAAAGTGAAGGACAGACTCCTTCTCAAAATTAATCAGAGGCTGCACACTCGCAGTTTTCATCCCCATGGAGCAAAGAAATAACAATAGGCATGTATCAGTCTGTTAGTTTTAGGAAAAGAAAAAGAAAATTGAGGTCCCTGTTGACTTAAGTTTTGAGGAACAAGCAAATATGGAAGATTAGTGCAGAAAAATATTAGCACTCAAAGACAAGATCAAATCTGCTTCTTGAACTACCTCTAACTGTGGTGGTCTCTCACGCTGATCTTGGAGCAGTCTGTTCATTAGAAACATACTTTTCAAAGCAAGTGAGTAACTGAGTAACAAGTCACCTGGCAGCCTGCTCATTTTCAGACAGAGATTCCCAAACAAAGTATGTTCATTACCTCTTCTTCCCAACAAGTTCTAGTGGACCAGCACCAAGAAAAGAAACAAGAAACCATATACTAGGCTCTACATACTCTTCTGAGTACCTCAGCATAACATGAAAATATGTACTTACTTACTGAAATCCCACTTGCCCTCCCATTTGAAATCCATGGTCTCCACTTCCAAAAGACATAACAAAAATCACAACTACCATTCAGTTTCTGTTCCCTCAACTGCTGCATTTGCCAGTGTTTGCTTGAGTTAATGTTGTCACAGATATTTTTACCTAGTTGAGGGCCATGAAGATGGTTAGAGGGATCGAACACCTCCCCTATGAGGAAAGGCTCAGAGAGTTGGGGTTGTTCGGCCTGGAGAAGGGAAGGCTCCGGGGTGACCTTACTGCAGCCTTCCAGGACCTGAAGGGGACCTAAAAGAAAGATGAAGAGGGACTTTTTACAAAGGCATGTAGTAATAAGACAAGGATAACGGTTTCAAACTAAAATTCAGTCTGAAAGAGGGTGGGTTTAGATTAGATTGTCAGAAGAAACTCTTTTAGTGTGAGGCTGGAACAGTATGCATATCTTCTATATCTACTGCACTGTATCAGCTACAGTTTTACTTCCTCTTTGAAAGCACAATTAGAAAAATTCAAAAGACTTCACTGTCTCAGCAGTTACAAATCCAGCATCCCTCCGAGCAACATTTGTTCTCCATGATTCTGTTTGCTGTTTTCCAAATCTCTGCTCACCAGTAGGTGGACTCAATCCCCACCTTCTCACTGCCCGTTTCCCAGTCAACAGGGTTAAATTCATGCTAGTGGAAAAACTGGTTTGTTACCTTTGATTCACACACCACCTGCTTGCACTTCAGGACACACTTTGTAGCATCAAACACATTAATCTTTTAGTAACAGCAAGCAGACAGCCAATTTAGTGTTTCTTGTATTTCTGCCTTTCTACTCTCCCTCAATTACTGCAGAACATCGAGCAGCAATAGCTGCAGAAAAAGTGTGGAAATGTGGTACATTTCCATTGCTTCATACCTGAAGAATCATCACTATTTTCTATGCTAGGTCCTGAAGTCATCTTCAAGATACCAGGTTTAGTCCCAAATCAGAGATTTGTGGTAAAAGGTGAGCATTATAGTCCAAGTGATGCATGGTTAAACTGCCAACCTTGAATCTTTATCATTTGTAAGACAATTTTTAACACACAGGCTTCTAGGTAACCTTCAGAAATAAGTTTCATTTTGAAGTTTCCAAGTATCTGTACATTTCTCCAGCGATTTGACAAGAATAATCTGCTTTCAGGCATACACTACAGAACACACTGCACACATTTTTATTTCTGTAGCTTAACAAAGACAGCTGCTTCTGAAAAGTAAAGTTTTTTTAAAGTCACCGTGGGAATTAGCATCATGTAGCACTGTTCAGAACAGAAATAGATGAGTATGTTTGTACATTAAAATACATCAAGTTTCAAAGGCTATAAAACAGAGATTTGCAACAAGATTCACAGAAGAGAACATTATTTAACTTAATCTGGCATAAGTTCGCTTGAAAAATAAGCCTAACCCCTAGAAAAAGGAACTGCTTTAGTAAAACTAAGTTAACAGTATAACGACCTAGACTTCAGGAAGAAGCACCAGCTCTTCTGTAAGGACTGGGTGTATTTAAAAGATCTCTGGCTGTTCAAACTAGCAATGAATTGATTCCAGTGGAGGGCCAGCCAGTCATTAATGGGGCCGAAGCCCAAGAAAAGAGACTGACTCTTCTCAGATGTGCACATGACAAGAGACAGAAGGCAAGCTGAGGCAGGCAAAAATCCAATTACATACTAGGAAAGAGGCTTTCTTTGTGAAAGAAGTCAAACACTGCAAAGCATACCCAGAGGTTATGGCCCTTTGAACATCTCTGAGGATAGAGATTCAACTGAACAAAGCCCTGGCAACCTTTAAGCAGGAAATTAATTACATGAAATCCAGAGGTTCCTTCCAATCTAAACTATTATATTCTGATCAAAATATTTTAAAAAATCCTTTGTCTCAACAAACACAGAAGCTGTATCTTATGACAGTAAGGTGGCACATTAACAGGCAGTGGTCAAGTTTTCATTCTTTGCAATATACTCTAGTCACAGATCTATTATACAATTCCATAATCAAACTTCTCAACAAAACTAGCAAACTACTTGTGTCACTTGACCACTCCTCTTCACCCTCCTCAAATTGGAAGGCAGGAGGCTCCAAGCAGCACCCTGTAACACTGAGAAGGTCATTAGGGTGTGAAGACAAAGTAGTATAATCTGAGCACTCTATGACTTCTTCAAACTCTTCTGCAAGGTGTCCATTTCAAATTCAAACAATTATTTAAGTACTCATGGCCTCCTCATGCCTTAGAGAGACAAGTATTAGAAATTATGTTAAAGTGAACACCTTCAGCCTACTTTTCGCTTAAATTTTAAGACTGCTGTCTTTCTGCAGGAAAAACAGATGACAAGTATGCTACTCAAATAGTCTGGTCCCATACAATGAGCTTCTTCAGTCTCCTTCTCATAATGAGCTATTAGAAATAGCTCATTATGTCACAGTATTGGAAAGCTGAGTTCCAGAAAGGTAACTAGAATAAATCATTTTCAGCCTCTGGCCATGGGATTCACAAAAGTAAGCATTAGGCTTCAATTCCTTCTACAGGAACCTGTACCTCCACTGAAAAACCTTTAAAAGACTGCAAAACCACCCCAAACCAAATCAACCAACCCAAAACACAAAGGCAGCGGATTATCTCTCCAGAGCAGCAATATTAACTGCATGACCAGTAATTTCGTCTCCCATCCCATATGCAAACTAAACCTCAAAGGAGGCTCTCAAGTCATTCAGAAATATAGCAAGAGAAAGCCAGTCAGGCAGAGACTGACTTGAAATGTATCTGGTTTCAGAATGGAACAATCAGTCTGACTACTTGTGCTGGAAAACCCAAGCTCACTTGAACTGATCAATAAATATGAACGAACAGCTGTACTCAAAAGCATGGAAATAAATGCACTACATAGCAACTGTTGAGCCACGAGGAAATTCACTGTTTTCCCATGATCAGCTTACCACGTCCACAGTATGGCTGCCCAGGGACAAACTCCACTGCATTCACCCAGTCTTCAGCCCCTACTCCTGCTGCCGCCAGATCCGTATTTTCATCTTCTATCTCAGCAATAAATTCTTCAACTGTTTCAGGGAGCGATGCAAAGTCTGAGGACACTGATGGATAAATTTCCGCCTCGGGATTCACATCAGTCACTTCTTCTTGTATTAGTGGCTTGGTATGTTCATACCTAAAAAGTTAAAACACATCATGTCTGTAGGTGCTAAAAAGCTAGAAGCAGAGAAATTCTTCAGCCTTTTCTCAATATTCTGTGAGAAGATTGTCTTTCCTATGTAAACTATTTTAAACAAGGTCACAGTTTCATAAACTTTTTGCACTTGCAAGTTGTTTTGCAAGATTGTTATGGCTTTGACTTTGAAAATATTATGGAATAGGTATCTTAAGACTTGGCCAATCCTCTCAAGGGGTGGATGGCCGAGGAACCAATTACCTGTTGCCACTCAACACACTTTTTGCGATCTATCCTATATAGTAGTCAGAAAATTATTAAAGAAAAGCTTCAGCTTCCACTTGTTCATAAGCCTGGACTCTGGGTCGTTTTCTTTATGCGCCTCGGACGTAACAGCGACACATGTCAACTTTCCACAAAAAAATACCTCCAGACAGCAGCCCCATGTACTGAAAATAAACTAAGGAAGATGTGAACATGCTGTGTGGAAGGAGGACCCAGATATGGCTTGGAAGAGAAAGTCACTGATGACCCTTTATAGAGATATGCTTCCACTTGTGCAATCTGTCAGCATTGCTCAAAGAAACACAAGGTACTCTGATATTTGGGAGAAAAAAAGAGCAGTGTACACAATTCTTACTTAACTCACACAGAACAAACTCCAAATATGTCCCAAACCGGTCAGGTACCTATTACACATGTACAGTATTACCGAATGAGGAAAATGTGTTCATTTGGCTTTATAAAGAGAAGGCTAAGGACAGACACTGCTGTCTCCAACTATCCCATGGGAAGCCACAGGAAAGATCACCCAGAGTCTTCTAAGAGATGCAGTGATAGGATGACAGTCAGTAGACATCAGTCCAAAATGGGAAGTTACAGGTATGGATATCAGGAAAAAACTTTGCTGTAAGAGTAGTTAAACACTAGAATGGGTGCACAATCTTCATGCTTGCAGATATTCGAAACTTGACTGGACAATGCCTTGGGCAACCTGGCCTCTGCTGGCACAGATTCAGAGATCCCCACCAACATAAATGAATCTTTTCCTGTGTCTAAGCATCTTGCCTCATGCAGATTTTACACTGAATTTGAGTACTTATTTCTAATGCCTTTTTCAGCTCATTGCAGAATATGATAATCAGAACACTTTGAGCCCTACCACCCATAATAAGCAGGAAGGCACCATTTCCCTCAAAAATCTGTCTTCTGGCAACTAGGAGACTACATGGGAAAAATAAATTACAAATATACCGTTGTAGACTTAGATATTTGCTGACTGATTTCAAGGACAACAGGAGGTAATTTTCTGAGATCATACAGAAGTTTGAAATGACTGTGATTCATTTAGCTTGTGTCAGATTAAGAACAATGAAGTGTCCCAGTTCTTGCATATTAAAGACGTGCTCCCAACCAAATGTCAGCTTGGAAATCCTCATCCTATGAAGCACAAATTTAACATTCAAGCCTTCAGATCTCTACATCTGTGGCCTCCGATGTGTCTACCCATACAAGGTGCCCAAGGCAACCCACTGGGGTGCAGGAAGAAAATACTACAACTTAGTGGGTTTCTTCCCCTTAAAAATACAACAATAAATTATTATTATTATTATTATTATGATACATGTTGATGGCAGTGTCCTCACAGTCCATACGCCAGAGGGCCCATGTGTGGTACGTGTGAGGTGCCCTGAAGGAGCAGGTGTTCCACCACCCAGTGGGTTGACAGTGACACCCCCCTTTGTCTGCTCACTTTCAGCCTACTGTGACATATTGCAGTTTGCTTGTACCCACTTAATGAATCAACAGATTATCTGATCTTGTTGTACCTAAACTAACCCTGACAAAGTGAACAAGTGGCTTGAAAAGATGCCTGCAACTGTGGGCTGATGACAACACTGATAATGTGAGCAAAAGCCAACAAGAAAATGTCAGAGCTAACACTTCTACGCCTACTATGAGCTCCTCATCAGGCACACTACAAAGTAAAACAATGCCAACCTAATCAGCTCTTGAACTCAGGGGGAGGGGAACCACAGAATAAATCAAGATTACCAAGAAGGCAATCTGAAATACGGATTTACATCCACTACTATTAATGAAGAACCATGCCCTTGGTGTATACTGTACCTTGAGATTTTAGCTACTGAAAGTATGAAGCCATCTCCACTAGCAAGACACTGAAAATCGAAACATCCAGAACACAAAGACAAACCTCCATAAATTTTTCCAAGATGTTTCAAGTCATGCAACACTCAATCCAGTACTTTGCAGAACTTCACAATAAGGGTTTAGAAGCCTCTTTTGAGGCTTGTTACACAACAATGAAAGACAAAAAAGCCATATGCCACTGGACCACTTTTTCTTCCTGCTGTGGTAAAAATGACTGAATAACTCATGGAAAACAATATGGTGACAAAGTACAACACATTCCTTTGTCAGCAAATACTGTTGGGAAACACATAGAAAACATTGCTAGAGAGTTGAAAAAACAAGCAGTAGAACAAATTTTGCAGTGTGGGAAGTTTGCTGTATGGCAGAAGGAAAAGTACAGATGTTTTTCACATGTCTCAGCTTATGATACCTACTAGATTCTGTTTCAATGCTCAACTACTTTTTGTGAGACACCAAGGAAAAGATGCACCAGAAGAGAAACATTCTCAACAAATTACTTCTTTAATAAAGACAAAAAGACTCACTGGAGGAGATATAGTCTCAACAGTAGACAACTACTTGAATAAAACCAATGCTTAATGGAAAAACCATGCAAGGAGAAACACTGAAGGAGCAGCTGCTCTGACCACAAAAAGAGATTCCAGGGTAAGGTTACAGGGATAGCACAACAGCAGAAATTCATCACTGCATCACTCATAGGCAAGATATTGTAGTGAAGATGGATCCAGAAGCACCCAAGTGACACTAGAGAATGTCATCAAAATAGACTTTAATTAGTCAAATGTTTACCCCAGTTTTAAGATGGAGAGCCACCGTGAAAATCTTCTGTACCACACAGATGTTTGCTGATTATCTCATGGTAAAGCACTTAAAAATCATCACGAATGAGTTATGCATGTTTATTTCACAAAGACAAGTGGTCCAAATTTGCTGCCCTTTTCTGTGATGAAAAGTCACTGCCAGCAGTATGCTGCTAAGCAGATATTAAAAAAAAAAAAAAAACAAATCCAAATGAACCAAACCCAACCACATTCAAACTCCAAGATAAAGTCGTTCTATGAACAGAAAACTGCTTTTTGAAGGAAATTTGTGGTATGGAGACAACACTTTGAAAATGAAGTATTTCCACCATTATGTGATTTTATTGCCAAAAACTACCCAAATGTGTCAACTACAAAAAAACTTTCATATCTTGTACACTTAAAAAACTTGGAAAGTGATTTCTCTAACGTGATTAAAAATCTTTTAAATTCAGAATTCCAGTGTATTTTGGACCCATTTGCTAAAAATATAAAAATGCAACACCTTCCAGTTAATCTGCACTAGCAGCTGATTGACATCAGGGAAGGTGGAAACTCACTCTAGCTGAATTTATCACACGTTAGTACATGCAGCCAACAATACACTTCCTTTTGGATCTGCACATCTTTGTGAAAGATCTTTTTCAGCTACAACTGCCATTAAAACCAAGGACTGGAATAAACTGAACTTAGAATGAGACCTTCAAATAACTGTGTAACAAAATGTTACACTAATATTTTAAAAAATAAGGAAGCCCACTGAATCAACATTACTGTCAGTAAAAAAAAATTATTATTAATAAGGCTTGTAGTGGCAGTAAAAATAGTTTTGGACTGTTCAGAAAATATTTATTAAATATTGTTCATTTCATCTTTAATACACCCTTTTTAAAATTCTGATTTTTTAATTATGTTTTATAATGTATATAACATTAGTACAGTAGTAGATGTAGATATATATATATATAAACTTTAAATAAATATGCACGTTGGTGGGAGCTCAAAAACATTGAACTAATGGGGTGCATGATCCGAAGTTTGAAGACCACTGAACTACGTGATCAAAAAAACAACACTAGCAGATAGAAAACTACAGAGAGGTTTTCTTTGTTACCTTTCTTACATATAGCAAGCCTTCATTAAAATGAAAGCAAAGCCAACTATGAATTACCATATAAAATCATGATGCAAATGCTTAATCATAAATTAGAGCTGCAGTTAAGACAGAATGTTAAAACTTCTGACAAGTTTTAATAAAATGAATGTATGCTGATACACACATTCCTAAGCCCTTGTAAAGCTTTGCTCCACTAGGAAAGAATCTGTTTTCTTTCTTCACAATTTTTAAATTATAATTTCAGGGGTATAGATTAATTCATAATATGTTTTCATAAAGTAAAGCTATTTTGTACGGGCAGCATTTTAGAACTTACATGACAAACTGCAGTTACTTTTCCAAAATGGTAGTTCCAGTGTCAGAGTACCAATTCCTCAAGAGACAACACCAGGAAAATAAATAAATTCTTACCTGTTCAGGCTATTATGATCACTTAAATAGTTTAACTCAGTTTCATCCATTCAGCTAGTCTGAATGTAGTCTCAGATTTCAATTATTCTACTCATGTTATTAATAAAAAATAAGAAAAGTCCATGCCCTGACAACTATCACTTTTGTGAAAACCAGTTATCACCTTGCCTTTGCTCATTTATTTGCATAGCAAACACTGGTATTTAGCAAGAGAAGACACTCTGTGAAAAACTATTCCTATAAATCTCTCAAGTTGCAACAAAAGAGGAAAACACTAAGATTTACTGTTTTTCCCTGAGCTCTTTACTCAGAAATACAGAGTGAAAAGACTCCTGCAGGATGGCCTGGGGCATTTCTTTACCTGCAATGATCTCCATAAGCACAGCATCCTCGCTGGTAATACCTGCACACCATGGCAGACTGACTGGTGGAGAGGTCATGGGAGTAGCGGCAGTTGTCTCCTTCCTTGCAGACTCCATGCATGAAGTATCTGTAAGAGAGGATAATGGTGGCTTAAGGAGAAGCACTGAAATGGTAAACAAAGTATCTGGATGATCTTGTTATTCTATAAATCAAGGTATGCTGCATTAAGAACAGCACTAAAGACTCATGGGACCCTGCCCCAGTATAACCATACAAATTAGAACATCTGAGGAAAGATGAAGCCTCAGCTACTCCAGTGAACTGTGCTGCACATTTAGGGACTTGCTCTTACAAAAGCCTGGGGAAAAAAAAACCAAACCTGTAAAGCAAAGTTATCCTGGGCTATGACACTACGAGGAAAGAGTCTTGGATCAAATAGATCGGCACTAAGTTTTACCTGTAGCCCCTGTGTTCTGACACACGAAAAAATCTTACAGAAACTCTCCAGTGAATATAAGAATCAAACCCAGACACACCCTAAATTGCCCAAGGTTTTAAATCTATTCTGGATTCATAAATAATTCAATCAAATGTGACTTCCTCTCCAAGAATGCAAAACATGTTTGTGATGGATAATTACATCTGACAAAACACACACATTAGTTCTGCAATAGGAGCCAAATCAATAATCAAAGCATCCCGCTTCAATACTGTTCTGCTTGTCTTGAAGAACTTGGACATTTTCAAAGCTTTTGAGGACAGTTTGATCAATTTTAGCATGTCAAGTAGCACATGTTTAATTTAGCATCTTCAATTCAGTTATTCAAGGAAACTGAAGAGTAGTTTTCAATTTTTTTTTAAATTTTAACCTAGAAGAACAAGCTTCTTGGAATTCAATGCACCATAATTGTTCAGATTCAGTACATTCACATCAAAACTACAACTGAAAATGAAAGTTCAGGTACACCTCTCCCAATCCACATAAAAATATTAGCTAAGAAAAAATGGAAAAAAAAATTTTAAAATCCTGTGTAGAAACTGAATCCTTAAATGTTTACCAACACTTCAGTTTAGAAAGAAGCCACACTGCCCCCAGGTACCAAGTAAGTTGCAAACTCTGAACTCACTGGAAATACGAAGACCTAGTAAACAAGAAAATTTGTGAGGATTTAGATCTCATACAAAACACCACTTGAGGGAAGGCTGAGAAGCAGATTATACCCATCTAAGCCCACGCTGCTGCTGAATGGGGCAGTCCTGCCCTCCTCCTGTTGCACACTTCCAGCACTTTGGGCAGCCAGCAGAACCAGGCCCTCCAAGCAGCTGAGTGCAGCCTCATAGCCAGCACAAGAGACTCGGGGATCATCTTTCAGCAGCCACAACTAAGATTAGGACAACTCTTCACAAAACTGTACATTCAAGCTGATATTCCTGGCCAGCAAAGGTGATAAGATGTTGAACTACATGCACTCCTACATAGCTACTTAGTCTACTATGTTTTTAATCAGGTCAGATAAAGCCAGTGAACAACGCACCAAATGACATAAGCAGAGCTACACCTGCAATCCAGTTTTAAGGAAGTATTAAAACCTGAGGCTGAGTGTTTAGAGAGCTGACAACCCTCCATGTGCAATACCAACGGTATATTCAACATACTAAGAATAAAAAAAAATCTAAACTAGCTTTACAGACCACGAGCTGACACTTGCCATCAGGCTGCAATTCACACTCAAAACACTCAAATTCACTCTCCAAATCCCCTGCAGACACATATTAACCAGGTAAGAAATGCGATCCTACATAAAAAATAAGCAGTACAAGACCCAGATGAGGTTCTGCAGGGTCAGGTGGCAGCACAAACAGCTATGCCAGCACACAGCAGGAATAGTGTGTTGCAAAAACAGAACAAGACCCATCCCTGCTATTACAACCAGCACTCTCCACTGTGAACAAAAACCACACAAAAACCCCCAAAAGTCACACCCACAACCCCCACCTACCCAACAGCATAACCCACCTACAAAGACTCACCTCAAAAGCAAGAAAAAACACCAAACCAAAACCAACCCAAAAAATCCCCTCCTCCCCAAACACACAAAAAAAACCCCCAAAACAAAACCAAACAACAAACCAAATCACCCATGAAGTCACGGAACCAGAATATAACTGGAATTCCTGGCTTGATTGCTTTCAAGAAATGGGAGTCGCATCAATAGGGTAAAAAGAAGAATGCAGGTTGTTTAACGTTTGTTCTTCAACAAGTGTTATCTCCACCCTTTGCTTACTTCCACACAGCATCGCTTCCCCCATGTGCTGGGGCAGCAACTTCACAGCCACCTGCTGACACAGACCGGGAAATGGCTGCAATGGAACCTGACGCTCCTTCTGCTGCCCCCATGGTTATTTTTAGTCTGGATCAGATCACTGCCCAACCACCCTGCACAGCCACTCTGCTCCTTGAGCCAACAAAGTGTTGGGACACCACTACAGCTGAAAAAAGTGACTGACAGAAAGGCAACTACCTGAAGTGAGGACATCTGATAGAAACGATTTGGTCAACATGACTTACGCTAAGTACGTAAGCCCCAAAATGAGATTCTCCCACTGCTTGATAGGGAAAAAGAAGCTCCAAATCCCTTTCCTTCCTTCCCAGTTTATGTAAGAAAATCCTCTGCAAATACAGATTCTGTGCAATTCTAAAAGTTGTCACAATTTATTATATTGAAATAGTAGGTTATAAAAGGAAAAAAATAAACATAAAACACTCCCAGGCTCTAATTCACACATTACTTTTAAAGGCCTTCGATCCTACACAGCAAACTCAGCATTATTTGAACAAGAAGGCTGGAGTGGGAGGGGAAAAAAATGTATTTGTCTTAGGATTACACCCCAACTTCCTCCACAACCCTCCTCCTCACTGAGAGGTAAGATTTTTACTTTAAGGTCACAAAGAATTTAACACTTTACATATCAAACTGCAGTGTTTGGCTAAAACATACTTTGGCCATGTCCAAAAAATAAACAGAGTGCATTATTTTTGGGAAAAGATAATGACATTTATTTTGGAGAGCATCTTTACACTCACAGAGTATTCAATTTAACCCTATTCAACAATGATACCAGCCTCTTCATTCTGTTTAAAGGAAGAAAGCATCCTTAAAACTGAGAAATAGATGCATTATCTGCCTTACACAGTGACATGTAGATGGACATCTGAAATTTGCATTTGGTCAAGCAGTCAGAGAACACATGTAACTTCATCTGAAAAAATAAAACTAGACCAAGACAAGTATATAAATGGATTTTCTCTGAGCCTCTGTGATGCTGTCATCCAAAAAAGCACTGATTCTGGCAGTGCTCTCTGTCCTTCCAATTCAAATATACGAGCGTAATTTGGTTAAGCTGCTTGGGGAACCAGACCAGAGAACTCATCAGGGTCCAAGTCCAGATCATTTCCCCAGTTCAGTTCACTGCATGATTGTACAAAACATGAGTGACACCAACACATGGAACAACCAGACAAAATTAATAATTGCCTGCACTGTCATTTTATCACTGAAAAAGGTTCAACACATGTCTAGTTATGAATGCCATGATCGAAATAGCATATCCTGATTTTCATGGGTATTTCTTAAGAGGCAATGCTTCCTTCTATAACTTAGGAAGCTTGCAATGGGTTTCCTTATTCAGATAGGTTCTCTTCTTTACTTCAGGTTTCTGCTTTCAGGTAATGCTAATTTGTTTATCAAACTACTGTTTCAGCTAAATAAGAATGTTACACCCAACAGCAAACCTCCTTCAAAACCCATGACACTGCCATGACTGGCAGATGGGGAAGCTCAGGGTAACAGCCATCTGCACTCATTAGTTTCTTCAGGTGCCATACAGAGACCAAGAATTCCTGGGAAGACAGTAGCAGGAAAGAAGCTAAGCATGCTGCTCTAGCAGAGCTCGTGGGCATTCAGCCACATTACTGGCTAATGAAATTCTGCTGGAGTTAATAACCTGAAGAAAAAAGGGGGAAAAAAAATTGATCTTAATAGCATTTAGCTCCTTGTTCCTTCTTCATAAGCTCCTTCAGAAATTATTGGGGGATGCAGACCAGAGCAGCCATGAAAGGGGCAATCCAGGCAGGCTGTCAGGAGGTTTGTGCCCTACACCTCATCCTTGATGCTGCACTGAATTAAGGAGGCATTACTTTACTGATGCACATTCTTCACGTGAAAAGAAAGAAAAATACCCGACCCAGGTTTTCAGGAAAAACAGCTAAAGTACAAACATGTAGACAGCTCTCAAAATATACCACTTCGTTGCTATGGGTTTTATTTACAGTCAGTTCTCAAACAAATAAGTGAAATGTTATTTGTTTACATCAACTTGATGACTTTTAATGTCGCATGACATCTGGAAAACACAAGCACAGAACAAACAGTGTCAAGCCTTCGTAAAAAAAAGGTTGGCTATAGCACTACTCCATAAATCCATGTAGCCATCTGAACTGGAAGGACTGAGGAACTTGGTAAGGACCACCATTCTTTTTCTTATTTCAAACATATCAATAAGAAGAAGATCATACATAACATTAAACTAGTTCGGAATTAGCTTTGTTCCCCTGCTGTTTATTCCAGATTAAAATACTATAAATTTTTACAAAATGCAAGCCTTGAAACTGTTGAACCACAGAAGTAAAAAATACCCAACTTTTTTTCCATCATCTCTTAGGGAACATGATTTCCTATATTTCACCCCGAGACTTCTAAACTTTAGCTACAAGAAAAGCAGAAGGGTAACATCAGCAAAACTGTATGCGTAAAAGAAATCGAAGTCCTTCATCTTAGTCACTGTGTCTCTAACTCAAAGATGTTAATCATCCATCCCAAGGATATCACACTGGTATATTAAAACTCATGAACCAATCTATTCATCATATCAGATATTCAAAGGAGCAGCAAGAACTTATGCCACCAATTTTAAACCTTCCAGTTTCGATAAAACGGCAGTATTTCTGCACCAGCCATCATGTGCTAGCTCCTTATACTGAAGGGACTATCTCCCAAAAGTTTTTCAGGCAGCATTTACTGTCACCCATATGATGATTCAACTAAAAAAGCCTGCGAACAAAAAGAATTGTGCAGCGTTACATAAAGAGAAACTGCTCTACCTCCTACACTAAAAACCTTCATTTTGAAATTTAACTCCTTCATCTCACTGTTAAATCCTCCAGCTCATTTATAAAGGTAAAACAAAATTTAATAGTAAAAAACATATCTTCTTAAATATGAATATATCCTATCGAAACCAAACCTAGAAATCCAGAATTTTTATCACAGGTTCCCAGAAGGGCAAGTCAAAATTGCTAATTTCACTTTAAAGCCTGGGTAAAGCTATTCTCCCTCCAACCTGAATGGTCCCATAAAAATTAATAAAGCAAGCAATGGGATAACTAGCAGGATTAGCCTAAGAGAATAAAGAATGGAGACATTCATTAGAACCAAGGCCGAGATCCCATGGTTTAAGCTCACATTAAAGTACATTAACCATCACAAAAGAGTAGCTTTAGCTTCCCACTCGGCCTGAGTGTTTGCAAATAAATATGTTCCCTAGACTCTCTGCACTGCAGGACACTGATGAACTTGACTGCATCTGTACTATGGCAGTCACTTCCATAAATCGATCCTGCATCTATACCTATCCTGTCTCACGAATCCAATTTGCCTAATTGAGCCTTTCGATCTTTAGAAATTACGAGGCAAACTTAAATAGAGCGAGCACTGACCTTGCGCCTCACTTAAAGCTGAGCTAAGCACGGTTCCCGGTCATTTCCTCATCACCGGCATCAAACATTAACCCGGGGATTCGCAGGCGAAACTCTCTGCCTGCAGCAGCACCCCGAGAGCTCTGCCGAACGGTGCTTCCCAAAGGGATGCAGTTAGCTGGGCATTAGCCAAAATAAATGTGGGGCAACAGCGAACAGGGACGCGTTAAACACTGCAGGGCACGTGAAACGGGCACAGCGAGCGAGCTCCCTGCGAAAGCCGAGCAGCGGTTCCTCATGCTGCTGCTGCAATCTGCCGCTGGAACAAATGGGGGAAAAAAGCAAGCTGAAGAGATGTAAAAAAACTCAATCGATATCTGGAGTCTCTTCCTTCCTAACCAAGTGATGTTCCTTTTTGCTTCCAAGTGAGTGGGAATTTATTTGCCCAGAAACACGTTAAATGTTACTTAATTTTTTTATTGATTTAAATAAATACATTTTCAAAAATCAGGAGACGCTCCTCGATGTTAATCTTGGATTAACTCTCGCTTTTATATTAACTAATATATGTCTACGTTCACAAAACTGTTTTAAATTCCTTTCTGCCTGCCAACCGATCAGCAGTGTAGGTTTAAAAATAGTCCATCTGGCAAGCTTTAAAACACGCAGTTCGGCTTGCGTAACCCCAGAGAGAAGATTTATCAGAAATATAGTTTAAAGGAAAACACAGATAGGAAATGACGCAGCACGCAGAACCTCGATGTGACACAGGCAGGGCCACTTCGAACATTTTGCAACATGTCCTGACTTATTCCTGTTCTCCGGTTTAATGAATAGCTTTCGCTATATCAATCTCGAATGAACTCTCAATTTTAAATTTCGATTGAAACGCACAAGAATTTAAATTACGTTGCATTTCCTGCTTTGTCGCGCTTTGCGGAACGCGGCTGCAGGACTTCCTTTTACACGGCGTCCTTCGCGCCGACCACCGCGGGCCTGTTCCCGCACAATAAAGAGCGGCCCGCGGCTCCTTGGGAGACGCCGGGAACGCTCCCGGCGCCCCGGCCCGGCGCGGCAGCCGCAGGCGCTAGGCCGCAG
>VZTI01004487.1:430417-444772 GCA_013397865.1 Struthidea cinerea
TATGTGGCGGGGAGCAAAAGGGGACAGTGGCGTCGCAAAGGCCCAGCCCGAAAGCTGGCACTAATTACCCAGTGCTGCACTAATTGGGCGCGAAACATCGCATCCTTCTGCCGTGATATCTCCCTCGCTGCAGATATTCCAGAACCCTCTGGACGCAACCCTGTGTCATGTGCCCTAGGACGACCCTGCTTGAGCAGGGAGGTGGGGCCGGATAACTCACTATGGTCGCCTCCAACCCGACCTATTCTGTGATTCTGTAATAAATCCTGGTTGTGAAACTGCTGTTTGCCTGATCCACATGGTGCCCTTGGCTTCCTACTGCCAAGAGCCTTAAGCCAAGCACTTAACACATTCCAAAAAGACAGTGACAAGCAGGGGTGCAGGAGCAAGGTGAAGGGAGAAGCCTGTCAGTGCAGTGTTATTGATATTTTGCGTCTCTCCTTGAAAACACATTGAAAAATTAAACTTAACCAAGCCGTCAGTCACTCCAGAAAATACTGACATGAAGCCCTTGCTCTAAACATAGGCAGTAGGACAGCACCCTAAGATGGCTGGACTTCAGGAAGAGCACTAGACAGGAGAGAAGAGGTAAATCTGTTTCCAGGTTGCCGTGCATAAAAAAAAAGAGTGCCCTCAAACTACTTAAGGAATGAGGCAATGGGAATACTTGCTGGCATTTTCCGGAATATGCAGAATCCAGACCTGGTTGAACACAGCTCTGAAATAAAAGGAGGTGAAGTATACATACCAATTTTAACAGACTTCAAACCAAGGTACAGGTGTGCATAAAAAAAAAAAAAAGAAAAAAGGCTAGTTGTTGGAGTGAACTTTGAATTCCAACAGTCTTGGAATGAACATCTTTGAATGATTGTATAAGACCAACCTTCATCCAGGACATGGAGCATCCAAATAAAGACCTTGATCCAGGCTCTCTATGCAGCAGACTGCGTCCTGATGTTATCAGCACAGTGATCAATGCCAAATAGTTTATAAATTCATTTCCATAAATCCCTGTTATGAGAAAGCCTGGATATTCAATGGAAAACTGTCCCATGAGAATTGGGAAGACCTTTTCAATATCTAAAAGAAGAAACTTATTTCCTGCACGTGATTCCATCACAGAGCATTTTTTGTGCAATGTTCAGCATTGAAATAAATGTTCAAAAACTGCACCAGGTGTGTATGTTCCGTCTTGCATTCTGTTAGAAACAGCTGGAGGAAAAAATACTTAATATTAGGAAAAAAAAAATCATCTACTTTTAAGCCATTAAGATAATCTGGAAAGTTATTTTGGATCCATTAGAATGATCATGAAAATCTGCTGATGAAAGTGTAAGGATGTCAGACAGTTAAAGAGGTTAAATCACTAAAGAGCAACTTTGTCAGACCTTCATATTGGTTAGACTGTTGCCCTGACAAGACAGAGAGTTCCAGGCACCATAGTTCTCTCTAAGGTAAAATAAATGAGTGGTTAAATGTGTTCTGTATGATTCTTCATGTCCCTAGGAGATCTCCTGGATATTGGCAGCCTAGAAGCAAGCTTCAAAAACAGAGAAACACCAGTGAACAAATCCCAGCCTAACCCCTGTAAACAGACTCTTAGAAATCAGGTACACAGGGAAAGGAAAATACTGTCCCATGGTAGGCATGACAGAGTGACAAAAGTAATGTGGAGTTTCCCATTTCCTTAATGCCTTCGGCAGTGACGCCCCTGAGAGAGGAAAGGTCTCAGGGGAGATGTTAACTCTAGGAATCACTCAGAAAGAAAAATGCCAGGGTGGCCCGAGGGCCCAGCTCCCAGCAGGCAGTAGGAATTTGCCATGGCAATTTCTTTGTTCCCAGCCTCTCCCATTTTACTCAGGAACCTGTTTAATATTAACTTTTACTTCTGAGGCCTGGAGGGGGAAGTAGGAGCAGCGAGCTCCGGGTCACGGCAGGCAGACAGGACTGGAAAGGCAGCTAATGCTGCAGCATGCAGAGGAGTGAGTTATGCAGTGCCCCACACTTTCATACAAACCTGTCTCCAGCTCCCCTCCAGGGGTTTCTCTCCTTCCAGTCGCCTACTGGCTGCTTCCAAACCCCATCATCACTATTGTCAGCCATATATCACACTGCAGAAGCCTGCTGGGAACAATTCCAGAGCTGGGATATGCACAAGACTGCAGTAGTGCCCTCAGAGACCTGCTTGACCTGCCCCATTTTGTCTCAGAGACCTACAGGTTCGTATTGGAAAGCTGAGCTGAAAATCCAACAGGCTGATTTTCCACTGGGTTTAAGGAAAAAAATGGCAAATCAAGCAAAACATCCTTACCCCAACTCACCTAATATGACAGGCTGAACTTGGGTGCCCACTGCATAAGATCACCTTGAGATGATGTTGAGAATTGGAAACTGAGTGACCAGCTTGGTTGCTAAACCATTTTGCCTGAGAGTATGTCAAAAATATGATGGTCCAGATAGATTCCTACAATACTGCAGTCTTTCCAAATAGATTTAATGGAAAACAAAATTATGTCATTACAATTTGTGTGTATTTTAAAAAAATGTTATTTTACCTACACATTTTCTTTCCAGTACATCTGGCTACCCATCCTCCCAGGAAAAAGATAATGTTCACAAAATCTTCAGCTTCCATTTATGGTATCTGAGGATGCAATCTATCATTCCTGCAATTAAATTCCCTCCAGACTGAGTAGCAGAAGTCAGAAGCAGATTGTCTTTGTAACTCAGCAAGCTTTGTTGGAAGTTTCCTTGGATGTGTTCAGTTGAAGAGATTGGAAGGATGTAGAAAATAAGACATAATTTCTCACTGCTGGGTTAAACAAAAGTTGTGAGAAATTTCTTTTGAAAGGGACGAGTGTAGAGTGCAAACACTGCTTTAGCAACCTATGTTTTACAATTTCCTGATTAATGGATTGCAGTAAAATCGTTCCCTGACACTGATTACTTCAGCAATACATTAGTAATTACTTCAGCTAGTTTTATGCTGTGCATGGAAGCTGCACAGAATCATGTCTGTCTTTTAACCTGTAAATCAGTTCCTTCATGGCCATCTAACTCTCACCTCTGATATTTTCTGCAGAATAGAAAACTGAAACATGTACAATACCGGTGCATTAGATATCAAAGTATCATGTTTTTTTTAGGAGGGGACAGACATTTATTAATTTCACAATCCTTGTTCAAAGCTGCCCTTGAACTGCTAGAATGGATTGTCTTTATAGGAGAAGACTACAATAGTTTTTTGCTGTGAACTCCACTTGTGTTCTTGGTGTAGCCAGGTGAGTGCATGGGAAAAAATTGTGGCCACAACTGTCTTTAGACCTACAGCTTTCCTCACTGGAGAGGCCAAGAGCTGGGTAGAGCTCTCACCCTGAGAAGAAAGAGCTTTAACAGCTGCATTTGGCAGAGTTGCGGGGGAGGCATGAATGTGATTCCTCTGCTTTTTAGGAATAAGCACAAAGGGGCTCAGTCTGCAAAGGCATTGTTTTAACCAGCAAGGAATTCACTGATTTTTTAAAAAATCTAATAGGAAAGGAATCTGAAAAATGAGAAAAGTCTTGTAAAGAGCAAGGGGAAAATCTGGCTCTGCGAGAACAAAAATAATCACAGAAGCTTTCTTGGCCCTGCTGCGAAATGGCCCCCTGCACCCTGGGCAGGCAGCAGTTGTGGAGCTCAGCTGTGCCTGTGGTTAATAATAAATAGACTCTCTTGGCCAGGAGTTCTGGGCAGCACACCCCCTCCTCCGCCTCCTCCCAGGGCTGCCCAGGCACCGCTCCAGCACCCACCCAGCCTCCCTCCATGAGACAGACACCCAGAGGTAAGAGACACCAGGCCATCGCTCCATGAGGTCGGATACGCCGGAGGGGTCACAGGGGAGGCGGGAGGAGAGCAGCTCTGTGCTCGAGCTGCCTGAAACTTGCACTATGAATCTGCAAAGTTGGGTTACAAAGCAAAAAGTTGTATGGGTCTTGCTGCAAAACTTGCCAAGCTTCAAAAATCTTTGAGCCAGCTCAGGCTGAATGTTGGCCGAGCTTCCCGTGAATATCAGCTCAGCCCTGTTGGGTTTCAGGTGGTGAGCAGCTGGTTTTTATCCACTGGCCAGCACAGCTTGGGCACTCCTGGCTGTTGTGCTTCAGAGTTTGGGGGGTTGTTAAAATTCAGAGCACAACTCAAGCAGCTCAGCAGATCCCTGGCGTAACCCTGTTGGCTTAATGAATTTATTCCAAAGCTGACTTTGCCCCAGAGAGCGAGGGGTGTGTAGGCACACACACAGCAATACCAGAAAATTTGCATGAACACATGAACAGCTCAAGCTGCTGAGCTTAGCACGAAAAGGATTTGGAAAGTGGAAAATCTTAGTGTTTCAGTCAGGTGTGTGTCGTGTCTAGTTGATCCAGTCCCACATTTCTCAAATAACACAGCCCGAGCTGTCCTGTACAGCTGAAGTCTTTAGATTTGGGCAAATACACTCTCCCCGGGGATGAGAATTTTCTGTATAGCTGTAGTGCCACACACTGTACTGAGAGCAGAGCCGTATTCTGCTAAGTGCAACATGAACACAGTACTGTATTTTAATTAATTTGCCATCTGAATTAACAAGAGGTACAAAGGACTGAGGAAGGGAATCCGTTCCTTCTAGTGAAGGGGTGAGGAGCAGGGAGACTGGAGGGATATGGCCAAAAGCCCAGGGAAAGTATGTGAAGCAGCCAGGCACTGAGTGAAACTGCCCTGAGGCTCAGACCAGACCACTCTCTTAACATTTACAGCTCTCCCCCTCTTTCTCTGTTTGGGAATGAATTTAATTAGAGTGAAAAGGAGTTGCTAAGAGACCAGAGGAGTTCTGGAGTTTGTTGCTGGGGCTGAATTGCCGCTCTGCTTCCAAGGCACTGCGCTAAGAAGGATGATGTAACATGAGCCTGCATAAAGCACTCCCGGCTCTAGGGAAAGCTGCCCTCTCCTCCTCGCAGTTCCAGTCTGGTTTGTCAGTTCTCAGCTCCTTTTTGAGCTGCTTATTTTCTCCGAGACACCGGCAAAAACCAGGTTCATATCCCTATAGCACCATTCTGCCTTGTAGATTCCTCCTTGTGACCTTTCACATTGGAGGTGGCAGTGGCTGGGCCTGAAATCTATAATGAGCAGGTCACTTTGGAATTTAAAAGGTTTTCTACTTCAGAATTCTCCCTAGTTTGTTACTCCTCACCCTTTTCTCTGCTCCACCATGATTTCAGCCCAGCACTGACAATGGGCCAGTTGACCCGTTCCAACTCCATTTCTGTAGCTGAACATTTTGTTTTGACACCCTGGCTCATGCTTGAAACACCAGGGGATTCCAGGCAATCTCTTAGGCAAGGGCTGTCTACCTTCCAAGGTCAAGGCAAGAGCTGATATGTTTAGCTTCTCAGGGTCACATCATTGCTAAATTACATCTTTCCTTTTCACCTGACATCTGTTACCTCAGGACCATCCATGTGCACAAGATGATTGGGAAGATAACCTACCTTGGCCTGGGAAGACACGTGTCCTCCATGGCACGTGGGACCACCCAGGTGAGAAGACTTCTGCATGGTGAGTAGTGCATTCTGAAACAGTTCCTGGGTGGAAAACATTTTCCTCATCTGAATTCAGCAGACACCTTGCTGGCAGTGTTCTTGGAGCACAGCAAAGAGTCACAATAGCCTTGGTGTACAACAGTCTTAAAATATATTGAGTTACTATGGTATCCTTGGTGCTTCCACTCTTTTAAAACATATTCCCATCTTTAGGCATGGTTGCAGGGCTCAGTTTGTTCACAGTAATCTTCAAGTAATGTTACTGGAGCCAGTAACAATACAACTGCAAAAATGGTGGCAGAGGGTCCTTCAGTGATGGTGATGAGGATTATAATTCATGTTAACAGTAGACATACTTTGCACACATTTCACTTATATAAAACACAGCTTTAGTCTTCTCAAAGTTATTTGTAAATTCACCCCAAAGAACAGCTAAAGAGGGGGATATATTTGTTGTGATGACGACAGTTTGCTTTTTATAAAACAGCTCAGTAGTTACTGCAAATACCCACACAAATAACTCACTCTTCTGTGTTTATCCCCAGGTGCTTATGTCAGGATTCATCCCTCTGTACAGGAAGCTCTGGTGGAGGGGAGACCGGTTGTAGCCTTGGAAAGCACCATCATTACACATGGCATGGCCTATCCTCTGAATCTGAGGTGGTGGATTTTGATGTTCCTCATTCGGTGAAGTTGTAAGCATGAAGCACGTAACTTACTGGATTGATATCGGTATTCTTGGTCAAGCCAAAGCTGTTGCAAGAACAAATGGCAAGCAGACTATGAGCTCAAGTGTAAAACAATTGTATTTGGACTTTTAGGGACAGATATGGAGAGCCTAGTTATCTCCTTATCCAACACCTAAATTTCTGGCTTCCTTTAAAATGGAGCAGCAGATAATGTCACCGCTTGCTCTAAAAGAGAGCTATCAGCCTTTTCAGCTGCATGGTTTGTACAGACATTGAAAACACCCTGCAGTTTCCTTTCCTGTCTCTTTTGTAATGCAAAGAGGATTGAAACACAAAAGTGAAATCTGTTCCTTAACCCACTCAGAGCAGCTACTGTGAGAGTTCCTTGTCCCTTCTCACTGTCTTCTGTACCCTGCATGGAAACCCCCGCCTCATCTCTTTATTTATCAATTTTCAGTAGGCTCCTGTTTCATTGTGTTACAGTTCCAGAAATCGTTGCACTCTCCCTTCCATCCTTGCTTCCAGAAAGCACAGAAAGGTTTTGGTATTGATTTTCCATCCTGCTTTTTACCTGGCCATTATTCTGCCTGACATTTGGTCTTAAAATGAAGCTCTAAAAACTCAGTTTTGATGAAGAGGTAGTTTCAGTAGTCAAAGATTGCCTAGCATATGTCCAGATATCTCAGAAAGGGAGAAGAAGCTGCTCTTAAAAAAGATAGTGTATGAATGATCAAGTACAAAATCTGCTAAACTTGGAAAGACTTGGCCTGCAGCCTTGGAATACCCTAAGGCAGCAGCTTTTTGGCACTGTTATTACTCTATATCTGACTGTATTATGAAAAATACATAAGTCCTGGTCATTTGAGCAGGACTTAAACTACCTGGAGTTTTTGTGAAGGTCTATGATGTCAGAGAAATAACAGGTAAAAGATACAGAAAAGTCCTATTTTGAGAAGTTCTCTATTTTCAGTAGTCTATTGGACAACCTGATTTGCTTGTAAACCAAATGATTTTTCTGAAAAATGAAGCACAGAGCTTGGACATTGCCATCCTTGAAAATGGGAGCTCTTCACTTCTGCAATTTCAAGTGCAAAGACTTCTGCCGTGAGGCGGATACAAGAGGAATAGGACGTAGCTGAAATCACAAGGACTGTGAATGATGGCCATCAAACATGACAGTTTCCTTGCCTGATTGTTTGCATCCCTAATTTTGTGATTGTTGTCTTATCTTATTTTAGCATGGCCAGAGAGGTGGAAGAAGTTGTGAGAACAAATGGAGCAGTGCCAGCCACTGTAGGTATTTTAAGGGGCCAAATCCACGTGGGACTCGCAGACGAGGAACTCGAGTTCTTGGCAAGCAGTAAAAACGCAGTTAAAGTGTCTCGCAGAGATCTTCCTTTTGTCCTCAGCCAGGTACGATGTGCAGGCTTTCTAGTGTGGCCTTTCCTAGTAAAGTATAGTGGTCTATTGCTTTTCTAGCAACAGTATAGTGCTCTCCAGCCTCAAGCCAGGTGGCTTTTAAACTTCTCCAAATTATCACAGAAAGTGGGATCTTATTGGTAAGCTCAAAAGTGCTCCTAACTAGAGTGAAAATACACAAGAGTGAGGGAATAACATACATGAAATAGGGCTCCTGAAAAGTCGTTCTGGATGTGCTGGCAAGCCATGGGCACTTGGCTAAGAATATTCTTGCTGGCACGATAAGACATTTTCACATTGCATGTGAACTATGTGACACATGGGCCATCCCAAGCTTAAAGTGACAGCTAAGGGTGCCACTAGCTGCCCGTGGAACGCCCTGGAGAGCAAAGGCCTTTGCTGTCAGGGCAAGAACGGCTTATATAACAGGGACGACAGATGATTCACAGAATCACGGAATATTCTGAGTTGGAAGGGAGCCACAAGGATTACAGAGTCCAACTCCTAAGTGAATTCCTCTGCCTTTTTGCCTAAAAGAATATTTGCGTTAGAATTTCCCTGGTCAGCTGCTCACACTGCTGTGTGGCAGACCACAGCCACAGCTGCTTCTCCGTGTCACCCTGGGTGCTGACTGTGGCTGGTTGTTCCCTGACAGGGTTTGTCTGGTGGCACTACTGTGTCTGGAACAATGATTGCGGCACACAAAGCAGGAATTCCTGTGTTTGTGACGGGTGGCATAGGAGGTGTCCATCGGGACGGGGAGAACAGTAAGAGCATCAATACATTCTACTTTTCTCTCTGTTGCTACAGTTTTATTTAATTCCTTCTTTTTCCCAGTCGGTCCTACAGTAACTGTCTGTTCAGAAGAGTAAAGTTAAAATTCTTCTTGATCAAACTATGGTTGTTTTCTCCCTTATGTCACCTTTCCAGAAGCTTCAAAATATTCCTCTTGAGCCCTGGACAGTTGTTAAGGGGGTAGAAGTTTGTCTTTATCCTTTGCTTACACGGGGTTATATTGATATTGTTTTCTGGTGCAACAGGAGCTGACTGCACCTCTCCCTCTTTGTAATGGCTGGATAACCTGATACTGGCTGCCAAGCAGAGTGTTGTTATCAGCTCTCTGCTGAGGAGGAGAAGAGCCTTGCCACAAAAGAGTGTGCTCTGTGTTAGAGGTGTGTGCTCCTCTCTGGAAAATGGCCCAGTCTTGGCTATAGAGTTTGTGGCATTTAAGTGCTATCTCTCTTCTCAGCCATATGTATTTCCAGCACAGCACAAGTGCAGTGCCCTGTCGTATGCCATCCCTTTCAGATGTGATGTAAGTTCCAGAACAGGAAGTTTCCTGAGGTCAGCTCCTGTGGTACTTTCTTTTTTTGCAAGCATTGTCAGTTCCAAACTCAAGATCTACTTCAATGATATTCCATCTCCTTGAACTTCATCCTTGCTGTACAACACCTTTTCCTTTCTCTTCTACCAAATTTTTGCATGCTCTTTATCAGTGTGATCAAAGAGCCAAGAGATAGAGTGCAAGGCTGCACCTCTGCCCTTAGCCATGTGACTTCTTTTTCTCAATACCTCTTTCAATCTCAACACCTAAAGGCACGATCTAAACCTTTCGTGTTTGCTTGTGGATCTAAGCAGTTATAAAGTCAGGCAGTGGCATCCCAGGCACATGTGGCTTTTTGGGAGGTCAGATCTCTTCAGCTTGGAGCACACCACAGTCACCGACACAATGCTGCTTGTCCCTTGACAGCTCTGGATGTGAGTGCTGACTTGACAGAGCTAGGACGAACTCCAGTTGCTGTTGTATCTGCAGGAGCCAAGTCTATCCTTGATATTGGCAGGACACTGGAATATCTGGTAGGTAGCAACGGGCTGTGGTGTCTGCAAGCAGATAATGTTGTTCTTTGTGCACAGAGTGCCCAGTGGCATTGGGATGGGTCCTAAGCCGAAGATTTTCAGGAATTGCTATTGAGAGGATGCGAAGCCATATTTACAGTTCTGTAGTCCTGGGGCTGTACAAGCCCTTGGCTGCTCCCTAGCATAAATCTAACCATGCCCAAGGGGCTGTTACAGCAGCTGCTCCAGCTGAGGTCAAAGGTAGTGCTAGCCACGTCCTTTTTCTTTGGCATGAGATTTGCTTTTCTGGGATGATGCTCCCAGAAACTGATGGATCAGGAAAGCTAGATCCATCAAACACTAAAATAAACTCAGAATTAAAAAGGGAATCCAGATGATTTTCAGTAGTCACCTTTTAAGGTTTGGCATGTTGGAAACCACCACGGCCAGCACTTCACGTGACAGCCAACACTGATATTTCTCAATCTCAAGCAGAATTCTTTTATATTCCTGTCAGCTCATGACATGTCTTCAGATCCCAGGGTGTTATCTTGGATTCAGGATGGTGCCAGTGACAGCTGCATGGCTTTGGATCAGCTCCGAGCACACGCAAAGGATGTGCGTGCCTCCTCTGCCTCAGTGAGCCAGATCTGATCTAGCCAGTTACCATGTCTGACTCTTGGTAAGAGAATAGAATAGAATGGGATATATAAAAATAACCAAGACCTGTGCCAAAGAAAGGCAGTTTCTCTCTGGGTATAAGGAAAAACTCCCATTCTTTAATTGGCTCCCCTTTCCCTCCACTGATCACCTGCTTGTCTCACCTCCATGGCTGCAGGAGACTCAGGGTGTTTGCGTGGCTGCCTTTGGAGAATCAAGAGAGTTCCCAGCCTTCTTCTCACGCCAGAGTGGCTTCCAAGCACCATATCACGTCCGGGATGAAGAGGAGGCAGCTAAACTCATTGGTGTGTTTCAGATGGCAAAGGCCCATGTAAGGTCTTGGAAAAGAAGGACACAAGAATCACCCCGGATGAGGCACTTCCTTTGAGTCTGCAGAAAAGTTTGCCCTGAAAAATATGCCATCCCACCCCCGCCATTCCTGCATCAAAAGTGCTTTGAAAATACAGTAGCAGAGAGGTCCAGCCTTTACAGCAAGTAAAACTGCAAGCCGGCTGCAGCCAGCTTGGCATGTTCGTTCGTGTTTTATTCACCCTAGTGAAGTGGAAGCAACACATAATAATATGTTGGCAAAAACAGCTTCTGGGCCTTTAGAAGGGGAATCAGTTTAAAATAGACAAAAAACCTTTGCCCCATTAACTGTACAGACAGACTCAAAATAGGCAGATGAGAATTGGTTGGTAGCTGGAAAAGATCCTAATCTTGGGTCAGCTAAGAACTGGAGCTTGAGCTCTGAGGCTTCCTACACCCTGTGCCCACTCTCCTCTGTCCTTGTCCTTCAACACCTGACTTCTCCAAGGAGTGCCACTAACAGTGTTCCCATCCTCTCCCAGACAGTGCTCTGGGGCTGGGCCTGGGCAGCGGGGTGCTGATAGCAGTGCCCTGTCCCCAGGAGCGAGCTGCCGAGGGCCAGGCCATGGAAGAGGCCATCCAGCAAGCTCTCAGCCAAGCCAGGTGAGAAGCAACCTAAGCTTTTCCTTTGCTCAGCCCATGGTCTTGGGGAAGTAAACGAATCCAGGGACACTGCTGTAGCAGCCGTAGCACAGCCTAACCTCGGCCGTGGGTGAGCCCACAACTGCAGCTTTATCTAACCCAAAGCTTGTTTACAGGACTTGTTGTGGTGTGTGGTTATGGAGATAAAGTATCTGCTGGCAACAGTGCTTCTCCTCTGATGCCATTTGAGCTCATCTGTGGGCATTTTTTTTATATTTGCAGGTCCAAAGGAATCACAGGCAAAGAAGTGACCCCGTTTTTGTTACAGAAGCTCACAGAATTAACTGGTGGGAAATCACTGGACTCCAGTATCCTTTTACTAAATGGGGGGAAAAAGAAAGTACTCCAGTGTATTTCCTATCTCTTTTGATAATGCCTGGTAGGAAACACTGTCACTTTATTGACAATCTAGCAAGGAGCAAACACTCCAGAGTCTGCAAACAGATGAGAGGTTAGCACCTGCAACCTGATTTTTCAGGAACATCCTTACTGTCTTCCTCCCCTTTTCCACTAAAAATTGGAGGGCAGCACAGATGGCAGGTGGTCCAGAGCCCAAAGGAATCCCTCGCATCTGACCCCAGAGCTTGCCTGCTCTGTGATGGAATCTCTGGGTACTGTGGTCTGTGCTGGGGTTGCACACTGGAAGGTCCCTGGGTTTCCCAGAGCACCGTGCTGGACATCACACTGCCTTATCCAACATTCCGTGTGGGCATGGAGAAAGAGAAACTTGGAGGGAAAACACCTCTGGGTGAGCAGTAATCCTCTTGGACAGCCAAGAGAAAGCAGATGTACTGGCTGGGATGCCAGTGTAGGATCTGGGAGAGCCAGATTCACATCCAGGTTCTGCTGCCAGCCCTCTGAGAGACCTGACCAATCAGGGCAGGATGGTTAAGGCATTTTTGGATATAAGAGCTATATGCAGCCACAAAGTAGGGCTTTCAAAGCCTCTGATACTCTGCTCCCAGTGCAATTGCTAAAAAAAAAAATGCTTATAGTGAGTTGGCAAAATCTCAGTAGGTATCTCTTTCTGGAAAAGCTGACCAAGATCCTCTAAGGTTTTTAGTCTCTTTTCTGTAGTTTAAGCACTTCACCTTGTCTTTTCTCCATGAAGCCTTTGCTTCCATTCCCCACCTGTCAAAGACAAGTTTCCTCTCTGTGGACACTGGGGGAAGAAGGTCAACAACAACAACAACAACAACAACAACAAAATCAGAGTTTTCGTGCAGCATCGTAACCCACTATACTTGTCCCCAGAGGATTATGGTATGGGGGATCAAACCTATCAAGTCTCAGCATGTATTTCCTGTTTTCTCCCTCTAAACAGCTCCTACCTAAACTTCTAACAGGTCAGACTCACTGGTATTTTTAATTTTCCTCAAAGAAATGCCGAACAGACCTTGCACTGATCCAGAACAATGCCAGAGTGGGCAGCTGCATTGCAGTGGCCCTGAGCAAACTACAGAAAGCCAGAAGGAAGGGAAACCTGCCTCGACGAGGAGAGAACATGACCCCACCCCAACCAGTGAGTCCTCTGCTGGCCTCCATATGAGGCCTCTCTCCTGGCAGCACAAGATAAATTTATATCTGTTCCCAAAAGTAAAAGGTGACTCAGCCAGGGACCAATCATTCTCCTTCAGTTCTCAGACATTCTCCCTTTAGTTTCCCTTTTTATCCTTCAAAAATAAGTGTCTTCTCCCCCTCCCCCTATCCACATTTACAAGGAGTAAACACTGACAATGGCCTAATCTCATTAAGTCTTAGACCATCAAGGCCATTAAAACTTTAATCACCTTTTCACCTTTTACTGTGCCCTTATGTACAGCTTCAGCTCTATTGCTCTTAGTGCCAGGGAACTTGTGACTACAGGAGTAGACCTGGAAGAAGGTGGGGAGAGATGGTTTGAGCTTCTGAGCCATAAATGTTTATAAATGTCTCTTTTTGTTGGCGTCCTGCTCATGATTGTGATCAAAATCACAAGAGTTACAGCACATCCTGAACAAGATCTACTATAACCCTAATACTCTATTCACTCTCTTGGATTTTTTGTGTGCCATGTAATTTACAGGAAATCTATTTTAGGTAGTCTTTAGAGACACGAAAGATTTTCTTAAACCCATTTGCAACAGGATTTGTCAACATAAAAGAGGGCAGTGACTCCAGAGGCAATAACCCAGCATTTGATGAGAAAAAACAGCTGTATGTCCCCAAAGAATCTGGAAACTTCCTGTTTGTGGAGCTGAACTGCTTATTCTGGCTTTGTAGGACAATAAAAGAAGTGATCTGTAAAGTGTCACTGGGTAAGGCAATTTCTCCTGGGAACTTGCAAGAAAGGGCTGCATTTTTCTGCCCACTTTTTCCCATTTTCTTTGCTTTTTTACACACCAGTGCTTGAATGTTTCTGCGGCCTGGTATATCACACAGAGAAACCCTCAGCATCCCTGTGTGCCTGCTGTAACATCCCACCTGCCACGCTGGGGCTGGCTGTCAGCAGGCAGAATTCAGAAAGCAACACAGACAAGAGATTTTGATTCTTTCTGGTTGGGATTGTACAAACCTGTGTCTAGCTATTCAAAATAAGCACTGGCCCTTACACTCTAAGTGAGAGAGCTTTCAAGAGGGTGGGAAAAGTGACTAGGCAAAGCAAAGAAGGCTTGAAAACTTTTTCCTGAAGTCCTTCCAACCACTTTTTACCTTTTTCTTCCCTCTTAAAGGTGGTGATTGGAGGTATCAACGTTGACTTTATAGCCAAGGCACAGAACCCTGACATCCTGGTACTGTATCTGTAGCAGTTTTGTTAGCACCAGTGTATTTCCAGCTCCTTTTACAGGATTGCCAAGCCAAAGGGGTTGGGGGGAAGGTGTTATCCATGTACAATATCCACGTGTGTGCGTGCACACGCTTGGGAGGTGTAGTGCTGTGTGTTTGGGGTTGTTCAGGTGGGTAATGGATCTATACTGACCTACTCTGTCCCCATGGTGAAAATCACCATCCCTGACACTCAAGAGAGGGACAAAACAACGTGTCACCCATACCATCTCCCCATAGGGAGGAAATCCTCAGGTAAGAGCCAGCTCTGCCTGTCTGAGACTGTCTTAGCTGTGGAAAGCAGGATGAATAGGAGCAAGGCTCTCTGTGCAGAGTACTCATGAAGGATTTGAGTCTCATACACACACAAACAGCCCTCCGCC
>VZTI01004487.1:444836-472144 GCA_013397865.1 Struthidea cinerea
GAAGGAAAAAAAACCCAAAAGATGGCTTTAAAAAAAACCAGAACATTTTGAATGTTACCAGACCCCCCTTCCTCTTAGTTTGGATTGAACAAGATGCAAACAAGAAGCTAAAGTGGACCAGACCTGGGACTCCCCTATGCAAATGACAGCTATTTGCATGGCCTGTACAATTTTTGTCGAGCTGTACGAAGTACTGCAGATTGAGGTGGTGAAGCTTGCTCAAAAATCGTTTGGTGCCTCAAATCACTCTGTGATGATAGCCAAGGCAGGAAGCTTCTGCCATCAGATGGGGCAGCCTGTGAAGACCTCTCAGTCAGATAGGGAAGATGTGCAGGGGAAGCTGTCTGTGAGGAATTTGGCTATTTAATGGTACAGGGGCCAAACAATGTTATAATGGTCAAGGGTGAAATAGGCTGTGGCACCAGTTGTGAAGGCTTGCAAAAGCAGAGGTTCAGCTGCTTCAGCTGTGGTGTAACCAATACCATACACAGCCCACACTCAGCCATTAGAACAAGGAGCTGATGGATAGGCACTCCTTGGCATGTCAGACATGAGTGCAGATCCCTGGACCACCTACAGCATGGTGAGGGGGCCAAGGACCAGTGTAGATCCTGCTGGGAACAGCTGACAAGAGAAAAAGGGGGCTTTTAATGTTGCATAGAGGAAAAGCCCCTCTCGACATCATTGTTTTAGCTTTTAAAGGCAGATTTTTTTTTTTTCCAAAGAGCTCGGCACCCAGCAGATCCCACCTTTATGCCTGCTGGATTTGTTGCAGAGCACTGGGTACCGCTCACACCTCGTGCTGTCTCAGCAGGAAAGCAGCTGTATTCTGACCTAGCTGTAATTCCCATATGGCTTTCAAGGCTACCCAGAAGCTAAATGCTTAATATGTAACTATCTGACCTGCTGAGAAGGAGGAACAATTTTGCTTAGACAAAGTTGCTGGAAAAAGCATTATGGTTATAATTTTCTCAAGATACCCAGAAGTTGAGCAGAGTCTCCTTTTAACATTAAGAATTCAAATCTCTTAGGACATGGAAGAAAGTTCCAGAGACTTTCTCAATTCTCTGAAACTTTGCCAGAAAGCATCAGCCCAGCCGCATCTCAGATCACTTTTAGCAAGCCCGTTTTCACCTCAATTCTTTAATCTGAGCCAGCCCCACCCAAACCCAAGAAGAGGTATTTGAATACCACTCAGACTTGGAGTTACAAATGAGTTGGTGAGGTGTGATGAGAGCCACTCATTTCTTTTTCTTTAAAAGCCAGCTGCTGGGTTCTCTCTCACTGCACCCGCCTGCTACTTTAAAGAGAGATTTAGCATCTTCATTTCTTTTAGGCCCTGTGGGGTTGTACAACAGCAGAGGTAACCCACAGCAGGATCCCTGAGCAGGAGGCTGCTGCATCTGCTCTTAGGGCAAGGCTTGGCATAAAACCGCCCAGAAACTCTGCCCCTGGGGTGTATGGGGAGCTAAAAGAGAGGATCAGCACACCAGGCAGCAAAAGGAGCTAATGAGTATTTTCACGATTCCTGCAGGCATCAGTTTTAAAACACAGATAATGGAATTACATAAACTGCAGTTTGTCCGTATTGCTGATGGCAGCTAACACCCTCTTTTAAGACTGAAATAGGGGCCAGTGTTCAAAGCCATGTTGTTTGACTTGCCTAAAAAAGCACCCTTGCTTTGTATTTTGGGGTGCTGGGATTTGGGGTTTTTTTTCCCCTTGGCTGCCTGTATCACAGGGTGAGCTTCAGAATTAAAATAGCCAAGCTCACTTTGCTTTTGAAACCTGCAACTCTCAACAGGATACCGATGCAGATGGAAATATCCTCATTCCCAACAGTACTAGTGGCAATTCCCAGGGAGCACAAGCAAATGCAAGGGAGGGGCATTTGTGTTAATGAGGAATGACAAGCAGTGCGCAGACGGACAAAGGCCAGAGGTTGCTTATATACAGGCAGTTCTGCTCAGGTGGCCCAAACAGTTTAGGGCTTGGAGAACTGCCAGACAGAAAAGCAAAGGTATCAAAAATTAGCACCAAGTCTTACAAACTACAGAACTGGGAAAAGTCAGAGCTAAGAAAAAGAGTCTGGAGATCAGAGGAAAGTAATAAAAGATCATATTTAGATGGGAGAGCAGCCTCTCACAGGGCTGGATGCAGGAAAAAGCATTGTGTGCAAAGGACAGATGTGCAGCTTCACGCAGGGGAAGAAGAATCCTTGGGGAGCTTCAGTATGAATTTTGAGAATGCCCAAGCGCAGTGATGGGTTGGGGGCAGAGTATGTCTTACAGTGAGATGGAAATACATTTTCTTGGTTAGAATAGACAGTGGTGTTAACAAGCTAGCAAAATGTATGTGCAGGGGTGTTCTTGTGCACCTGGGCTGGTGTAGGGCAGAGGGACTGGGCCAGGAGCTTCGGCATACAGGCATTAGGACTGTCAGTGGTAAGCTGCCTTCAGACATGGAAAATGTTTTTCAGGATTTTATGAAACAAGAGCTCTAAAACCATTTGATAGTCAGATGAAGCCCAAACTGATCTGAACACTTACTGATGTAATTCTTCTAGCAGAAGAATTAGAATGAGATGGGTGAGCGATTGCCTGCGTTCTGACAATTTGTCTGTGACTAAGAGGCAGATGGACAGAGGAGTGGAAGGCACAGGCAAGAGAAAAGAATTTGATAGCCACACCTGTGGAAAAGAGGGGTATTTTTAATGAGAGAGGTGTTTGGGAAGCAATGGGTGAGTGAAAAAAGTCTTCAGTCTCTGAAACAGATCCTTCCATGACTAAAGTACAGAGGCAGTACAGCAAAGATAACAAATCTCATTTTATATTCAAAGAGGGAAATAAATAAATAAATAACTCCCACAAACTCAAGACGGGAGCTAAGTGGCCTGGAAGGCAGAGCCCCAGCAACTTGGGAGTCCCAGGTTGTTGTGAGCAGGTAAATTCAGAGGGCTGCTCACATTGACTGAAACATTCATTAGCCATTCTAGGAGGTCTTAGCAAATAAGACCAAACTAGCAATTCATGGGGAGATCAAGTGGGTCTCCCCTCCTTGAAAGCAGGCCTTTGTCATCGAGATTTAAGTCAGTAGATGGCTCTAGAAGTTTGCATTGCCCTCAATCTCTGAGCTGGATGCCCTCTGCTCCCTCTGATTGCTGCTCTATATTTCAGCAATATCAACTTCACGTGACAGTGGAGACGTAGCAACTATGCCAAGCAGCCCTCCCAGTTTTGCCAATTAACAGTTTTTTCTTCCAGGGTGGTGGGCAAACAAATGCTGGAAGAGTGAGACGAACCTTTGGCGGTGTTGGAAGGAACTTGGCAGGTGCCTGGTGCTTGGGTTTGCCTGTGGGTGCATGCCAGCTGTGATTTGTCCTTTGGTATTCCTTCAACAGCAGGAGATGGTGAATGTTGACAAGATTTGGGACACATTAGGCAATATACTAGTGGGCAGACTGCCTGGAAAATGCAGGACCCATTCCAAGAAATAAGAGGGGAGGGAGTTAAGATCGGGAAAAGGAAGGTCCACAAATCTGAAGTTAACTAGCACATAGCGCAGTAACCCCGAATCAAAGTTTAATCAGCATCAGTGTCTCCAATGACTACTGAGCAGCCTCAGACTGATTAATGCCAGGATATCATCACTACAGAAGCACGCTTAGAGCCAGAAGTTGAAAGGAATAGTCACAGTTCCAAAATGATAAACCACATACCACAGACAAAAGGAAGCGGGGTACAGGAGTTACTGTAGAAGAGAAAAGGCTACAAGTACATTCCTTGGCAATGGGAGAGGATCACACAGTACCTGGGGCTCCACCACAAGCAGCAGCAGACCAATATTCTTGTACTGAAGTTAACAGGGTCAGGTTACAGAAAGATTTTAGGATTATTCCAGCTTTTAGACCTTTCCCAATCTCCTAACACAAATCTACTGTCACTTCAGATCACTAATGAAGAAGATTGAGTGGGAAAAAAAACAAAAAAACAAAATACCCACGCCACCTATGGAGGTACAATTTGTGGTAACTTGAAAGGAGAGGAGGGTTTCCCACTAATACATTCAGATTCACTGGTTCTAGTAAGATACCGTGGTGGGAACAGCAGTGTGGGAGGGCCAGCACCAGAAAATGCTGTGCTCAGAAGCAGTGTGGGAAAACCCACATGCCTGTGATGGCAAAGGAGATGATGCCAGAAAAGAGCAGAATTGTCTTCCCCCTCTTTTCCTCCACTCCCAGATGTTCCAAATAATCCTAAATTTCAGGGTGCTGGTTCAGCTCTCTGTAGGACACCTCACTCAGCCCCAAGCAGTCATTTGCAGCAGCTGCAGCTCAATTTTGTCTTGAACATCCTTCTAGGAAAGGACTGGTGAGAATTAAGGTTTTCAGGAGAGGGCTTTCCTGGAGACACCCATGCTGCACAGGCTGTCACTGTGTTCACAGTACTCTGGTGGATTTGTTAATAGCTTTTGTTTCCATTTGCTTTTTAGACTGTTTAAGCCGTCTTGGACAAGCTCCTCTCCTTTTATCAGCCGTGGGGAAGGATGAGCATTTAGAGTCTGTCCTGCACTACTGCCACCACATGGTACGTAGCACAGAAGTGGCACCTCAGAAACATGGAAGAGATGACATTACACAGAGGGAAAATTCTTCCCAACCGTGGCAGATGTCAGAGCCACCTTCCATCAGGCTAAGAGTAGGAATAACTCCCTGCTTCTTTAGCTACAGACAATTAGAAGGCAAGGAACCACCTCCGAAACACAGGCTAGATGTATGTTACGGTCTGAGTTCAGCTCCAGGAAGTGGTGCTTGGAGGAGATAGAGGTAAATCAGGAGCAACCATGTACAGTTCTAGTGAATGCTAAACGTGGTGAGAAATGTGTAAACCTTGAACCTGAGGACACGCTGAGCTTTTTCAAAATTAACCTGGTTCAGTTAAAGCCAAAGACAGAGAAAATGTGAAACTGGAATTGCGGGTGGGACACCTCCCAAGCTCAGAGGAGCAGGATCCTCTACAGGGCTGCATCCACCACTTACCTGTGCCCCAGGGGAATACTTGACTTCAGCAGCAGCTTGTCCGCAGGTCAGGGAGCTGGGAGCAGCAGGAGCTCCCCAGGACAGCAATGCAGAATATCACCACCCCAGCAGGGAATAAAAACAGCCAGGAGGGCAGCTCTACCCTAGGGCATCAGGCAGCTCCATGGAGAAAAGGCAGGACTGAAAGCAAGGCAGGGTGCGAGTGCAGCCCCCAGGTGAGGCTGGTCTGGGTCATTGACTCTTATTGGTGCCGTCGTGACCCTGGGATCCAAACAGAGCCCATGGAGCCTTGGTTCTGGCTGCCTGAGTGACTTGGCAAATGAGAACATGGACTCCATTTTGGGTTATAAAGGCTTCACCATGGCTGGTCTACAATCTCTTCTCTACACAGCACCGTTTGTGCCGTCCAAGTGAGCAATCTCCCAAGGGAAGGTGGACTTACTGGCCAGCCACCAAGCAGTCCTTGCCTGTAACAAAACAAATTCCCACCAGTGTTGGAGAAGAACATTTCCCTAAAACCTCCAGCTTCTCTGTCAGCTCCTGAGCTAGATACATTTCTCTGTCCACATGTTCCTTCCAAGACATGCCCTGAGTTCCCTAAGCAGTTCACTCCCAGAACCCACCCCACAGCTCTCTGCCCCACTGCTGTAGAAATGGCTCGAGGGTGTGCTTACAATTGGGCTGGGCAGTTGCTGAGATGGCCAGCGTAAGTAACTGCTGTCTGCAGAGTGCCACCAAGAGATGCCAGCATGTCATCAGGCCATCTGTGTGTCCCACACGCTATGGGAATGGGGGACTGGAGCAGGCAGGGCTGCAGACCACTCTTCTGTTACAGGAGACACAACCTGTGGAACTGCACAGCAGGGACCTGCTGCTCGTTTACTGAAGGATTGCTTTAACCTGCAGCATTTGTTGCATTGCCAATATGCACAAATAGCCATGTGCCAGCATTGTCTAGACTGAGATACCTCTGACATGCTGCTTGTCCCAAGGGAGAGCAGTGAGCTGGGCTGGAGACCAGGTGGGCACAGGAAGAGTGAGCCGAGTGTGGCAGGGAAGAGCAGCATGCTCGGTGTGTAAGTGTCCTCCCGGTTTCAGGACATGAGCGGCGTCCTTCAGCTGGAGGGGAAGAGCACAGCCACTTACTGTGCTGTGATCACCAGTGCTGGGGAGCTCAGCGTCGGCTTGGGAGACATGGACATCCACCACCAGATAACGGAGCAATATGTATGTACTCCCTTGGATTTGTGAGCTTTTCTTACAAGAAAGAGCGTGGGCCTGTGACAAAAGGCCATGGGTGAAGTTTGTTGCAGGAGGGAGTGGGTGTGCAGAGGGACATGGGATAGGCTGAAATTAACCCCAAACACTGGCCACTGGCATAGCAGCGTAAAAAGCTGCCAGAGCCGTCTGTTGCTGCTGACCCAGATGGAGTTCCTATGTTTCTGGTTTATAAATACCACCATTACCATCATCCATGATATGTAGGCCAGAATCCTCTTCATTAACTTGTCCAAGCTATCTTACAATTTTGCACCTTAAGGCCAGCAATAAATCCAGTCCACCTACAGAAATTATATTTCACCCCTTAGGGAAAAGCAGAAAAAAAAGTGGACAGAACACTGGTTAAAGCAAGTCTTCCCGTTCCATCCCCTCCCCACCATCCCTGTTGTTTCTACATGCTGAGCTGTATCAACAGAAACTGTTGCTCAGCACATCCAAACATTCAAAAACATCAGGGAAGCATAATGGCAGCAGTGATTAAGGAGTGATTTAGTGAAAGCCCCATTACTGCACCCTCCTTTCCTACTCAATCTTTTATTGACAGAACAAAAGCCTGTGCTTCATGACTGACAGCAACATGGAAGTTCAGTGCAACTTACTTACAGGTGGCATCTCCATGAGGTGGAGCCTTACGAGGGAAAAATATGGTCGTTGCTCCCACTTCCATCCCCACCCTGCCTCCCCCAAGCCTTGGCACAGAAAACCATTACATGAGGGTTTAATTCTCCTGAGCTTTACAAAGCAGCAGTGATCGGTGGAAATTCTGAACCAGTCTTGTGCTGCAAAGTGCATTTTGGCAGCCCCTCTTCCCACCAGGGCTGGCAGAGACACGGGGGGATGCTGCTCGAGGGCCCGTAGCACTGGCCTGACATCCCAGCAAGTGGCTGTGCAGCCTCAGAGAGCCCAAGGAGAGAACAGCAGCTCCCTACTCCACTGCTCCACTGTACCCCATCCCTACGGGATTCAGGGGGACCCAGGTATAAAACACTCTGCTGGACAACCTCTCTTAGGAGACACCGGGCAGAGAGTACGTCCAGCTGACATGCACATACATGAGCAAAGGTGTAGTCAAGCCAGGCATGGCCCAGGGAATCCTACAGTGGCATTAAACAGCAGCATTCCGTTTCCCTGTAGTGGTCTAGTGAGGACCAGCCATTATCTTTCTTTGCTGGAGTGGCCTTGCCAACTGAGTCCAGCTCTTAATGGCCAGGAGCAGAGGGAGGGGAGGAGCTGAGGCAAATGGAAAAATCCATTTTCCTTAGGGAATCACTCCTTTAGGTTCATGCCTGCACCTAAAGGCTGGAATACAAGTCAAAATCCTACGTTGAGTCTGACTAGCAATGATTTTGTCCCTCTGCAATGACTCAAGCTGTCTCTCCTCTGTGTCCTGGATTTTAACTAGGTGTCCCAGTTCAAGGAGAACTTGTGTCAGGCCCCGCTCGTTTGCATTGATGGAAATGTGCCTCTTTCCACTATTCAGTACATCTGCCAGCTCGCTAGAGAGCACCAGCTACCAGGTGAGGAGAACTTGCCCCCACAGCATGTGTGCCAAGACAGTCCAGGCACATCCCTGCTGCTTGCTTGGAGATACCCATTACTGTCTGAGATGCCAGGTTATTCAGCACCTCTTTCTGTACTCTGCTACTCTGCCTCAAATGGATAAAACATTTCTGATTTCTCTTGAGTTTTCCTCTCTCTGCAGCTGAACCACATTTCCTGAAGCATAATTGGTAAAGCCCTTGAGCACTGCCAGAGGGCCAGGGAATGCTGCTCTCTGAGCCTTTTAATCTCAAGGCAAGTGGCAATTTGAGCACTTCTGCCAGTTTGATAGAAGCAATATAGTTTGCTTCTCAGAAAAAGTGCTAAAGCATCTTTTGCGAGGAATTCTCTTCCATTCCCATTAAATAAATGCCCCCCTCCACTGGTATGCTGTGGACCTTTCACAAGGCTTCCTAAACCTTTGGAGTTACACTTTCCTTTTTAAAATCAAATCCTGAAGAAGGACACAGTGATCTAAAAACCTGGCAGAGGCTCCAAAACCAGCTAATTGGAGTAATAAAAGTGGAGTCTGATGTATCATCCAGAGCCAGAAGCAGCTGTCTCATTGCTGAGCACTGAGAAGGAAACCTTGGGAGACCTTGTCCCAAGTTTGGGGGAAATAATATTTAGGGGAAATAATATTTAAGTTTCTAATAGTTTAAACATCTAACTCCAGTTGTGCAGATTATTCTAAGTGTTCTACACTGCATCCTGCTCTGACACAGAGATGAACCACTAATTAATTAATTAACTAACCAATTGCATTGTTCTTTTGAAGTGTGCTATGAGCCAACAGATGAGAGCAAGGCCTCCAAGCCGTTCCTCTCAGACAGCTGGAAAGCACTCACATACATTTCCCCCAACCTGCAAGAGCTGAGAGCAATAAACCGGACCCTCGGGAACCCTCTGCCAGCAGGTATTGAATACTCAGAAGGGCCAATCAGACTTTTAGATAACCTAGATCCTGGAGAAGAGCATTTTCTGCTTCAGTCCATAATACAAGCAAATTGGTTTATAACACAGTGGAGATTCATAAGTGCTCATGGTCTTGCACCTTACAGCCATCTCTGCGTGGGCTGTATGGACTGATGACCTATCAGAGACCACAACAGGCCTGGGAGGGCTCCTTGCCCAAAACCAGAGGTCCCATTTGCCTCACTTCATCACCTAAACAGGAGCGATATCTGGTTTGTCAAAGGGTCGCTGAAGCATGATGCTCGGAGGGCACCTGTCCCAGCAGTACCACTCTGTGCAGAAATGAAACACCCCACCAAATGCAGGTGGAAATCCAACAATATTAAGACAAGAAAGCCATTCTTCAAGATAGGTTTTTGATCTCTACAGACATATGCTTAGTCCCTTGAGAGTTGGGTTCCTCAGCATAGAAATGCACTGTGGAAGTCTAACTCTGGAGAATTCCATGTTTCCCATAATATAAAGAAAAAAAATGTTACCAACCACATTTCAGAAGTGCCCATAAATAGTAGTAGAAGTGCTCATAAATAGGCTGCCAGCCCACAGAAAGGCTGGCTGTGGACCTTTACCATTATAGCACATTTTCCCCTCCCCTCTCTCTCAAGAGCTGCCATCCAGGTTGGAGGATGTTGTCCAGACTGCAGTGGCCCTGGCCTGCCCTTTGCTGGCCCACCTGCACTGTGTGGTGGTGACCCTCGGTGCTCACGGTGTCCTCCTGTGTGGCAAGAGCCTGGGAGGGAGCATCTCGCTTTATCCAGGAGCTCATGAACAGGTAAGGGCATGGAAAACTAACTCTGAGCTCTCAGTCGCTTCTTTTTTGGACCATATGGCACTGTTGCTATTTCTGGTGGCATGGCAGCGGTCCTGGGAAACATAGCATCACGGCTGGAAAATGTATGTGTTTGGGGGGGTGGAACACACAGCTCTGAAAGAAAATCGAGTTGTCTGTCCATATACTGCTGGCTCCTAGCAGCAGTGTTTAGAGTCAGCTAGAATTAAATGTGCTTATGTGAATATTCATGAGTGCGAGCTTCATTTGCAGGAAGCTTCATTTAAATGATCAAAGTGTGAAAAAAGATTATTGCCTTTTTTTCAGCCTTTTCTTTTTTTTTTTTTTGTCATCCATGCAGATCCAGGCGCATCAGGCCTTATCAGCTTGGGCAATTCCCACTAACTTCCCTTCCCTCCCCCCACAGACTGCTGCTGCCAGGCTCTGTGCTGCCCACTACCCCGCCATCCCCATCAGCAGGGAGGAGATAGTCAACGTCTCAGGAGCTGGCGACAGGTATATCGCTCACTGCTTTGTCCTCTCCAGCTGCAGGTGAAAGGGCCATAATCGGATTCCTTTGAAATTCCACTGTAAAAGCAACGACACCCCGCTGCTTGAGGAAGAGACACTAAGGATGTGAGAACAGGGCTGGTTACAGTGATTCCTTGCAAAGCTTGCTAAAAATGTCCCCCGAAGCATCTTGGAAGCCAGGCTTGCCATTATTAGTTTTGCTTTTCTTCAAGATCCAAGCCTTTCCTGGCAATCTGAGAATTCTGAATTACTCCGGGCTGAGCTGCTAAAAGCAAAGTAAACCACCTTACATCAAAGCTGTCTTACTAACTAACTGCCTTACTTCCACACTTCTCCAATGGAAGTGGAACTGCCACTCAAGAGCTAAAATGGCCCTGTAAAAGCATTTCATCAGGTTCTGCATTTGCCTCTGGCAGTTTTGAAGCTCTTGCTTCAAAAGAGTCTGCTGTATAATTCGCCTGGGCTGTTCACACAATGCCATACATAGAAGTGGGAAATGACAGCTATTATTCCTAGCCCCAGTGATCAATTCTCAGTCTGTCAGAGTAATATTTTATTATGCTCCTTGTTAACTTGACAAACTATATGTAGCAGTCAGGTTGGTTTTTTTCTTCTTGCTTCATACGTTGCAGTAATTGATTCTGTCCTTTCATTGCCTTGGGCTAGACCAGTAGTCTGTATGTGACAGATATTTCCTTTTCCCTTTCTACTCTTACCTACCAATAACTCAACATAGCAACTCTTCTTTTTTCTCTTGTCAGTGGGCAGAATGAAAAGATTTTTGTGTTTGGTTTGGTTTTTTTTAACATAGAGAGTCCTCAATATTTTACTTAAAATCAATCAATAACTTCTTGCCAAGCTGGTTAGCCCGCTTAACACCAGGACATGCTGCTTGTGTCCCAGATCACCTCTGAGATGAGCTGACTGCAGCTGCAAGCTGGTCTTCTCCAAAGAAGACCAAAGGGTTGTTTGGAGCAATAGGTGTAATAACAGCAGAGGAATGGGGGCTGGAGGAGCCTCGTGGGGTCAGCCTGTCCTAGGAAAGCTCAGCTTTGCTCACTACCTCTGGCAGGTGTCCCCAGCCAGCCTGTCCAGGGACACAGCCTCCCCACTGCACCATCTGCTCAGAACACAAGTTACTTACTGCAGGACAAGTTTTTCCTAGAGGCTAATGTACACTAAATGTCTTTCTTAGGGGTTCCTTTCCCTTTTTAAAGTTCAAGGGAAGACCAAAGGTGGGATAAAATGTGCCACTGCCAACCAACTCCACTGAGTTATACTGGAGAACTTGGAAGCTTGTTTTTCCTTCCAAACCTATATGAAAGCCAGGGGCCCATTGCTGCTGCCATTCCTGAAGTAAAATTGGCCTGAAAATTCCTCTCCCCAGAGTCCCCAAGGCCATGTGGGGGAATTTTCATAGTCCCCTTGTTCATCCAGGGTTTTTCTTACTAATAAACCCAACTGCTGCCCTGAACTCCACAAATCCCTGTTCTACAGAGTAAGAGTGCCAAAACAGGCTGGAAATGCCAGGACACTGCATTGCCATGCAAGCCATCTCCACAGCACATAAACTGGTAACGTGTCCCAAGCCCAGCCTGGTGGCACTTCCTTGGGACTATTGTAGAAACACAGAATGGTTTGGGTTGGAAGGGACCTTTAGTGGTCATCTAGTTTGAACCCTTCTGCAATGAGCAGGGACATCTTCAACTAAATCAGGTTGCTCAGAGCCCCTTCCAGCCAGGGATGGGGCATCCACCACCTCTCTGGGCAGCCTGTTCATGTTTCACCATTCTCACCGTAAAGAATTTCCTGCTAATACCTAAAATGTAACACTTCCCCAGCTTAGCCCCCATGAACCTTCATACTTTAGAAGCACTGGTCGCTCCACAATGCAATCCAGAAACAGTGACCCAGGGCACTTCATGCCTCCCTTCCAGCCTGTGGCTCTCCTACAGCTCCGGAGATCTGCCCATGAGCTGAGCATGTGTGCAGTGTCTGTTTGCTCCTTGCCCCCGGCTGCCGTGGCAACCTAACACCACATGCCCACACATGGCATTGCTAGGGGATGCTCCCCCAAATATTTACTCTCAGCTCCTGGAGCTGTTGAGAGATTGAACACTTTGTGAAAGTCATAATCTTCTGTGCCTTTGTTATGGATAAAAAGATGTTGAGGTAATTAGGTGGAGTGCAAAATAAGGGCTCCTTTTACCTTCCCCATAGATGTGCTTATTAATCCTCCCTGCCATCACATTTTCCTGTCCTTGCTTCTTCCTCTAAAACGTAATTGTCTTCTCCATTCTCTTTCCCTTCTTTGTCCTCTCCTAGCTTCTGAACATTGTTGCTGTAAGCAGAGTAGTTGCTCCCAGTCTATCCCAAACACTGCACTGACATCATTTTTACTGGGAAATCTCAAATGAAAAAACATAGCAAATATTTCCCAAAAATATGACTTTCCAATGTAATTTCAGCTTTGGATTTCTTTTTCCAGCTGTGCCTGTTGTCCCTCTCACATAGATACAGAAACTTTATCTCTCAACCCCATCCAACCCTTTGGGGAGAGGAGGCAGCAGCATAAGGAGGACGTAACGAGACACCGAGAAGGAGCAGAGAAGTGACAAAATAACTAGAGAGCAAGGGAAAATTGGATTCTTCCCTTCTTAGGTTCCTTTCTTTTCTCCTGCCTCACCTGGAAAACTGAGGAGAATAGAAAATATAGTGCAAGAGGAAGTACCTCAAATTCTCGGATGAGAAGCACAAAAAATGCAAATAAATGACAGTATTTTGTACTTTAGAAATAGATATAGAAAAAGCAAAACCTATTCATCATAACCTCAGCCCTCCTGTGTGACATATTCTGCTGCTCTAAGTGCTGGTTGGGGTCCAAATGAAAGCCCTCACAAGTGAACAGCCGCATTCCTGGGTTCAAAGCTGTCCCCACCATGTTCAAAACCACCTTTCTTTCTCTCCACAGCTTAATGGCAGGAATCCTTGCAGGGATGCTTGCTAAACACGACACAGGCACCTGTGTCCGGATGGGTCTGCTGGCTGCCAGCTTGTCTCTCCGTTCCCATGAGCCCATTTCCCCAGAAATCAGCACTTCCAGTGTCAGCCAGGAGCAGGTCAAGAGCAGGAGCTGGCCAGAGGTGAAGGTGTGGAAGGTGGACTAAGAACACTGTGGCTTTCTCGTCCATCACCTCATTGCACTCCCAGCATTCCTATTTCCAGGAACTGGACTGTGTTTTGAGCTTTGAGCTCAAAAGCTGGGTGCTGATCAGAGGACTTAGACTTTCCGTGTCAGTACTTTTTGGAAGGTGAAGTTTTTGTGGAGTGCATTTGGTGACAACTGATATTGCACTGCTCACATTATATTTTGTCTTCTGTTGTGTCCTCTCCTTTTTAAAATTTTAGTTTCTTTTTTATTTTTATTTGGCGGGTTACAGCCAAGCACAGCTTGGTTCTTCTGTGCACTGTCTACTGACAGTCTATCTCACCCACTCTAATGGGCACACTCATCTGTTTTGGTCCTGAGCAAACCCTCAGGGAAGGAGGCCCCAACCCAGGGAACTTCTGTGGAATGAAAAGCTGATTTCTGGTCTTTCAGACCTCCTGCTTTTCTGACCTCCAGGCCTTCTAGATTTTCTATTGAGGGAATTTTCTCTTCCTCCACCTTGTATCACTGCTGTCCATTATCACGGTAGCTCCTCTGTCATCGACTCCTGGATCTTCAGGACCACGTCTCTTCAGCTGGGCCCAGCAGCAACATCTACTCTTGCTGCTTACCCTTTCCTATCCAAGAGGTCCCATGGATCACAACCTGTGGCAGGGTGCAGCTGGCAGGAACATGACACTGTAGGATAACCTCATTGGTCTTCCCAAGCCAGGCAGCAAACACCACACCTTCTTACTCTAAAGTCCAATGCCCCTGGAGAAAGTAGGCAAGACAAAGTAAGGAAGAGTGACCCGGAACCAGCTGGTGGCCTTTAAAAGATGACAGCCCCTTGTTCCACACACCTTCCTCTGAACTTGGGGCTTCCTTCCTTCTTTAGTCCAGAGGAGCAACTCTGAAGTGAAAGAGAGCAGAGGGAGCAAGGACATCTCCCACGGAAGCAGTGAGGAAAAGTCACCTTCTCTCTCTAAGCATGGAATGTGCACAGGATGCAACTGCGGGTGCCAACAGATCGGTGAACACTGAAACTCATTAAAACTGATTTCTAGTAGAGTTGGGTCTTGGTGCTGGCTGGTTCTTGAACCTGACTGATAGTAAACCTGGAGTGCAGACTCGCCCTCTGTTTCATCCAGAGACCACCCATCAGTGAGGCCCCTTGGCTGAGGAGCAGATCCCTGGTGTCTGACACGGCACTGAAGTCAACCAAAGCTTGAGCAGGGCAGCTCTAACACCACTCTCCTTGGTAGGCTCTGCTGTTTAACAAGTGAGCTCCCGCTGCAATGGATGGTGGCATTACTTGGGTGCCTTTCCTCTACCCAAGACCGCTTCCACCAGGCTCATAGCAACTCCTCTCCTCTGAGCCTGCCTCAGAGGTGTTTCCATCAGACCCACAAACATTTATCATCAGCTCTCCCTTTACCAAGACCTTGCTTGCAACTGTGGTTTAGCTGAAAGTTTCTGTGCTCAGATGCCACGCACCCATGTGTGTATCTGGCACCGAGCAGGGACAGGGTGGCTATGGCAGAAGGGTGCTGAGATGTTTGGGAACACAAGGGAGGGGGCCTGGGGCCCACGTAAGCAGCTGGGTTTGCTCACAAGCTGGGAGGTGGGACACAGCAGGGGCGGGGGAAGAGAGCTGTGCCCCCAAGGTATGGCCCTGCGCTATAAAAATGACTTCAGCTGGATCCAGAGTCAGGGGGAAAAAAGCAGCTTCCACCTCTGCTACTGACTCCTTGTCCAGGCAGGAGGACCCTGAGCAAAGGCAAGACCTGAGGATGAAGGTCCAGGCACTGACAGTCACCACGCTCCTCCTGGTGCTGCTGTGCTCAGCCCCAGCACCACCTGGGGTGCTGGGGAGCCAGGCCAGCAATCTGGAGAAGCAGGCAGGGGCTGGGGGCCCTGGAGAAGCCCCTTGGCCTCCTGGAAATGGAGGGGACAAGCTGCCTGGGCAGGGCTCACCCAGCCACCCTCTGGCCAGTGCATGGAAAGCGATGAGAGAGGCACACCCCAGCTCCAGGTCCCCCCGCAAGGCCACGGCCAAAGCCCTCCTGGGCAGTGGGGAGCAGGTTCCCCCCGGCAAGCCCTGGAGGCTCCCACTGCAGCCTTCCCACAGCAGGACCGCCAGGCTGAGCCACCACCTGAAGGACTACGGGAAGTTCAACAGTGACACGGTAAGCGCAGCCTGTCCTTGGTCAGGAGGGAGAGGGTTTGCAGGGTGAGCAGAGGTACCAGTCAGGATCAGACAGGACTGAGGGCAGCAGGAGTAGGTGCTGAGCATGCCATGATCCCGCAAACATCAGGTAGAAAAGGTGTTTTCAAGGCCATTCCTTGTAAGCTGCTTGTAAAGGTGCCAGTGACAACGGCCTCACAGCACAGCGTGGCTCTGGGTGCCGAGAAGGGAGTTGGGCAGTGACACCCCCAGGTCCCCCGCTGGTACCTGGCAAGGCTTAGAGCAGAGCCGATGGCTGTGAGTGCAGGTGGTGAGCAGCTCAGGAGGAGGGTGCAGGTCTGGCTGCCGTTGTCCCCGTGTGCTGCCCTCAGAGCTGCGGGGACAGTCCTGCTCCAGCCCCAGCCCCTGCAGTGTTCTCCAAAGTCTTGTGTTCACTCCCTGCAGTGCTGACAAAGCTCTCCGAGCTCTGCAATGGGGGCACCATGCCCTGACGCCCCGATGGGCACAGCTCCTCTCAGCACTGCCCTGAGGGAGGCACAGCCTTTCTCTGCCCATGAGAAATCTGCTCCACGGGCTCGGCAACAGCATCCCACAGATAAGCAGCTTCTCCTTTATCAAACCCAAACCGCACTTTGGTGGCACACAAATAGACCTTGCCTTAACCACGAAGTGCTGGGTGATGCTGTGCCAGCTGCCACTCAGCTGGGGTGGGTGCCACCACAGCAAAAGAGCAGAGGCACTGGAAGTGTGTGTGTTGTGGCTGTGGGGGACAGCTTAGCATGCTTTCAACCAAAAACAGTAATGAAGTGCCCTGGAAGTGCTTCCTTGGGCCCCAGCTTCTCCAGCTCCTTGCATGAAGCTGCTGCTCTAGACCGTGGTGAGCTGCTTGTCCTGCTACTGCAGAGTGATGATGCGGCTGTGACTGGGCTGGTCCCGGGCTGGGCATGGCTGCCACGGGCATTGCAGCCACCACTTTGCCTCTCTCTGCAGCACTCCTGCCACAGCATCCAGTCCCGGCCCTGCCAGAAGCCCTCTGACTGTGGTGGCTGCCTGGGGCTCTACACCTGCAAGCTGTCTGCTGGTACCTGCAGCCTGAAATCCGTCTCCAGGCAGAGAAGTAAGTTCTAAGTCCCTTGGCAACTGGCACCAGGGATCCCCACATGCAGCAAAGTGCAAGCACACCTCTTTGGCTGCACCACTCCAACCCCAAGTCTGACTGCCCCGTGCAGGGCTGGGGCTGGTCTCTTGACTGCCCAGGGCTGTCTGTCTGTCCTGCCAGCAGTAGCTACAGAATGAACTACTGCGTGGTGGATGGGATGTTCCCAAACGTTCCTGTGAGGGCTGGGATTTGACAGGTGGCCTGAGCTATCGCAGGACACCGACAGCCTGTGCTGGAAAACCAAGGAGGGGTACAGGGCCTGGGATTTTGCCAGCAGCTTGGGAGTCAGCAAGTGCAGTCCTGCACATCACAGGCCCTGCAGAGCTGCTTGCGTTGGTGCGTGAGAGCTGCTTAATTAGGCAGGAACTGTCAGGGAGCAGAGATCACAGCTTTTAATGTTTAACCAGTGTCCTGGTTCTCCAGCAGCCTTTGGTAAATCCACACTGCCCCCCGATTGGCCTCCTGCCTCAGGAGGTTTGCCTACACCCACATGCACATGGTCACGGAATAGAAACTCATCCAAGGCTACTGTACACAGAGACCCAGCTCTGGTGCAGGAAACCCCTGGTTGTGGCATGTGCAGTAGGCAAGTTTAATGCTTTGGGGGTGTACAGTATAGTGTGTGTGTGTGTGTGCAGCATAGAGGGCATCCCCAGTGTATGGGCTCTGTTCATAGTCTTCTCTGGTCACCCACTGCTGGCAGACTCCATGGGAGGACACACAGGCCCATGGTCAGACCCAGCACAGATAGTCTTACGGCTTTTCTTTACAGGTGGCTTCCTCCAAAGCATACAGAGACCTTAGACGGGGGGAGTCAAGCTCTTTTCGGGGCAGCACAGCTCAAAATAAAGCTGAAGAGGTTGTCCTGCAGCTGGAGATCAACACTTCCTGTCCAAGTTTCGTTTTAAATCCTTAATGACACAGTTGTAAATGTTTCCTTCATTGTACTTCTCATGCTGCTGCTTTTTAACACCCCCTTTGGATTTTGTACACCACGTAGGCTTGATTCCCACCTTCCTGAGAGCGGCCAATAAAAGCACTGAATGGTCATGGAGCCTTGTGCTGGCAGAGCCCCCTTGGAGCTCCCCAGTGAGACAAATAGGGCTCTTTCACAACCCTGTTTAACGTGAGCCATTGGGATATGGTAGCAAAAGCTGCCAGTGTCTCAGTGTGCTCACACACAAACTCAGGCTGAGCTAAGCATTGGGCAGCCTGGGGTTCCTCCCCGCTCCTTACCACTGCTCCTGCCGAGGAAGGCCAAGTCCCACGCTGTTGAAAACATCACTTAAGGAGAGGAACGTGGACTCCCCAGGAACAGGCTTGGCAGTGTGGGACCACGTAGGAGACCTGCTTCTGAAGGCTGGAGCCGAGCCCCCGATCAGCTTTATTTAGCACCCCACAGAGCTTTGCAGGCATCCTGGCCACCTTTACACGTGTGGGGGTGCACCTCAGCTTTGCAAAGCCTCATAATGCATCCATTAAAAACTCCTTCTAAAAAGAGAACCAAAGCACAGCATTTGAGTCACCTCAAACCCCACTGCGGTTCCCTTCAGTGAGCCACCACCACCTCCTGTGGCTGTGAAGTGGAACCAATTTTGCTCAGCACACCTGAGGGACAGCCCCCACACCATCCACCTGGTCACCCCTGCGGGAGCCTGACCTGGGTGGGGGCGGGGAGTAAATGCTGCTGGCTTCTCTGAGCCCCTCTATTGTGGCTTCCTCTGTCCCTGCACAGAAGTTGGGGGCACAGAGCTGCAGGTGCTGCTTGCCTGCCTCCTGCCTGGTGTGACACCACGGCTGTCCAGCGTTTACTGTGCTCACCACAGAACCACAGAGAGGCTGAGGAGGGAACGGACGTATGGAGGGCACCTGGGCCATGCCCCTGCTCAAGCAGGGCTACCCAGAGCCAATTGCCCAACCCACCTGGTCCCCAGAGAGTGGCACATGTCACCGTCTGCCCCAGTGCTCACCCCTCCAGCCACGCAGCTGCGTGCTCCTGCCACCACCCATCACAGCCCACTTCCTCTGTCCTCAAACACCACACAGGAAGAGGGGGCTGCTGTAGGAAACTCTGGAAATGCAGTCTTCAAAAGATTCACAGCGCAGCACTGGACCCACTTCGTCTGCTCCAGTGTGGAATGGACCTCCAGTGAGGTCCTCTGAACCCCACCGCTAGTCAGAAAGGTCCTCTCACCTGGCAAAGCCCACGGACCACAGGAGCATGGGGATCATTTTCAAAACCTCTGAGTCCTGTGCAGCCCAGCGCAGCACAGCTGTAGCAAAGGTACCCATACGCAGCTTTCACCCTGCAACCCCATGGCAGCTGGGAAAGAGACTGTCCTCCAAAGAGCAGACTCAAGGATGCTCCAGGTGCTCTTGACTCTGCCCTCACAAGCAGTGCAAGTGTAACAGCTTTCATGCCAGCTGCAAAAAAGCCCTCGCCCTGCCTCAGCCTCCACTCAACTTCCCTGACACCTCCTCACCGAAGGAGGTCACCACAGACAGAGGAGAGGTGAGCAGGGGGCCCTACCTCCTCCCCAGCCAGGAGCACAGAAGGCAGCAGCAGACACTCTGCCCTTGCCTGTTTCCTACTGTGCTTCCCAGCAGCAACACCCATGAGAGGAGAGGAGAGGGGAAGAGAGCCCATCTGACCTTTGGGAAGCAGGTCTCCCAGGGAAGATCCTGCTTGGGCTCCCCCAGCAAGCGGCCAGGTGAGGGAACAAGGCCACCCAGCCTCTGTGACTCACAGGGAAGCTGAGGGCCTGGCCATGTCATGGGTCCAGCTCCTTGATGTCCTCTCTGGCTCATGCTTGGTGCTAGGTGGGATGGTGGGAAGACACAGCTCATCCCTTTCCACAAAAACACCATGGATCCACGTGTCTTTTACACAACTCGCTTTTAATTACACTGCATGAGGAAAGGCCTCTCCTCGTGCCAAGACTCCCTGGTACAGCCACCCAGAGAGCTGGCTGGCCCATCAAGTCCTCAGTAGGTTTAGTGGTTCCCCCTCACCCTTTTCCCTTGCTTGGAAGCTCCTCCTGGTCAGTTCACATCATCTCTACAGCCCTCAGTGTCCTTGCTTTGCAGAGACCTACTTTCATACATCTCTGTTGTTCCCCTCCACGCCTGAGCTCTGCCTTTGCTCAGTCCCATGGGAGTCCCACTTCGGCCTCCTGCAGCACCAGGCAGAGAGGAGGCAGGGCAAGAGTCATCGGTTAATAATTGTTCTAACCTCAACATAAATAGAAAAATACAACCAAATAAAGAATTGACTAGCTAAGAGATCCAATCCGCCGGGATGCCTGCAACGTGCTAGTGCAGAGTTCACAGAGAGTGCTTGGTCCAGTGCTTGCTACTGTAGACATCCAGAAACCTGTCCCGGCAGCCCCGCAGCCATCCCACCTTCCTGCAGCACCACAGGTCTGTGCAGCGCTTCCCGGCCGTGGCCAGCGTGCCCGAGGCTGCTGGCTCCTGGGAGCAGGCTGAATGGGAATGGTTGATAAGTCCAATTTATTGCTGCTAAATGGTAAAGCCATTCTCTTCTGTGGAATGAGGATGTGCTTCGCTCTTATTTTTTGTGCAGGAATTTCATTTTGCTGCCTGTAGAGACAGAGAAAAGAAAATGGACTCCCCACAGTGACAGGCAAAACAAGTGTCATTTCCCACCACCTCTGGCCTAGGCAGTGAACTGGCCCTGCTGCCATCCCTGGCTCCTCATCCACAGCCAGCTGCTCTGCAAAGCTGGAAGCAGGGGCCTGCAGAGCTCTGCCCATTCCCTGGGAGCAGTGCTGCAGGCTGGGACCCTGCGAGCCCCCAGGCACAGCCTCCAGACCCCATTTGCCCAGGGGTGCTGGAAGGTGCCCACATGACTAAGCCCACCTGGCCAGAGCATGTGAGGGCAGAGCACACCAGCCCCTCAGGCACTGCTGCTCTTAAATGGCCAAGAACAGAAAAGAGAGCCAGGGATGTGATCTAAACACCTGATCAAACTCAGCCACAGTGTCCAATGACTTATCCAAGGACTTCTAACCTCAGTCTGGAGCTCTTGTCTAGTTCCCCTTACAGTGGAAAATAGAATCAATCTTAGAATACTCCTGGGCAATTCCCACTGCTGATCCCTAAGGGCAAACATGAAGGCAATGAAAACTGTGTCAAGCCCCCCATCAGGCCCTGCATCCACCATCCCCAAGTCACTCGTTGCTCCATTGCCTCCTCAGATCCACCTGTCTCCTTTAGAAGACATGGATACAGCTCATGGCCCAATCTTTGATTCTCCACCAGCCTCCAGACAGTGACTGACCAGGGCCAGAGCCAACAGCATGCCAGCACAGGGATACTTGGCACTGGATGCCACACGTAGTCACTAGCTCTGTCACCCTTGGGCAGCTTCTGTGCTGCCCAACTTGAAGGCAACAAGAAGCCCAGCCCTCCTGAGAAGCCGAGGGTTTTGCTGGCTCTTTACCTAGGCCTTTCAGGAACCTATTGACTCCACTCTGCTCCCCACTGGGAAGTGTCTCCAGGTACTCCTGAGCCCGTACCTCGAACAGACCTGCAGAAAGAAAGAAGTCAACAGCTTCTATTTTGTGTCCCTATAAATCCAAGTAAGGATGCCCACCTGAAAGTGTACTGTCCCAGCTTACCCACGCGTTATTGCACAGGAGAGGGAACAACTCACCCCACCTCCTCCATCAGCTGAGCCCAGATCTGGCATAGAAGCTTCGGTCTGCCCCCTCCCTCCCCACTGCAAGGCTGACTGAGCTGCTGTACCTCGCTCAGGGTACAGAATGTACCTCCCTTCATTCTGCTACAAACACAGCTAAGTCCAGGGAGTGACATCATCTGGGGAATCATCATGCAGAATTTACCTCTTTTACTCAGCCACCTATTCAAGCATCCCCTGCTTATTAATGCTTGAGAGGAAGCTGCTAAGCCAGCACTGAGCAGCAGCAGGGATAAGACATTTCAGCTGCCAGTAGAGCCCTTGGGACTGTGGAATAACAGGAGTGAAACCACAGAAGCAGCTCTGGGAAGGAGATGAGCATCCAAGCTTTCTACTTGACAAAAGAACCATGACCAATCCAGCCCACTCTTCCTCTAGACACAAGAAGAAGACATGAGGGACTGCAAGAGCAAATGTCATTCCAGCATTGGAATTCAGTGTGAAATGGAAGACGTACACATGTGGAGGATACTGCAAGGGTGAAAGGTGCTGAAATCCCAACCCCAACAAGAAACCACCAGATTCCCTCCAGTGTTCCTGTACAGACACTGCAGCCATGGAACTGGGGACGGTGGGGAGCTGGGGAGCACCTCCCTGCTCTTGCAGGAGCAGCAGCAGTTTCCACCACGGCAGAGCCCAGTCGGAGCCCCTCACCTCTGACCCCCTGCTTCCGCAGCTCCCGCTCCTGAATGAAGCCCCCAAACATCTGTGTCTCCATGAAGACCTCCAGGAAGCGTCGGAGGCTCTTGGAAGAGACGGATTTGCGGAAAGCCTCACGCTGCAGGGTCCGCTCCTCTCGCTCCGTGGGGGTCAGGAAGAGGGAATAGTGGCCCACAATCTCCACAAAGAAACGGACAAAGGCCTCGGACACCACCTCGTTCAAAGGGCTGGTTTCTAAGGAAAAAATAAAGAGGCAGTGGTGAGGACAGTGCTGTAAGGATGTGCTAGGAAAATCCCTGGGTAAAAATTCCCTGGCTTTTTTCAGATCCAGCCCGAGCAGAAAAAGCTGCTCAAGAGAGACAGCCTCCTAGGAAGTGCTTGCTGTGGAAGTAGACCAAATCGCTACTACTTTGAAAGATATCAAGCTTTGTTTTGGTGCTCACTTCTCTCTAGTTGGATGGGGGAGAGAATCAGAAGAGTAAAAGTGAGAAAACTTATGGGCTAAGATAAAGAGAGTTAAAGGGATGAATCTAAAACTGTGCATGCAAGCAAAGCAAAATAATTGATTTATTCAGCAGTTCCCATGGGCAGGCAGGTGTTCAGCCCTCCCCACGAAAGCAGGGCCCCGGCACATGTGTCTTGGGAAGACAAAATGCCCTATTTCCAAATGTTCCCCCTACTTACTCCTCCTTCCTGCAGCTTTATATGCTGAGCATGACTCCATGAGCATCACTCCATAGGGAACATCCCTTTGGTCATTTGGGGCCAGCTGTCCTGGCTGTGCCCCCTCTCCACTCCTTGTGCACCCTCAGCCCACTCACTGGTGGGGTGTGATAAGAGGCAGAAAGGTGTTGGCTCAGCGCGAGCTCTGCTCAGCAACAGCTAAAACATCCCTGTATTATCAACACCATTTCCAGCACAAATCCAAACCACAGCCCCATCCCAGCTGCTGTGGAGAAAATTAACTCTGTCCTAGCCAAAACCAGCACACTCTCCAGGCTCCTCTGCATCAAGGAGATGCCCATACTGTCCCCCCAAGAGGGCTGTCTCAGCCCAGTAACCCATGAAGCCACATGGCCATCACCGAGTCTGCAGCTCTGCAGGTGACTGTCCCCTGAAGGAGCCTGCATCACTCATGGCCAGCAGCAGAGAGAAGCCTATGAAACCCCTCTGAAAAGGAGTACAGGTGTTCCCTGGAATTGTAAGGGAAGGACGGACAGAGCTGGGAAGGGATAAGTACTGTTGCTCTTCACACAGAGAACTGCCCCCTGTGCGATGGAATATTTCACGTAACTTAACCAAAACCCCAATCTACCTCCAACACCTGTGGTGTTAAATTCAATACAAGTCTAGTTCTCCTCTAAGAAATGACAGACAAAAAAGGGGCAGGAAAAGACATGGTTTTAAGCTGAAAGGCACTGTGCTTTACCCTGCTTGCCATTGACCGGGCCCTCCTCCTTGTCGCTCGCCAGCTCGTTCCTCTGCTCCAAAATGTGTTCTAGGGCGGCCTGCAGCTTGCGGGGCAGGATGGAGTCCTCATCTTCCATCTGTAAGACAGAGCCACCTCCTCAGGAGCTGGGGCTGGGACAAAAACTTCTCCTACCCTGTCCCCAGCACAGCAGGGGGAGCACTAGAAATGAACCGTGAGGAGAGGGAGAAGGCATAATATGCTTGGCACATTCCCAGCACCACCCAGCGCAGTACTATCAAGAAGCACAAGAGGAAGGGGAAAGGGGGTGTCTTTTCCTAAATATTCCCCTGTTCTGGAAGACTTATAGATGTCCAACCCAAGAGGCTACTGGGCAGGGCTCACCCACGGCCCCACCACCCGCCCACAAGCGCTGGCCGCGCCACAGAGAGGAGGTGTGTGAACAATGCTGGCACACGGCCAGGTGAGCAGAGCCCCTGCTCAGGCACCGATCCTCTTACGCAGGCGTAAGGAGTTCCCAGGCAGCAGCGGAGCCAAGGAACTGCCAGTGACTGTGCAGAGCTCCTACCAGCCCTGGCTGAGTCGGCTGATTTAGCTTAAACCTCCAGAAGAGAGGTGTGAGGTAAAGCATTACCCCGGAGCTAAGGCAGTTGGCAAGCGAGGGCTGTGGGAGGGCTTGGCCTTCACCCACACGCTGCTCCCTGCAGCAGGAGGAGCACTCATCCCATCTTAGTCATGGGGCTGAGGCACGGCAGAGAGCGATGCTGCCAGTGCTGCCCAGTGATCTGCCAAAGAGCTCTGGGAAAAAAGAGCTTCCTGGCCCAGGAGTATGTTTGCTCATTTATCCTCTTCCCTTCCTCCTCCCCTTCCCACTCCTCCTCTCCACAACAAAGGGAAGGGAAAATCAGCAGGCAGTCTTGCCTACAGAGCAACAGACAGTTCCCATGTACCACCTTCCTGCTTCTGACCCATCCATCCAGCACAAGGACCGGAGTGAGGAACCACAAACTCCTGAGGCAGTAAGGATTTCAAAAATCATCAAGGCTCCCTTCCCACTCAGGGCAGAGGATGTGATGGGAGATGCACTGACAGATGCAGTCTGTCATGCAGAAGAGCTCCCACTGCTCCTCAACAGAGAGTGCTGAGCCAAGGCCTTTCAGCTCTGTCCTCTGCCTTACAGGATGACACTTAAGGACCCACAGTGCTCAAGTGCCACCATTTCCCCTCTTTCAAAAAATAAAACAGAGAAAGAAGTAATTCCCAATGATTTAGTCCTCAACAGCTGTAGTTTGGGATGCTGATGTTACACACATACACAGCAACCCCTATAATGGCTGCCAACCACAAGTCTTTCCTCAGTTTTTGAGTGGGGAGAAAGTGATCCATCCAGCCAGGCAGGTCAGCAAACACAGGTGGAGGTGAGTTATGCAGGAAAAAGGGGAGAAAAGGGTATGAAATAGCTCTGCTCACCTGTCTCAGAAACCGGTTATTTACAAGGTCAACGACGAGGACCTAAGAATGAAAGAGCAAGAATTAAAAGGGGAAGTAATTATTTCCATCATCAGAGTTTAGCTTAATCTGTAACTGCTCTGGAGGAAACACTTCAGCCTTGTCCCTGCTCCTCCTACCCACCACTGCAGCTGGAGGAGGCACCCAGCATGACTCAGGAGCAGAGCCCTTGTTGTGGCTTTCTGGGATGTCACTGCAAACCACAGCAGAGCTTGGACAACAGGCGGCTGTGCTCCACGCCCGGCCCACACTCCTCACCGCGCAGCGGGGTCAGAGCTTCATCCTTTCTCCCCGTGTGCTGCACTGCTGTCTCCTGGGGGGCAGGCAGGGAAATCCCTCCCTCACCACATTCAGCCTTGCTGTGCTCACCCTTGTGCACCAGGAATCCAATTTTTAATTATTTATTGCTATCACAAGGCACCTGTGTTAACCCGAGGGGCAGCTATCCCAGCCAGGCTGCTGCAATCACGCTTTAAGACTGGCAGGCTTTGCACGCAGCCCCTAGACAGCACTATGCAGACACCAGTACAAACTTTAATAAAACCATCTCCTACCCGCAGCAGACCCACAGTGGGAGATTCCAGCCCCCTGCTTTCCCAAGCTGTGGCCATGGCAGAGCACAGACCTTCGTCTCCTGGGGGGAACGTCCCTTACCCCATGCTCACGGCAGCCAGAGGACGAGAGCTCTGCTCCCTGGCGCTGCCAGCTGCCAGGGCAGGCTCTGAGACCAGCCTTTCCGGGACAGAAGGCAGCTCAGCCCACGGGAAGCAGCCTCAAGTAAGGCCATGGCGTGCATGCAGAGCTCACCTCCTCCACCGGCAGCTCCTTCAGGCGGGGCAGGGAGCTGGAGAGCAGGCCGATGAGGAAGGGGGTGGGCGAGCACACAATGTCGATCATGGAAGGCGGCAGCACGGGGATGTAGGTGTGCTGCCAGGTGAAGGGGTACAGGAGGGCCACTGTGGCGTGGCAACACTTGGAGAGAGTGCTGGAAGACAAAACACAGCCAAGGACAACGGCCGGTCAGTCAGGGAATGAGGGGTGCTCCCCAGAAATCAGCTGTTCCCTGATTGATCTCTCTAATTACTAGGGGCTTCCCCACATTTCTGACCCCATTTCTGAGCTTCAGAAGCAATGACTTCTGAAGGATGACCCCAGCCCACACTCATATGACAAGAGATGGGGCCCACTGAATCAGAGATCTGCTGCTCCAGTGTCCTGATGGAAAATATCAGACAAACATAGCATCTTCTATGCCACTGCCTTTCCTTAGGGAAATGAGTTTATTCTCTCACAGCTCTCTGGTAGGAGTCAGGCAGGATATCCAGTTAGCCACGTCAGAGCTTGCCACAGGGCATCAGTTATTCATTTGTTCTGGGTCTGGAAGCATTTTTATGTGTCAAGGGAGGGGGAAGGCTTGCTGCTATAAACCCTGTATATATAACATTATTTTGTTTTACCAGCATCCAGTAAAGGAGGAGAGCTAGAGGAGGGAGCCTGGCGCAGCATGAAGGAGTCACGTAGATTTATTGCTGACTTGAGAGGGAAGGGGTTTGATGGGTGTGGACTTGAGCTTGCTCTGAAAGTGAAGCCTGCTTTCCCTCCCCTCCCCACTCCAGTTAAGTTTGGTGGGTGTGCATCCCTGTGCTGTGTCACTAGGGCACGCTGAGCAGAGTGGTGGGGCTGGGGGACAGCTGGCTGGCTTCCATCACGTACGCTCAGTTTAGCAGACAAAAATGCAGTTGCTGGGACATCAGTGTGACAGTACGAAGTAATCAGGCGGCAAACATTGTTAAACATATGACACTTTTTGGAGATAAGGAGATCCCAGGGGAGAGACTGGAATCTGCTTAACCTGAAAATTTTATCTGGGACTGCAACAGGTAGGGAACTGGCACTTGGGAAAGATGCCTGGGATGTGTCTGAGAAAGCCTCTTCACAAAGTGGGGACAGTTCCCTCTCCCTTCGCTCCCAGAGGCTTGTCTTTTGTTAAGGGGATACTCTGAAAAAACAGAGGAAGAGCCTTCAAAGGCAGTGTTACAGACGGGTAGCTTTAAGCCTTTAAATGGGAAAAAGCCTTCAGTTCCACATCCTTGTTTGGGAAGGTGTATCCCCCTCCCTTGTCTGCATTCATTCCTCAAGGCTGCCTCTCTGTTGCTGCTCTCCAGCTGTGCCTGCCATCATCAGCAAGCCCACACCTTGCTGTGTCTATCACAAATGGCAGGTAGATAATGAATCTGAGAGAAGCAAAATTAAAATAATGAGAAAACACAGACCTAGCAAGAAACAGAAACATTAAAAAAAAAAAAAAAAAAAACCCAAAAAAAAAAGGGGGAAAAATAACAAAGAAGAAGTTTTTTTTTTT
>VZTI01004487.1:472159-521781 GCA_013397865.1 Struthidea cinerea
CCCAGAAAAAAAGTGGGAATAATATCAAAGTAGACGATTTTTGTTGTATCCTTTCATACAAGCTAATCTTGAAAGGAACTGCAACAAAAGTGAATGTGTCATCTTAGAAGTGCACTCCAAGCTAATGAGATCCTTTAAAAACCATCTCCTTCAAAGCTGTGCTACTCATACATTTCAGGTCATGTTAGCAGATACAAAAGCAGGAGCTTCTCTTCCTCTCCATTACTGCAGAGCATATTTTCCACTCCTCGATTTCTGACTGATAATAGCCCTGGTAATAGCAGCAGCAGTGTAGTGAAAGCTGAAAGAACTGCACCTTTCATCACTTGTGCACAGCAGTGGGGCATTACCACCACCCACTGTTCCTCTTCTATGAGGAGAGGGTGAATGTGGAAGTGTTAGAAGTTTTACAGTTGTCACAAATCCTCTATTTTGAAGGTGTATCCAAATTTTCTGCCTCAACATGGGACCTGAATTTATAGACAGCATGTGAAAACCAGTGGAAAACATCTCTGAGTCCAGGTAGCTCCACAGAGGAACAATGAGCAGCTGAAGTACGTGGTTATTTATGGCATGGTGAGATATTATGGCAAGCTGTCTCCTACTATATTTATGGTGGCTTGTTCTTCCCTCAGCCCAGCTCTCGAGTCCCAGCGAGTACACATGGTACGTGAGAGGTTGAGTGGGAGGAAAGATGGCTGAGCTCCAGTGAATGGAAGTCAAAGACAGAGCTGTGTTAAGTCTGAAATTGTACACACCAGGCAGTGGGAAGTAAAGATAACTTCCCCTTCCACCCCTCCATCTGTGGATGACTCATCGCCTCCAGGGTGAAACCCAGCGATCTCTGCTCCCAAACATTTCTCACTGTGGAAGACCTTTGCAGGGAACAATACTGGTAGGGTTGGGGTCTGTGAGCCTCCTTTGTAGGCAGAGCAGTTCAGGGATGGGCACAGAGGAGGTATCACTGAGGTATCTTTTTCACATGTCAGACTTGCTCTGCAAGTAGTCTCAGGGAGCTGCAGGTTGCCAGGAGCCCAGGAGAACCGTGGCCTTCTGGAGTGACTCAAGCCTAAGCTCTCTCTTTCTCTTGCAATTGGCACTGCAACAAGCACTAAGGGACTGCTGATTCACACCAGGCTGCTGAGCCTTGCAAAACAATCCAGCATGATAAATCCCTTTTATGCCACCTGTGTGACTGTGCGCTCTTCAGCCAGCAGCCACATGACTGCAGCATGCTCTGGGAAGCGTCATGCACTGCCCTCAGGCCACACAAGTTCAATCCAGCTGTCAAACGGGACACAGACACCACTTTTTAAGGCTTTTGGTTTCATCAGTAATCTTTAAAATACTGCAGGTCTTTGAAGAACACTTTCAAGACGCTGAACGCATTTTCACAGGTTCATTCGGCCTTCTGCAGAGAACATGGTTGAGCTGCATGTTGCTCACAGCTGAGACTGAGATGTCAATAGTGCAGAGGCTAAAAAGTACTGAGGTACACAAAGAACCCTCAGATCCCTCCCTAACGGGCTGGTTTGGATTGAGACTTGAGATCTCTCTGGCTAAGCACCCCTTGGTCAGAACAGTGATAGTGCAGCAACCTGTGACATTTGTTTGCTGGAAGAACAGGCCTTCCCACCACACAGCACCTTAGGAAGCTGCTGCTTCTTGGCAGCCACCTTGAACACAGGTGGCCAGTACAGAAACTGAACACAACAGCTGCAACTACCTAGAAACCTTCTTCATCTCCTGGGAAAACTTGCTCCAAGTCTAGCTTGACTTGCTCTAAAAGGCACCTTGACAAGTTGCAACAGCTTCTACGGAGGGATGCTGGCTGTTCAGCCTGGTTGCTTTCCCCTCCAAAGACAAGCATATGTGATAAAAAGCCCCCAAAGCTGAATCCCTCTTTGGGTTTAGGATACTGCATGATTTCTGAAAAACACCATCAAATCAAACACCTGCTGTAGTTTAATGCCAGGAAGTCCTGTGGTCCCTGCACTAATCAAACTGCTCAAAATATGCTGGCATTTGGCAACTTAAGACTGTTTGAATATGTATCTTTTAATTATTTTTTTATAAGCTCTGCTACAGTAGGATTCATATTTACAAACACCTTCAGATTTCTGAGACTGTGTCACATCTGGATTTACTTATGATGGATTACAGATTTGGTTTACAACATTTAGCAGGCACAGGAGCTTCCAGGCATTGTCCCATGATTTCACACAGCATTCCTGCAAATCCCACCAGGAGGATGCCAAGTTCCACCAGCTCTGTGGGGACCCTCACTGACTCCCACCAACGTGGCAGGTTTGTGCAGGTGAAGAAGTGATCTGAAGAAACAATGCTATTATCTGACATCCAAACTTAATCCTTGGCTTTCTTCTTCTCCCTAATCACTGGGCAAAAAGGGAGAAACCTGTGAGGCTGAGATTCACAGCTCCAGATTTGTTTTTGTAGCACATGGTAAAAGGTTCTTCTTGGTGATTAATTACCTTTTGCTGGGGATGACCACATTTAAAGTGTCTACTCTAATTCTTTCAAATCTGTCTTTGATAACAATGACCACTTTGTGTTGTTGATACAGCTGTGGTTTCTGGCAGGGACAGAGGCAACTGCCTGAGTTGGTCAGATCCACAACAAGCTTTTGAGATCTGGAGAAAGGAAGCCTTGATTTTAAGCCCGTGCAAGTTTTTCTTTTTAAAAAGCCTTCTGAATCTCACAGATCTCCTGCTCGGGCCAGTGAAAACTGCCCAGCTCTAGGTACCTTGTGACATCAGGTGATTTTAGCTGAAAGACGCCTTCTAAAAGGTTGGTCAGCAGTGCCTGGAGCTGCATGCCAGGCAACATCCCCTGGAAACAAAAGCAGCTCTCATGCTGCAGTGTCTAACCCGTGCCGCAGTTTCCACTGCCCCAGGACTAAAGTTAACAGTGCAGGAATGAATAAAAGCTGGGGAAGACTACACAGACCAACACAGTTTTAACAAAGTCATTTTCCTGGGTTGCGAGGCAATGTATACCCCAGTATCCATAGTGACAGAGCAGAAAACCCACCCAAAAACTAATAAACCAAATTCTTTCCTTTTCCGCTGCCAAGCTGTGGATTGACAGGTATTTAAACACTCAATGCTCATTCTAAAGATGGAAAAGACAAAGTATTTCACTTGCTGTACACTTGTTAGATGCATTTTTTGGCTCAGCTTGAAAACATTTCACAGTTCATGCAGTATTTGGCAAGAGACCTTTCAGCTTTCTTTTCCCACAGAGTGATTTTATAGCAATTAAAAGACGTAAATAAATTGCATACATCATTTCTCTGTCACTCACACCCAGACACACCTTCACAAACATGGACAGATAGTTATTGATAGTGCCCACATGAACAACCACAAAGATGAATAATAAACATAAGTTATTGTGCATTTTTCACCATGTCACCTGCACTCTTCCCATTAATCCATCTCAGCTGGATTATTTCTAGCATTCCTAACCTCTGAGCACTTTCCAACAGCTGCTTTTATAGCTTTTTTCCTTCTCTTAGCTATTTCCAAAAAGAGTTTCTTTTCTGTCCTCTGAAATTGGCATTTTCCCTCCTAGAGTGAATACTACTTAATACTCATTGAGTTCAACATGTTCCTGTCCCAGGAAAAGTATAATTTGGACAGAAGATCCTGTATCTACAATAGCATCAGCTTTCAAAACATGGAATGTCCACCAATGAGTAGAAGACACTGTTCACCTTAGGAAAGGTTCACCAAGCCAGTCCATTCAAGTCACCAAACTGGATTAAAATACAGTGGTTACTTAATTTTGAAGGCTATTTTCTTTGTTTTCTGATTTTCACGCCTTTACAGTCCTTTGGGATAATTCCCAAGCTTTTGCTCCACAAAAATGAGCCAGAGAAGCTTCGTATTTTGTAAGAGGAAAAGACTCTCCTGAAATTGCTCAGAGCAAGGTCTTCTAAGAAACATCAAATATTAAAAGTCTCATGGAGAGCTGGCAGATCTATGGTAAACTGAGCCCTGTGGTCTAACAGATCCTGGGTCTTTTAAAAACAACAATTCCTTTTTCACAGGAAAAAAAAAGATGTTTATGACATATTTAGAGATTCTAGAAACTATGATTCTATAGCTCTCTCCCACTCTTTACAGGCTTGTGCAGCTGGTTTCATTCCTAAGGACCCCCAATATCCTGACAAAAGATACAGGGCTGGGAAAAGAACACCAAAACCCATCAAGGTGCTTTGAATCAGAGCTATCACACCCCATGCTCAGAATACACAGTGTTGTGCTGTCATATAAAGATGCGATAGGAAAAGATTTGGTAAATAAATGTTCATTCTAAAGTGATGCTTCAAACACCCCCCAAAAGTTCCCTGCCATTTCTTGATACCACCCAGCTCTCATGTAGAGATTACAATGCCAATCTGTGTCCTTAACTAATTTTCTCAGAATGTAAAATCTATCCTACAGAAGAAAAGAAAAACATTTGAGAGCCTGTGATCATAGATTATGTCATAAATCATATATGTTACATAGAGATCTAGTGTGCGGATGAGTTCTCTCACTTTCAATACAAGTCCAAACGCTCTGCATGAAATGTGTGGTTTAAGTATCCAGAATACTAAATCACTACACACATAATGTATCAGTGATTATAAAGAGGCAAATTTTCCCCTTTCTGAACCAAGACAGCTGCCAAAACCTGCAAGAAGACAGTGCTACAAGCTTCCCTCTCCCCAGCCTTCCTATTCCTGTGATGAGACTGCCTGAGCTCTGCCCACAGAGAGCCCCGGATCCATGCAGAATGAATTTTTCCCCTTCATTTTCCTCTAGAAGGGGCCTCTCCATTCTTTGCCCCAGTGCTCAGTCCCAGAGCTGTAGGCTGCTGCCTGGAAGTTGTGAAAACAGACAGCTTAGGGGCATTGTACACTCCTGAAACCTGAGCGTGCTCCTAAGTGTCATTACTCATCCAGGCAGCTTTTCTTTCCCCAGCCTTGGCGAACTTTCCTCCCTGAATCCTCAAGTGCTTCAAGGGCTGGAGAGCTGCCAGCCACCAGCTGCACAAGATCTTAAAGAAACCCGGACCCATTTTCATAATTTAGGAGAGCAAACAAATACATTTTTAAAAGAGCAAGTTGAGCAGATTCAGAATAGAAGGGGGAAGTCCTCTGTCTCATTTCCCCTCGCCGCATCCTTTACTTTCATCTCCATAAGAAAAAAGAAGTCTTTAGAAACCAATATGAAAATGCAAGCTGAAAATTTAAGAAGGTTTTGTGACATCAGGTCAAAACTCAGAAGGGACAGTGATCTCTGCACAAGGCTTGATCCCTGGAAACCCAAGCACAGCTCAGCAGGGAACACTGCAACATCATGGAGCAAAAGGAGGGGTTTTGCTTCCTTAGCACCAGGGATCTGCTCCAAAATTGTCTGGAGGAAGTGGAATTTGGTTCTCCTTGGGGACGAGAAGCAGCACTTTTTGCAAGCTGCAAAACAAAATTATGGTTCACGGCCTAAGTTCCCCATTCCTGGGAAGAACAGCCCTATTCACATCGTTACGAGGTTGGAAAAGGGCAGAGAAGAAAAAGAACAAAGCAGAGAGATCTCACTGCAGCCTTCCCAGCCTCCCTTCCTTGCCAGCACTTTCATTAAGGAAACGCAAGAGAGTACCTGAGCTTGTCTGCGATAAAGATCACCCTCCTTTCCAGCAGCAAGGAGGCAAAGACTCTGCTCAGGTGCCGCACGCTGAGGGACGTGAACAAGGACTCGAAATCAACGTGCTCCAGCCTGGAGTCGAGGGGCCGCCGCAGCTCGATGACCTGTTGGGGACAAAAAGAGCACAGGTGAGCTCTTGCTGCCCACCCGGAGTGTGCCAAGCAAGGACCCAGCAGGGATTTTCACAGCTAGCAGCCCTCACTGACTCCTGGTGAGCACCATGCAGCAGTAAGTCCTCAAACACCGTCTTTCCAAAGGCCTCCCATAAATCCTTCTTCCAGATGAAGACAATTCAGAGTCCACTCCAATAGGCACAGCATGAGATCAACCACGAGTTCTTCCCACTGGACTGAGGACAGGGAGCTCTTCATAAGGAGGAAAACTAGTTTGTGTCCAGCTAAGAGTGGTTTTCAGGCTTCCTGGTATTCAAGCAGCAGAATGTCATGGAGCCTTTCAAATCCACACTGACTTTTATAGTTACAATTTATTTATTTTTTTACTGCAAGAATCTGGATGCCTAACCTCCTGACCATAAATTTTTTATGTCAGTTACAGACAAGAGCAGCCTGTGGGTATTTTTCTTTGTTCATATCTACTTAAATAATGCCTGTCATAGCACCTTAGCACTTCATACTCCTTATCTTAGACAGATGCTTATCTAAATTGTTTTTGAAAGCCTCCAACACCACACATTTCATAAATCCCACAAGAAAATTACTTTAGTTCTGAACTAACCTCACCAACACCAAGCCTGCAGCTGAAACATGTCAGTGGCAAATTACTTCAATTACTTGTTGTCTTACTCTCACTATACACTCAGAACAACTGGTCACATTCCTCTCTGTAGGAAACTGCTTGTGTATTGAAAGGTTATCACGTGTCTTCCTTCGTCCTTTGTTTTCTATATTAAGTAAACAATTTTCTCAAGCTTTGCCTGTGTTTTCTAGACCACTTAGTAACTACCCTTCTGGGGCTTTCTCCTAGTGGTTGCATGTTTTGGAAAATGGTACTCTAAATAAAATTCCATCAGTACTGGAAAGCAGAAAAGTTGGTTTGCTTTATTATTCATCACTTCACTTGCTTTCACAATGAAGGATTTTGTCTCAATAATACCACACTGTTACTTTTGCTCACTTTATGGCCCACTATACCACCAGATCCTTCTCTGAAGTACTGTTGCTCACTCAGTTACTTTCATGCTGTATTAGACTTCTCCTTTCTTCCTCCCAGCATTTTGCTCTTGTCTCTATTGATTTTCACACCAAATCTTCAATTTACAGAGTCACAGAATTGTTTAGATTGGAAAAGACCTCGAAGATCATTGAGTCCAACCTTTGACTGATCACCACTGTGACAACTAGACCACAGTGCCACATCCAGTCATTTCTTGAACACTTGAACGTGTTTCTTGAATTTAGGGGAGTGGGGAACTTTGACTTTTAATCCCTTACTCTCCAAAATGCCTGCAACCCATCCCAATGCTGTACGGTGTAAATGTGGCGTTTATGCCATCAATCAGATAATTGATGAACAGGATCCTAGACACAAACCAGCCACAACGTTCTCACAGCACACCACTGGGACTCTGCTTCTCCAGCACATATTTTTAATCAGCTTTGCATGTTCTCTGCAGTAATTTCATTTAGTTGGGACTGTTTTCAGTTGGGTTGAGGAGGATGTCTTCATGTAGTGCTCTGCTGAAAGCCCTCGGACACAACTTTATCAACCCCCTCGCTTTCCTCCCTCTCACATTCAAGGCATACCATGCCCTGCAGCAAGTATGGCCAAAACTACATTCAATTTGTCTCCTTCCATCCTCCAACAGTCCTTCAATGCTATGCCCAAAAGCTCTGCACTCTTAAAACCTTCCTGCTGTCCTCACACCGCATTGTGTGAGATGCAACACAGATCCTCACCTCCACACAGTGAAAATGCCATTCTCAAAGGCTGCCACATTAGCCTGGTGTGGTTTTAATTATTTCCTGACCTGATCCACACAAACAGAGGTTCTGTATTAAGGGTGCTGGAGCACATTGTATGAACCTGTCTTTAGGAAGTTAAGTGTGGTGTCCTTGAGCAGATCCAAGGTCATATGCTGGGCAGCACAGGGCCTGCTGTCTGTGCCTCTTGGCCTCAAGGCCAATTTCCTGTTTCCTTTTGCTATATTAGGCTGTCCTTACATTCATTTTTACCATAGGATTTCCATTTTGATTCTGATGTCACCGAACTCTCCATACCATCCCCTCTGGCCCCCTGTTTTACTCCCCAGTTTCCCCCCACAGCTGCCAGATCATCTGTCCTTGAAGATCCCCAGTGCTATGCCATGGTCCCAACTTCCAGTCGCTAGTCCTGCACCATTTGCTGGCCTGTTTCCCTCTCTCTAGGAAGTGTCTTTACCTCTGTTCCTGAGCCTGGCAAGAAGTTCTTGACTGTAATCGTCCGACCCAGAGCTGGGAAAGGTGCCTCCATGACACTCCTCATGAGAGGCTGCACCAGGGCTGGGGAAATGCCCCGTCTCTTCTCAACCTCATCCAAGATCTGAAATAAAGGCATGAAGACACAAAAACATGCAAATCAGGAGGAGGGAGATAACACCAGGAATGAAGTGCACCAGCATCTATGTGCTCTCCTTAACCCAGTATCGACATGCAGCTTTGTATCAAAAGAAAGAAGGCACAAGGTGCAACTGAAGACCCTTCATTTCCTTTATCACGAGAAACACGGCTCCAGTGAGGTCACTGTAGAACTGAGAATCTGCAAACTCCCCACTACACTCAGAGTCAGGACTCCACCTTTTAACCCCTCTTGTGTTCTGGTAGTTCTGCTGAAGGAAGAAGGCAAGAGCTGACAATCTAGTTTTCCTATTAACTGTGCTTTTGCTAGGTCCTGGAATTAGCATGTGGTTGCCTCACCAACACCATTTCAGACCCTTTCTTCAGCTGTTGGCTTCCCTGATCCCCATTCTTCAGGTGCTGGCCTCACTTTCAGGTCCCTCTTGACCTACAGCACAACAGCACAAATTCCCTCTTTTTCTCCCCCCTCACCTTAGAGAAGAGGTTGAAGCATCCAAGGCGACTCACAATGCAGTAAACTTCTGGGAGACGCTTCCCTTTCCCACTGGGCTTTCAAGACAAACGCAAATACACACACAAAAAACACCAAGGAAATGTCAGAGATATAACTACTGCAAAGATAGAGTGACTGGTCTCTTAGCTGTGCATCTCACTGGCCGGCTCGGAAACAGGCAGACATTTGACAGTATGGTGATGATGACAACCCAGCTCAAACACTGGTACACCAGAAACAGTGGGGAGGAATGGGTATATCCACAGTATGGTTCCAGCTTACCTAAATCAAATGACAAAGGCAGGGCAGACTGCTCTACAGAGACAACTCTGAACCTACAGGACCAGCACAGGTTTAGACAACTGTTTAATAGCTGTCCAAACCTAAAGGGGATGAACCCTGTCTTCAGCTTAAGGGTGAAACAACAGTCTGTGGTCATGGTCAGGTGCTGGTGCAAGGAAAATGCAAGAGAGTTGTGCCTGGAGTGGAGGATAGGACGCAGACAGGGACTTTGGCACTGAACAGAAGAGAGCAAAGCTGCTCTGCTGCTGCTCTTTTCATTCCATGCTGAAAGAGAAGAGTAGCAGCTTTCCACTTTCCAGAATGGGTGCCAGTAACACCAACCCCACAGAAGGCTGCACCTCTAGGAAAAGAAAAAAACCCAGTGATAATTACCAGCAGCCTCCTACAATACCCAAATCGCCTGCTTCCATCTTCCCCAGTCAGGACAAATGAGAACGTCTCACTGCAGAAAGAGAAACCAGAAAGACAAGATACCCATCAGCCACATTACCAGTCTCTGATATACAAATCCAATAAACCCATGGTATTTCTGCATTTCCCAAACTCTCCTCTCAGAGCTCTGCCCAGTCTTCTACTGTAACAGCTCTTGTATTTAATTAGCTTGATATAGAAATCTGTTTCTCATGAATTAGGATACAAAGCACCGTACTTACCTGGCAAACTGATGGATGGGGGCCCAGTCCTTTGCATCAGGGAAGCAAAACTGAGGAATAGCTTTCAACTGATCTTCTGCCTCACGCATGAATTTGAACGAGCGCTCAAGCTAGCAGAACAGAGAGAAGGAATGTTTCCAATTAGTCATGTGGGGATGGAATGACTTCAAATATTTTTCCTGTGACAAATGAAGAGGTGATGACAGAGGCTAAGCTTCTGCCTGGAAGATATTAAAATATCTGTGATTCTGGCTCAGAATCTAATCTAATCAATATCTAATCTTTAGATATCTTAAGGTAACTCTATGCCCCCAGTTCCACCAAGCCCTGTCTCTGCAGCACCTGCCCCTGCTATATTGTGCCTCTAATCTGGGACACAACTTCTAGCAAATGGCAAAAGAACTGAAGTCTGAAGGGAGCTCCGGTCACATCCCATTTACAAACACTCTGTCACACTGGCTCTGTGTTTCTCCCACTCCTCCTTCCCCAGTTTGAGCTAGGCTATCAATAAAAGCTGCTCCTTCCCTTTCAGAACACGTGTCTTCTCCCAACCATCAGTTTTCTTTAAAAAGGAAAGGGGGAGAAAGGCAATAGCTACATAAAAGTCATAGCCAATGGCAGCAAAAGATTGAAATCAGCTGCTCTTTCAGCAGTGAGCAATACCGTGCCAGTTCTCAGGTAGGGACTGAAGCCCCCCCACTATCGTCAGTGTCCCTTAATACTGTCACAGCAGATACAACATGTGGTCAACAGAGAAGCTGCAGCTCCTCCAGCTATCCAAGTGCACCACACAACCCGAGACAGGTCAGGCAGACCTTCAGTGGGAACTGCTGGGTGACCTCAGGGATGTAGGCAGCCCCAGCCTGCTTCTTGTGCAGCGACACGACGACGAAGTACTCAAAGAGCTGCCTCTCCTGATACTCGATCAGGTCCCGCTCCAAGGTCTGGTAGCGCGGGGTTTGCTTCAGCCGGGATTTCACGTGCACCAGGCGCTGGCTGTGAGCTACGGAAACAAGGGGGAGAGATTCTGACTTTGTCTGGCTCTATGCACAGAGCATCTTTGCACAGCGCTTTGCAGAGACTGAGGGACAAACTTCAAAACACCTCACTGCAGTGGCTTTGTCAGTGGCTGAGTAAGAGGTGGGAACCATTTGGAAGCTGCACTATAAATAAATACTGACAGAGACGGGCCGTAACCTTGTGCCATCACCCTGAAGAACTCTGGCAGCAGAAGGATTTCATGGATAGCTGAAACAGCCCAAGCTGAGATCCACATAGGACATGCTGTAACAGATAATGTCCAGGCATTCATCCTAGCACTCATTTATGCATTTTTCAAAGCCAGCACAGCGAGGTGATTGACCACCTTTGCTCAGAGGAGGCTGTGAGCAGCAATCCCCATGGTTTTACAAGACCAGCACTTGGGTCAGGCCAGGGCTCTGCTGTCTGAGTAATGCTGGGGACTCCCAGCTTCAGCACACAGGCTGGGCTGTAGGCCAACAACAAAAACCATGTGAAAAGAGGTGCAAATGAAAAATGCTAGTTCATGCCAGTTCTTCCTGTGCCTAAAACTAGTCTCTCAGTGCCATGCTTCTACAAGAAAAATTGCCAAGCAAGCTGTAACTGCAACACACACATGAGCCATGGGACAATAAACATTCCAGCATGGAAAGTAATGAAAAGTTGCCTGCTGAGAAGAGACCAGATGAGATTCCCTGAGACCACCCCCCTGTTTCGTTTTACAGTTGCATCCCAAATTAAATCTCCATGACGTCTCCCTTATCCCTGCTACAAAAGAAAGAAAGAATTAGCTACAAGCAGAGACTACAGCACATTCTCACAGCTTTGCTTTTTGGGAAGGTGGGTGGCAATGCAACTTTTTGACGGAAACAACAACCACAGAGACACTATAGGAACTCCAATACATAAGATATCTGCTTGGGAGACAGGACTTCCTGAGAGATGGTATATACTTGTTGATCTTTTGTCTGGTAAAGTTGTGCCACTCATGGACTATTCCAGACCATGTAATTTAAAGCAATCTTGAGGTGCCTCTTAAATCAGAAAGTGTAACAAATCTTGGACAGTTAAAGCCCTGGAAAGACAGCTTAGACTCCTTTCTCTTGTCACCTATTATGTTATTTGCTCTAGGGCTGTACAGTTTCAAAAGTTTTCAGAAGTGGTTTCTGTTTCACCAGGGACTTCAAAAGAAGCAGTGTCACAGCAATGCTGAGTGCTTCTGAAAAGCTTGCTCAAGATCTGCACTGTTTATATTCTAAAGATACCAGAATTTTACTCCTGTCATCATGGCAGAGTTTGTCTTCCAAAATTTTTCCTTCCTGAGGGTCAGCACTTGCAGTTCTGACATACAGCCTTATGATTTACTGTGTCTCAGATGATGTAGAGTGACCTGCCAAGCAGAGGTAACTGGCTGGTGTGATTGGTCTGTTACTTAAAACAAAGTCCCAGATACAAGAGAATTGCTAAATCATCTCACTTTCCTATTTAAAAATAGGGAAGTCGACAGTTCAACAAGGCATAAAGCAAAATACAGGTGTAGTTAGAGCAACCAGCAAGTGCCAGAGCTCCTGTTCACACTTATGTAGACTTGCACAGTCACTCAGACCCAGGTCTCAATCTGGATATTGTTCAGAGCCCACTGCTGCTGGATTTGAGGTGACTTCATATGATCTCCATCATCCTCTCTCTGGGGAGTTCTGAGCTGCAGTTACAGAGAAACACAGGATGATGCACATGATTCACTATGGCAACCAGCAACAGACAAGAGTTCAAGTCTTCCTGGCCACATCTACACTGGCTTTCTCAACTAAATCTGAACACGGTCTGTATTTCACAACATCACATTTCAGGACAGTTGTGAATGTAACTTCTGCACCATCGTGGTGCAGACCGTCTCTCCTGTCTCCAGGCCAGCCTTAGGACTTGTCGAAAGGTAGACAGTGGCAGCAATTTTCAGCTTGATCTTGCTAACATAGCAACACAGATAAAAGATTTCAATGCAGAGGAAAGCAAGAGGATACTGTTGTTCTTGAGTGGGAAGCTGTGCTCACAAGAGGGAACTCAATCTGAGCTTTCACTTCTGAAAACCTGAAAGAGGGTGAGAACGAGCACTCCCACACACAATGCACTGTGGCTCACACATAGCCCAACTGCTGCTCATGCCTCTCTTTTCAGCTTGGAGCTGACCTGCTGTCCAGATCAGATGTGCGTGTGAGTCAGGGAACTTTGGAATGTGAGGGAGTTTCCATCTTGCATTCTAACTCTGCCAGGACTTTGAATTTGCCACACAAATTCCCAAACGATAGCAATGTCCTCATCGTGTCCATGGGCTAATTACCAGTACAAGAAGGTTTCAGGAGACTATTACGGAGACCAGTACACCAAATAATCCTACAAGAGTGAAGAAAGCAATGCAGTGCTTTATCCCAACCCTGCCAGTGCAGGAGAGTTTAACCAGCAATAAATCACACAGTGCAACTCTGTTTTCCTAGCTAGCCAGTCTGGCTGGTGGCTTTTCTCCCTTAGTAAGCATGTGGTGAGGTGTCTGGACATCCAGTCCCACTCAACACTGCTTCTGCCAGTCTGGTCACACATTTCTGACTCTGCGCTTAGAGAAATCTCACTGTATTTCCTCAGTGTCCAATACTCCTCCTGGGAAAGTCAGTCAACAAGGAGCTTTGATGGGAGTTGGAAGAGATGTTTGTTTTGGGCTCCTATAGCCCTCTGCCCACGGATTTTCTTCTGCAGTATGGAGCTCTTTGTCTTCTCACTGTGTTCTATGCAGAAACAAGGTCCTTCTCCAAAGGCAGAACACAGAGGAGAGATCTTGTCCCAGGACCTCAGAGCAGAGTTTATCAGGAGCCATTTGCTCTCTTCACACATTTGCCTTACCTTTCAGCTTCTCTTCAGTGTCACTGTCTGACTCACTGTTTTCATCTGTTACTAGGAAAAAAAGAAAGGGGAAGATGAATTAAGGAAAATCTATTAATAACTGTGAATTTCTTATCACTGGCATGAGAAAGCCAGGCCTGGCAACTGCAGGGAGAAGCAGTTTAGGTCTCAAGAGCCTTGTTCTTTTCAAGGGTCCACATACCCACAGACATTTAGCTTACCAACCCTGGTATCCTCCCATTCATTTAGGGAAAAAGCCACCCAAACAAACAACGACAACAACAAAATCAATTTTGCACAGCCAGAAGAGTTGCATAAGAATAAAATGCCAGGACAGTATTTTATCCAAGTCTGTACAAGCACAACACCAAGGCAAAATACTTGTTTATATGCAGTAGTTTGTGGGACATGGGATAAAACCAAGAAAAGAAAGAAAAACAAAAAAATTGTCAGACTGAATCAGACTGAAGGTCTATATGGTCCAGTGATCTATTTCTCTGAATGATGCTTTTGATGCTTCAGGGAGGGGTATAAAAATCTGGGATGCTTCCCCTGAAAGTTCATATAAACACACTCATCCACCCTGTGGCTGTCTATGCTTTATGAAATAGGATAAACAGTAGCAAATAATTGTGGGAAACAAATAGAGGTGGTCACCTTTTGCTGGAAATTAAAGTGTTTTGGAAAAAAACACTGCATTGGAAAGACATAATCTTAATTTTTACAGAGATGAGATGCTAAAAAGTAATTGCTCTGAAATGTCTGAATGCTTTGGGCAATTTGTTAATTGACAGAGGGAGGCTGAAAGTCTCAATCGTGCTATGATGGAGATGGTCCTACAGTCAATTGTAGAAACCCCAGCTCCCAACTGAGGCTATTTGTTTACTGGGATGGTGAAAGAACCAGGGCTGTTCCAAAATCTACTGTCTTCCATTGGACAGTTCACTGAAGTGACACATTCCCACAAAATATTTTGATCTCAACAAATCAGACTTTTTGGACAGAACATTCCTCTCCATAGCTTCCAGCATGTTCCAGAAATAAACATCTAAAAGAGGGGACATGTTTGGTGTGACCTACAAGGTTATCATGCAAAGCCATGGAATGAAAATGAAGCAAGAAAAACAGAAAACTTCCATTTTAATCAAAGTCCTTTGGGCAGAGGAACAGCCCTTATCTTACCAAAAAAAAGAGTGGAAACCCCAACCCAACCTTAGTCTGGACTGGAAGAAGTGCTAGAAAGTGTCACGTAAACCACTAAGCCAATCTGAAGTCCAAGGCAAGTCCTCAGGAAGTCTTAGATGTATGATGGTTTGGAGCTCCTTTACCTTTCCCTGAATTGCTCTCTGTAGACTGTGACAGTCTCTTGACACGTTTCTTTCCCCTCCGGGCCTCGTAAATGGCATTGATTTTCAACACAAGCTGCTCAGCAAACACACAAACAAACAAGGTTAATTTCCTCCCCAGGCAAGAAATTAAGTTAGGACTTCATGCAAAGTGCTTTTTTTCCCAACCTTAGCTATATTGAAACTCTACACTTGATGCTCCAGGACGCACAATTCCCAGGATTTATGCTGTACTGCCAGTGGCCACACTCCCTCTGGTACAGCAGAAGCCCAGGGTAACAAGGCCTGATGAAAGGCCACACCTCAATGCACTTCCACACTGTGCAGCTGTATAAGCTTGACAGTGTCTATCTCTCCATACCATGGTCCATGCTCCAGGGAGCACCAGAGGGTCCCTTGGCAAACTGTCCTGGTCTGCAGGTTTGGAAGCAGAAAACTGGCTGGAGGATGACTGAAGAAATTGAGAAGGAATTGGAAGCCAGTGATACTGAAGTATTTTACACTACTGGTTTCCTTTGCAAATCCTGAAATCCCTGTCCTCCCAGGTGACCAAGAGAGAGGACATTTCAGGGTTGGGCATGGCTGGGCTTAGTGGCTCATTCAGTGCCTCTGGTCTCCCTGTGCATTTCTGAAGGGGAGGGGATTGCAGCAGAGCCATGCCAGGCTTCCCGCTTGAGCAGACCTGTCTTCTTCACAAGGTCCCAGGCAGGAGCAGCAGGACATGGCCACAGCATTCAGATTTATTCCATAAAGTCCGTGAGCCTTCCACACATATCCTGAGAGCTCGAGGTAAGACAAACCCACCACCTACTTGGTCAGGCATCTCTGAATCCAAGTATTTAAGTGGGAGGCAGCATGCTCTGAAGTGGCAGCGCAGCCTTCATACAGATGCCCAGCTCAAGCCTCAGGTGGTGCTGCCCTTGACACAGTAAACCTCAGTTCCGAGCTGGCCCTGCAAGACTGCTCAGTGGCACTGTGGGGTAAATAAATACCTGGAATCCTCTTTTCTATTGACACAAAAGTATGTGTGATCACACTGACAGAGCTCAAGCCCATGCACAGATGTGCAGACATACTGGGAAAGAAACCCCAGACATTTGCAGTCTTTGGCTCACTCCTGAAAGGCTGAGGCACACAGAGAGGGCATTCAAAAATCAGATATGCAAACATGAACACAGATCTGGCAACCAGGAAACAAAGAAGATACACAAACACATCCCATTTTCCCCAAATGAAAACTGTGGGTTTGGAAAAAAATCACCACAGACTGTCCCTGGTAGGCTCTGCTTGTCCTGCAAAGACTGGGACAAGCAACTGTGTTTTTATAACTGTGTTTTTGAAACATTCAATAGATAGACTCCTGCCAAACCTCATTTGGGCTGAATACAGATCCTGCCAGATCTGAAAGAAAATAAAATTTAAACAGAGTAATGCTGTATCCAAGTAAGAAATAGGAAATGTTGCTGCAGAAAATGCTCATAACAGCAGACAAGTCCTTTTGTCACTCAGTTGTCATTATGTTCATTGCTCACCTACAATCACACCTTACCTGGAATTGAAAAAGCCAGTGCATGAATCAAACCAAGCAAAGAACAACAGATTTCCAGGAGGAAACAGGCACACAACACACAGACAATTTCTGACTGTCCCATCCAGGAAGCACAGAAGGAAGTATGATGGGGTGTATCTTTTGCAAAATATGAACTACTTTTCTGCCTTTTTTTTTCCCCTCAGACATACTTCAACTTCTATCCCAAGATTACAATACTTTTTTTTTTTTCCTTATTATTTATCTATCCTGAAAATCATGACATCTCAGATGGAAAAATAGCTTCTTTGAAAGGTGCAGACATGTTTGTGTGCCTTCTCCTTCAGGCAAAAAGGGGGTTAAACACAAGTCAAGTCAACAGCCAGGACATCAGCTATATTGCAGGGATACCACACTGAAAACTAAAGAAAACGTGGTGTCATGCTCCCATTCCTGCCTGGAAGAAGCCAAACAAAAAAGACAAAGCCTAGATTTACCTTGGGAATCTTCCTTCTCCTCTTGCCATTCTGGGAGTCTCCCAAGGAGAAGAAGGTGTCGTCTGGACTGCTGGGGGTTGAGGGAGGGCTGATTTTGGATGGTGACCCAGTCCCATCACGGCTCAGTTTCCGTATGTCTGGCAGTTTGAAACTCCGCCGCTCTGAGTTTTGCCGGAAAAACATGGGTTTGGAAAGCAACTGGAGATGAAGGAGAAGGAATGGCTGAGCACAGTACCTCGTGTATCTTTACTCCATGGCTAACACTGTCATAGCAGTAAATCCAGTGGGGCAGCCACAGCACTCCGTTGTCAAAACAGCCTGAGAGTGCCCACAGATTTCTGCACACGCAAGAAACCCATGCAGCCACTGGGCTACACCAGCACCAGCTGGACCAGCAATTGAACCATCCCATTTTCATTCCAGAACAGAACACAGGCTCAGGGGTTGGCCAAGGAGGCCTTGCTCCAGTGTGAAAAAAACTCTCCCAGGATTTGGGTAATCCAGAGGCTGGGATTGTAAACAGGACAAGACTAACCGACCAACCACAAGCATTTGGGATAAGGAGCAGCTAGCCAGGAGGAACTGAGAAGCAGTGAGAGCAGGCAAAAAGCACTGTCAGCATGGCTGCCTTTGACAGGAGCCAGAATCAGATATTTCAGAGGGTACAAGAAATGCTGTCAGACAATTATGGAGAGTGCTTTCCTCCTAAACTCATTAGCAGGTTCAGTGGGAGCACAACAGAAGATGTTTAAGCAGCAGAGTAAAGTTCCTAAAGTCTCTGACCAAAAATAGCATCAGCTCCAGATAAAGAAGGGCAAACCACTTCTCACCAGAAAGATGCTCAGTAAGAACACTTTTTATCTTCTCCTACAGAATTTCCCAGTAGTTATGACAAAGTAAATTGCACCTTTTGTGGGAACTGTATCTGCACTGCCAGAGGACGCATCTACATGGCACTAAGAAGTGTGGGGAAGAGTTATCCAACCTAGTTCTGAACAATTCACAGCAGCAGTGTGACTGCAGCTGAGGCAGCATCACCATCTGCCTCCATCAGCAGACATACTCAGCAGTTATTAGTCAGACCAATTAATTCATTCAGCTCAGCTCAGGTGCCTCTGGATTCAGCAGAAGACGCTCAGCTCACAAAAGCGTTTGCCACCCACAGAGAAGTCATGTTAAACTGAGGCTGCAAGGAGTCTTTGCACTGAAGAATCTCATTCTGCACCAGGGATATGAGCTACTTCTGAAAGTCTGTCCAGACCCATCACTGCAGCCTGGCCAGGCTCTCCAGCAGGATGCATGCTGCATTTGCAAACCCATCAGCTGCCAAGAGAGCTGCAGCATTTCTATTCCGACTGACGCAGATCATGGCTTTTAGATGCCAAAGCACTGTGGTGTAACATAGTTACTCCTGTCCAGCTCTCCTGCTGGGAACAGTATCTCTGGCGAAAGGCATTCCTGGGCAAGGCTGCAGCCCCCTTTCGATAGCACATGTGGGAAATCTGGGTGCACAGGTAACTGCAAAGTTCTCTGAGGGAAATCAACCTCATCTCAACACTCATTCACATAGCCCTTGCTGCTCTAGATCTAACTAGCAACAAGGAGAATGGATTGAGAACCACAGAACAATTTTCACTTTAAAGAGTTGAATTATCCAAAGACACCTTAGTTGCTGATTAAGCTGGTTGGAAAAGAGCAGCATGTCAAGAAACACTGCACATAAAACTTCTGAAAATGTTGGATAACAGCTCTAATAGTAGTTGTTACTAGGAAAGCATGAGAAAACCCTTTGGTCAGGAAAGCTGTGTTTAGATTCCTGCTATCCACTCTGAACCCAGTTGTTGCCAAGATGACTTTGGCTGTCATGCTGTCCCTGCTGTCCCAGGCTTGGACTATCTAAACAGACAACATGAATCAACCAAAGCAGCTTGGGAGGCTGAGAGAGCAGGGCTGGCCTAGGAAAACCCTGAGCAAGAGGTGCCAACCGAAGTTTTACCTCTTCTTTTGGTTCCATGGACAGGGAGGAAAAAGGCACCAAGCTGTGAGCTGGGCTGTGGTGGGGACACCCTTCTAGACTGGCCCTCCACCCAGGGGACTGCACTGCATTCCTTACCAGCAACCTGTCTCAGCACGGAGACAGCAAAAAAGGCCTCCTGGGGCAGGGGGGCTGCAGAGGCACCCGGGCACCAGCATGGGCAGACTGCACAGCCCACAGACACTGAGAGGAGGCTACTGCAGGCCTTGATTACCCAAATACTTCCATGCTCTCTTTGAGGGGAGGAAGGTCTTCCCACACCACCAGGAAAGGCAGTCCTGGAGTGAAAAAAAAAGTGAAAGCCAACAAACCATTTATATAAGGGAATGCTGGTTTGTTTGTTTACCTCACTGAAGGGCAGCAAATCTTCTCTTATCACACTGTGTTTTGTGGCAAAAGACATAAAGGAAAGATCCCTAACATGATGAAGGTGTTCACTTTTTCCACACAGGACCTGGATTTCATCCAAAAACTTTCTAGAGCAGAAGAGGTGGCCACTTGAATCAAAGTACCTTTGTGGGAGTCCCAGGTACAGAAGAGGTGGGGGATGCCGGGAAGGTCAGGACACATTTCTTCCCCAAACAGCGGCTGTTGGTCTCGATGTCTTCATAAGGGTTTTCCTTCGATGGTGGATCTGCAGCAAAGAGCCAAAAGCAAGAGACTGTAAGTGCAGAAAATCTCTGAGGTTTGCCATAAAAATCTGTTTGGGATCCGCTGGTCTTCTCCCACCTCCCACATCAGACATAAAGACCTGTTCTCAAGCATTCCTGCAATTGCTTCATTCTCTCCGTAGCCCTAGAAGCCCAGCTGCTTGCTGGGCAGTGTCCAAACCCTGACACAGACAAATGGAGCCACAGAAACGTATCATGGATACTACAGATGGAAAAGACCCTGTGAGCCCTCAAGTTCATTCTCCTCTCTCCAGAAGAGCTGTGATGTTCTCATGCACATTAGTACGTAACTGTATTTCCTTCTTTCCAGTCCTCTGCTTGGAGTTGCTCAGATGAAACTGTGAGCTGAAGCTTAGCATAAAGGTCCTCTCTCTGTTTAAGCCCCACATTTAGGGGACCCCCTGCTCAACACTTAATTGGGGCTGAAGTGGTGCCCTGCCTCTGGGGCTGACTGCAGAAGATTTAATCCACTCTCTGAACATGGATGTCTATCACACAATCCAGGATCTCAAACACATCTACCAATCACGGAAACTTCAGTCTCACACGCTGTACTTTAGAAAGAGGGAAGGATGAAGCCACCCAAAGTCAGGATGCTCTTGCCCTGGAGGAGGACTGGGGGGAGGGGATGTGGGACACAACACACACCTCTGAAGTAGATGTAGGTTCCTTTCTTCTCAGTAATTCTGGAGATGAGGCACACAACTAATTTGAGTTTTAAAACCCAAAATCATACATAATGAACTTCTTATATCCCACTCTTCAGCAGTGCTGGGGAATGTAAGCCTAAGTGTGTTCAAAAAGAACACAACACTGAAAAAGCAGGTCGTGACATCTCCACCCAAGCATCTAAGAAACCACTGACAAAGACTTAGCCCAAGCATCTGCACAGGCAAACGATATGTTATGAGCCTTGTCTCTTCATTGCCCTCATTTCATGCCATATCCCAGTGGACAGCTGGGACTCGAAGCAACTGCCTTTCTCTTGCTGTCAAATAATGCTTGGCTGAGAGTAAAGACTGGGAGTCAGTGGTGCTGCAAGACCCTGCAGCAGGACCACTAATGGCTGTGGGATCTGTCTAACCAGTGCACTCCCACCTGCCTGCCCAGCTGGGGCAGCAGTGCAGCTCAACTCTTGAGACAAGGACAGAAACCCAAGTCTCTCCCAGCACTGTTTTCTCCAGCGGCTGGTGACACCCAGCGCTCCAGCGGGGGATCCAAATTCACCATGGAGGAGAAGGCAGGTGGGTGTGACACCAGCAAAGCAAGGCTGCACTAACACTTGGTCAGCAAACATTCTCCTGTCCCTGAAACTGGCTCCACTTTCAATGGCCTCTTCAGTACTGAAAATATACTTCAGCTGTCATGCAACTGGGAAGATTGGAGAAAAAAGAACAAACTTGGGTTCTGTTGCCTGTCCCATTCTCAAACTGCTAAACAAGTCCAATTAGTCTAGAAGAAAGGACACCATTTCCCTCCTTTTTACAAATAAACCTCGTCATCCATCTGCCAGCTTTCAATATTCCAGGTAAGCAATGGTGAACAGGGAAAAAGAAGGGTGCATGAAGGAAATCTGTGTGACTTGCTGGGAATTGGAACCATTATCCCACCAGCAGCTGAACCCCCTAAGTCATACATGAGTGTGTGCATGTGTGTGCTTGCACCTCCTGATGGACACACGTGACTGTCTGTGGGCCAGCAGCAGTGTCCTGTGGCTGAAGTCTTGGTTCCCCCTCCACTGGTGAGGTTTGCACAGCTTGTTTGTTTTGTGGATTAAACTTGTTTGTGCTCTTGTGAAAAAGAAAACTGCAGCTTTTGATTTTGAGTTACCCCTGTCCACCCCTTTTCCCAAGCTTCCATGGTAACCCCCCCAGGATTGCAGGAACCAATTACAGATTGCTGACTCCAGGCAAAGCCTTAACATGCAGCAAGAAAACAAAAAACCAAACCTGCTCTATTAGCTGACAATTACCCATAACCTTGTGTTCTTCTAATCTTTGCAACTAAAAGCTAGAGGGGAGAGGAATTTCAGGCTGATATTTGAGTTCCCTGCATGCTTGGGACACAGGGGTGTGCTTGTGTTTGAGTAGATGGATTTGCCTTCACAGCCACTCTGTAATGCTATCCATGTTATTCCAGCTGACAAGGTGACCCTTACTCAGTGGTTTCTGAGACCTCCCATCATGCCCCAACACAAAAAACCCACAGCAGCTGCTGAGACACTCCCTGTTCCTTTGGCCCCCCAAGTCAAGAGAGGAAAAAAAGCAAACACAAGGCCCTCAGCTCCACAAATGAGGCCGACAGCTTCAAAAATGTCAAAAAGAATGGACTGAAGTTGCCTTGTGTGCCATCAGTCCCAAAGGGACACAATTCCTGTAAGAGTCCTTTCTCATCAACTATGATCAGATTTTATTCATATCAAAATAGTAATGCCTGGCCTGCTCCTGGGAAAGTGCAGCTCCTCCCACGCTGAACAACACAGAGCACCTTTGTAGGATTACAGCTGCATGGCAAGAGCTGATGCAGCTATTCCCTTCCTAATCTGCTGAACTCAGCCAAGAGATTTATGCAGCACCAGCCTACAGCTACTAAAACTCATTAAGGCTTTTTCAAGAGGGACACTTCTACGTTCCATCAAAGGCCACCTAACTCACAATATTAAAAAACACTATATACATGGAGAGAGTTACAGGAAATAATCTTCAAAATGACATTGATCTGACACTGAACTTAGAGAACTAAATAAAACTCAAAGATTGTGGGACTTAGTTTCTTAATTGCAATGGTACCTGAAGCCATACACAGTCCTATTCCTGAGCTGTGGAACTGACTTCAAGGCTATGTTTTCAGACTGTTCACATTATCTCAGCAGTGAAAAAATCACCACAATGGACAGATCAGAGCTGTGAGAATTAATCCACAGGACAAAAGGAAGGCAGAGGAGAGATGCCAGCAAAAAATAAAAGCTGCTTCCCATGCCTCAGGTTTATCTTTGAAGCTGATGAGCTTTGAAGTATCCCATCCATTTTTCTTATTACTCGCCAATAATATGTGCAAAACGTGTCCTGGTTTACATTTGGGTAATAAACATACTTTATTCAGCACCTCTGCTGAATGCCTGTTGACCATGAGTCCCTGTTACTCAGGACTAGCAGTCAGCTCCCTTCCCTGTCCAGAGCTCCTACCCAGGATGTCTTCATAGACGTTCTCCTCAGATAAAGTGCGTGTGAGGGCCAGCTTGGTCTGCGCGTACCAATCCACCCGGCCGTTCTCGGATGACGACTGCAGCAAGTCTTCAAACTCATACGATTTCCTGCACCACGGAGCGGGGAGGAGGAGCAGAGAGGAGACTGATGCAGTTAACCAGCATTTATAACCAAATCACAGCTAATTCACTTCTCCAACGTGCCACACAGCTGGCGAAGTAAATTACTGAGAACATTTCACAGCCTCATCCCATATAAAGCGTGAAAAAGCAATCCTGAGATTGGCTGTTTTTATCAGCCACGCAAATAAAGGCATTTGGGGGTGCCATAGATAATCTGGGTTGTCATGGCAATAGCACACTGAGAAGATGCAAGTGTTAAAAGGCACATCCTGGAACACTGCACAGAACCTTAGGACATGAGAGGTCCCATTTACAGCACAGATCCCACCCTCAAAAGGCATAAGAGGGCCCCAAAATCAGCTCTCTGAGCAGGACAGGAAAACAAAACTTGCTTGCAGAATGGTAGAAAGGGTAAAACTGTGCCCTCCATGAGCAAACCTAGAAAGTTGATTTCCTTTCTGCAACCGAGCCAGGAATTTTTAAGTGACAGTTTATCCAGAGGGCATTAGAAAAGCCATATATTTTACGTTCCCCACCCCAAAAACATGTGACAATCATATGGGAGGGGATAAAAGGCAAGCAAGCACTCCAGAAGAATATATACACATCAGATTCACTGAGGTTTACTACGGACAGTGAAAGTGCTGCAGTAGAGACTAGAGATTATCATTCCAAACACTGTTCCAGACCAGCTGTGGTCATTTTGTAATTAAACAGAGTTTCTGCTAAGAAAACCAAAACAAAACCCCAAGTCCCTCAATTTTAGGCTTGAAGGTTAAGCCATGTAATACAGTGACCTTAAATCTGCCATGACTTATTCCTCCACAGTTACCCTGCGGAGTTGCGCTGACCACTCATGCATTCTTGGAGAGATGACTGAGTGCTGGTTATGCTGGAGATTCTGAGCAAAAAGGGAAGATTTGTCTCTCTCAGAGGAAGATGGGAAGGTAGGACTCCACCATGAAGACCAACAGCTTCAGGAAACACAGCCCAAATACCTGTGGTCAGCGTTGCTCTTGTGCTTCCCGCTCCAGAGCCTCCTGCTGACAGCTGATGGGGGAGGAGAGGAGGGCAGAGGAGGAGGAGGAATGGATGGCAGAGGGGGTAAGTTTCTTTTATTCCTAACTGCTGGCACCCAGTCCTCTTCCCCCTCATGTTTGAAAGTCCGCCGAGGCTTGGGCAGTGGGTTGATGAAGGGCTTCTTCTCTGGCACCCCTGGCTCTGTGTACACATTCTCCACAGTGCAGTGCTTGGATTTCACATGAGACGTTCTTATCTCTTCTAGAGTCCCAAAAATTGGCTCACTGTTTTCAGAGTCCACACCGAGAAGCCTTTTGTTGAGCTCAGCCCCACATATGCCCTCATGGCCCTCGGGAGCGGTGTGCCCTTGTGCTGCCTTCTCCTGCAAGCACTGTGGGGAATAGTAAGTACCAGGCAACTGTGGCTGCAGCTCTGCTGAGCCATCTTTCAAAGCCTGCTCTAGCTTCTTGACCTGACTAAGCACCGAAAGATTCTCCTTCTGGACTTCCCACTTCCCACCTTTCACCTCCTTGCACTTTCCAGGGCTGAACTCCACTTCCTCATCCTTCTGCGCTTCCCCCTTCCGCTCTGCTGCTTGCCCTGTGCCTTTCTGAGTTCCTGCTTTCCGCTCATTCTCTTTGCCTGCCCCTTTGCACTCCAGTTCCCAGCTCATAAGTCTCTTGGTCTCCACCTTCCGAGTCACCAGTGCTTCCCCACTCATCTTCTCAGTTACACAAGGCATCTTGTGCTCCTCTTTAACTCCTGGCTCCTCCTCTCTGCGAGGAGCAGACGGCGTTTCCTTTTTCCCTTCCCATTCTGAAATTTTGTCCTTGATGCTGAAGGACTTATTCCTCAAGCCAATTTTTCCAGGTGACCGTATATTCTGAGTGCCTCCTATCTGTCTCCTGATGATTTTATTGTTTTCTTTGACATTCAGATCCACAGATGGGTCACTGATGATCATTTTAGGACTAAGCATGTTCTGCTGAAAGCAGTCGAGCCTTGGATCCAGCATCAAGTTCTCCAAGGCTCCCAGTGGGTTCTTCACCACAGGAGAAACTGGTTCAGCTTCAGGTGTTAAACCCAGGGAAACGGAGGAACCTTCAGAACATTTCTCACCCAAAAATCCACACAAAGGTCTTTCTAATTCCTTCACAGCTCCTGTATTGTTTTTATCTGCAAGCTTGATCCTGCACATCAAAGACAAAAAGGGAAGAAACATTCACTGCCATTGCTGATCCTCGGTTTAGTTCATCAGCTCCTCAAGCTTTACTCATAAAGCTGATGGCAGAGGATGCTCAAACCAAGCACTTGACATGGGCTTAGAGGGGAGGATACTCAGGTAAAGGTCCTTCTAGCCAGAACATACTGCAAGTCTACCATTAAAACTAAGATGAGGTTTGAAATGGAGCCTTTCTCTGTGGCAGAGGTAGGTTGCAGGCGAGAAAGGTATTTTTTGTACATCAGACACGCTGATCCCAATGAGAGGTTCACCAATGTATGTGTGTAGAAGTGCAGCAGAGTTTTGGACATCATCAGGCATTAGGCAAACAAACGCAAAGCGGACCACTTGCAAACAACAGCAAAATTACTGCTGTTACACAGAGGAGAAAGCAAATGGTACAGCTGGCATTCCTCTAGTGCCTGCTCAGAGGATCTCTCTCAGTCCATCCTAATGTTCCCCAAATGCATATTGATGCCCAAAGACTGCACTTTTATTATTCCATTTCTATGGGCTCTGCCATCCCAGTCCACACGTGGGCTTAGGCTCTCATGCACCCAGGCACACTCCCACAGCATAGAGATTCAACACTCTCAGATTAAACATCTTCACTGTTTGGGCCCAAAGTGCAACAAAAATCCCAAATATATTTAGTCTAGGGATTTCCAAGTGTGTGATATCACAGCATCAATACTGTGATATTTTATCACTATCCAGCTGAACAGGCAGTTACTACAACACAAAATGTTTCTGACCCGAAGCACTTGGCCGTGTCTTTGAGGTTTGCCTGGGAAAGAGCACCAGGAACACAAAAGGTAATTACTGGGATGCAAACCCATACCATTAGTCCCATTTTTAACCACAATCCCAACACTAAGATTCAACTTGGGAAATTGCCCCATTAACTAAAATATGTCAATTGTGCCTCCTCCAGAACTTAGCAGTCTTGTAAGAGCATCCATGGGGACACCCTGTGTGCTGGCAGGCTTGGAGCTTTGTCCTGGAGCTAAGCAATGCTGGCAGCCATTGCAGACTTGGTTGTGGTGCAAATTGAGTCTGGGACAGGTTTCTGAGCGGAAACAGGACCTGAGCCAGACCTGTTCTTCCTTAGCCTCACAGATATTTAACCCCTGGCTGTGGCAGTGACACTGTGCTTTGGTTAAGAGCTGGGCACTGTGAACACCACGGTCTTTCCCAAGATGGGCATCACAGTGCCACTGGTGGCTGGACCTCACAGTAGAAGCCAGCCTGCAATGGGTGGGGACAGTGGGGCTTGTCTGAGGAGTCCCCAGGGTTGAAGATTTCAAGTGCAGGCAGGGCAAATACTGAGACAGACATCATCAGCACAAATGGTCTTGCCTTGGGGCAGACCTTTTCCAGCACTGTGAGTCTGTAGTACTGGAAGTCTGACTGGATCATGTAAGACACAGAATCACAAGATGGGACCTATGGGGTGTGTTTTAATGTGGGAGGAGAGAGGGACAGTGCCCAGCAGAGAGAAGGTTTCCTTCCTTTGGTTTTCTTTGTGTTGGGGATAATAAACACAAGCAGAACACACTGGCACTGGAACATGGAAAGCTCTCACCTCTCGACAGACTTGCAGACAGCACCCCCAGACTTGCTGCTCACATCGGCCGCCTTGCTTGCTGTCATCATGTCAGCACGCAGCAGGGCAGCAGGTCACCTGCGGACAGACACAAGGAAGAAGCATTGCTCTCTGCTCAGCATCCTTCTCTTTTCCTCCTACACACACACACATTTCTCCTTGAAATCCAGGAGAGGAGCTGAAGCAAGACATGACAGCTTTCTGAGGACAGCCCAGGCTTCCTCCCCTGCAAAATGGGAAGAGGGGTGATAGCATTACCCCTCAGAAGCCCAGTGAGGACTTAACAGGTTTTGAGGGCAAAAGTTGTCTTTGACTCAGCATCAATTGCTGCACCTTGACTTGAATATGGAGCACATTTCAAGAAGGCTTTTATTGTTGTAAAAATCTCAGCACATTTAGGGGTTTTTTTCCCCCTTGCAGAAGACTAAAACAAAAACAATTTTAAAACAACCTGTGTTAAGGCCACATGTCTCAAGTGGTTGCTGGGTGCATAACACTGTCACAACTTTTGCAGCTTGGGACAGAAAATATTTTAGTCTGAAGAGACACTGCACTGCAGCCACTGGCCTTCTCTCTGGTGGACCATGTTAGCCTGCTACTGATCTCATTTCAGAGGACAACTCCTCGTGGGGATAAGATAAATCATTCACAAAAATGAGTCATTGTGTTTGCCTCATGATTTCTAGCACTCATGGAATGACTGTCCCTCTCTTTGAGTGCCGCTGCTACCCAGTCAATGCAACAGACTCCATCTCCATTTTATTGCACTGCAATGCTCTTTTTTGTTAAATAGAAAATAGAAGAACTACTCTGTTACTCTGCAGCACCATCTCTGCTCACTTATAAGGGTGGTCTGCCTGCTCTAAGGCATTGCAATGAGAACAGGCTCACCATCTGGTAGGCAATACTTGGAAAAGCCTCTCAGATCTGTCCACCGGCCGGTCTGCCAGATGCTGCCCCGCTATGCCTGGGCAACCAAATGCCTCTTGTCATTACAAAAAATATAGCCCACCACACCAGAAACAGTAAAGAACAAAAGGATCTCTCATTTCCACTGTTTCAAGTTTTTGGGCAGAAAAAGGAAAAAGGGGGGTGGGGGGAAATCAGTTTTGTTTGTTCACAGTTTTCTCTCCCTCCTTTTATTCCATACTGGCAATGTTCCTGAGGCGAGGAGTGAACTCTGGGTCAACTCAATGTGTACACACTCGGGGCAGCTCATTGCTAACCATTTAGCAGACTCTCTTTTCCCAGACAATAAACCCCCTTGGCTTCTCTCCCTCATTAGTAACTGGAACAAACACCCACTTCACTTCTAGACATAGAGCAGCCTTGCAACACTGTAAAGAAAATTTACCAGCCCAAAGAACAAAATCTATTCATCTATCCGTTAACTGTTACGGATTGAAAATAATGAAAAACTAATGATACTTGTAGCCTTGGCCAAAGAATGACTCACCCACGCAGCCAAAGCAGATTCCTGCAAAGCTGCACCAGAGTCTGCTCTGCACTTTACAACATCCCTAGAGCAGGGACACTCTTCTCTCAGCACTCATGTGGTGCGCCTTGGAGCTCCTCATCACTGCCTTTAGCAGTAAGAAACACAACATTTCTTGTGTCCATGCACACAATCCCTGTGGCTGAAACATCGAATATTCGCTGGGGATGCACTCCTCTGTCTTCATAACATCACCCAGTTTCCCCATGAGGAAACGCCATCTCTCAGCCTTTCCCAACACCCCCCTAACAAACACTGCCTTGAAAATGGACACTGGGGTACAAGCAGATGTGTGCTGATGCTCAGCACAGTCAGCTCCCTGATGGGCCCCCTGTGGGACAGACCGAAAAGGAGATGGTGCAGAATAAGAGGCGCACTTGTTTCTTCATCTGTGCTGGATGGGACAGACTCCATCAGCCTTGGTTTGCAGAAGTGAGCCACAAAGCAGCGCTGAGTGCTGCGGGAAAGGAGCACCACCGCAAGCAGCAGATCAGCATGAGCCGGAACCAAGGGCAGAGGGAATTCTGCCCCTTCCAGGCACAAGGGTGGCTGGAGTAACCAAAGCAACACACTCACACGGGGCAGACCAAAGAGTGGTACAGCAGCTTCCAAAGCTGTGACAACCACCAGGTACCTACTGACACCCTCACTGACAACACACACTGCTTCGGGAGTAAAGTCATCCCTAGGAGATACACGGGTGGCTGTGCCTTCCCTCCGGGTAGCAGGGCACACATGGTGCCCCCTCAGCATCACCTAGAGGATTATTGCAGCACATTAGCTGGTTCTGCTCAGAAGAGTAAATATTTATCCAAACACATGAGGGGAAAAAGAGTCACCTCTGGGATGAAACAGCAGAAAATAATAAGGTACCTCTCAATAAGTCCAACAGTCAAGTAATTTCCGGGGGCCAAGCATGAGCCCAGATGAGCTTCAGAGGTGATATGATCATCTCTTCCAATAATAAGATCACTAGAAATAACTTGCAGGCCTGACCCACAGGCATTGCCAACACCTGACCAGAGGAATTGTGATGGCAATGATTGAAAATTGCCTCCAGCAGACAGAGGGTATCTACTTTTGTTTTCCAAGGTTTGGCTCCACAAGGCGCCCAGAGCTAACACAACAGTTCATTGTGAAGGGCAGAGGGAACTCTTGTTCCTCCTGACTGCCCACATCTCTCCTACAATCAACTACACACTACCCTATGTCCTGGCTCTGGCTCTTTGGAGCATCTCTGTGACCTGCTACAGCTCACTGAGAGTTTTTGACAAAGCAGCACATGGAAGGGGCCCAACACAAACCCAGTCTGTTACAAGGGAGGTAATGAGGTTGTGTGGACAGGAGGGAAAGATGGAGGGCAGGGGGGAGAGAGCACGAGAGTGTGTGTAAGGCCGGGGAAGGGAGACCTGCCAGAGGCTGAGAAGTGTTACCTGAAATGTTTTGCTTTCCTGCCTCATGAGCAATGTGACCAGGGACCTACAAACTGCCTAGAAGAAACAAGCAGGGCTGAGTTCAGTTAGCAGGAGACCCGAGAAAGACATACACACATCCATCGAGCTGGTACTTCTTGATGGTTGCTGCTTTCTCTAAAAACCACACCAGAACTTTCTACTAGCAACGGGAGGCACAGCCCCAGAGCAATCCGAGCCTGAGGCCATTGCATCTGGCATGTACATCCTGGAGCGGGACATCAAGGCCATAAAAAGGTGAGAGAAGATACTGAGCCCCATTTGGAGAACCTTGCCACTGCAATTTATTCAGTAATCCCTGCCATTGTTTGGGGGAACAAAGCAGTCATCTGATAGCGTTTCAAAATTAAACTGAGAAAGGAAGGACAGGGGAGGAGGCGGGAGGAAAGAGGGAGGGGAGGGAGCTCTCAAACCTGTTGGCTGGACCCTGGGAAGGATGTGAAGTCTCCCAGCAGAAGCCTCTCGGCGTATCTCCCACAGGCACCCGGCCTCACAATTCCCAGGGCCATGTGATAGGGGCTTCCTGCTACCAAGTGAAGTGAGACCTACCCCGACCTCTCTCTTCCAAACAGAGTTCCTGCCTGCTTTGTGTTCGCAAAGAGGCGTTTGTTTACTGATCTATCACTGGCATGCAGGAAACAGCCTTGACATGAGCTGTAATCATCTGTCTCCAGCAATAGCTGTTTGGCTTTCTTCTAATTTAAGTTTTCCTCCCGCCCCCCCTTCCCCAGTGCCCTCTTTCCCACTTCCGACCCAAACGCTTTCGGAGGACACACATCTGGTTCAGGGCACTGGATACTACGTGATCTTTCCAGAGCAACCAGTGCATAAAAAAGAGGCACGCTCCCACCCTCAAAGGGCAGAGAAGGCTTCCAGAGGAACACCTCCAGGGAGAGAGAGGAAGACACCGGCTTTGCCCCCTGTGCTTGGTGCAGCCACCAGACGATGACAAAAGCCAGGGGAGCGCAAACGCCCTGCAGTCCACATCACCAGGAACGCACACAGCCAGCACACAGGTCACACACGGGGAGCCTTCTCTCTGAGGTCAGGCAGCCACGGCAGCAAGCCACCCAGGCCTCCCTTCTTTGCCATTTTGTTCGTGGGGAATAAACCAAGCATACCTCGAAGGTATGTGGTTTGGGGATGGGTATTACCCTTGCTGCATGCTGGAGGCCGTATCTCAAGGTTTCCCTTGCTCTGTTTACCCTGCACCTCAAAAATTTCATCCACATCCACAAGTGGATGCCAGACACACTGCCGGGGCATATGAACAGCAAGGCTTCACAGCACCAGGAGCAACCTGCAGCTGGTCCAACTCTGCTCCCAGAAGAAAAAAAGACATGTTGTGTTTCTGCTTGGTGCTCACAGAAACTGAGTAACTCCGAGCAGCCTTCAGGTAATGCCTGCCTGCTCCAGTGCTTTACACAACAAAGGGTGCAGCACAGACAGCAACAAGGAGGCAACAATATATAACATACATATATATATAAAGAGCAGGAAGGATGCCAAGAAGACAAAACACTAACAGGAAAAACATGACTAAGGGGAAGCCAACAGTTAAAGCCTTCAAGGCTCCCTCCCCCAGCCCTTGCTCTGTTTGGGGCCTGTTTTCCTTTGGGGGAAGATGCAGGCATGAGGATGCGTGCCTGTGCTCACACACACACACAGCTACTGCGTGGGCCCCGTGCACAGCCCCAGCACCGGGCAGTGTCCGTGTTCCCAGCACAAACACTCTGCCTTCCTGAGGTCACTGGCAGAGTGTAACCCCGGGGAGCGAGCCCCTGCACAGCAGGGAGGACACAAGCCAGGCAGGGATGCAGCCAGAGCTGAGAAGGGCAACAGGACCCAGGAGGGGCTCCCTTGGTGAAACAAGATGCTTCCATGGGGGAGTCACTGACTCGAGGTGCCCAACACCAGCCAAGCATCAAGGCACAGGTTTTCTCAAGCCTGAGCTCCACAACACGTGCCATGAGCCTTCCCTAGCTGATGGCCCAAACGGTTTCTCCTCAGACAACTTACACGAAGTCCACTTCTTTCCTCTCCTGGTCAGCCCTGCAGATGGGCCACCTCCACAGCAACAGGGATTCTCAGTGCATCCAGTGAAAGGATGAATCAGCTTACTTACGAGGAAAAACCGTTTTACCAAGAGGGTGGCCAAGACCAGAGAGATTGTGGAGGCTCTACCCTTGGAGATACCCAGTACCCGACTGGATAATGTCCTGAACAAGCTGCTCCACATGACCACACTCTGAGCATGGGGCTGTACCTGCCATCTCCAGAGGTGCCTTCCCACCTCAGCTACTCTGCCATCCTGTGCTGGGCACAGGTAGTTTAGGGCAAGGTTTAAGGCAAAAGAGGACCTCTTTGCAGACACTGATTGTCCTGGCTACGTGAATCTCATGAAGACTGAAGACACCAACAGCAGGATTGTTCAGTTCATCACACTTGTAACGGGATCCTAACTGCAGGTAATTCTAGATAATCAGGGCCAAGTCATTTGTTAAAGAGAAAAAAGCAGGATAAACCTATGCTAACATATTGATGAAGGACCAGTGACTGGGAAGTGACATGCTCCTACAGTATCTTTTAGAGCCAGATCCCACACAGCCTCCTATTCCCCTCACCCCACTCTGTCCTAACTTTTCCCTTTGATCTATCATATCTTACACCACAGGGCTTACAAGGGGGTCAGGAGAATCCCATGTGTCAAAACAAACTGTATTTTCAAAAACCCCAAGTGGAATCGATGTACCACAACCTCTGTCTCTGTGCCAGCACCCCACGCCAGGGGAGCAACGCTGCAACGCGAGGAGTGCAGGAACTCGCCGTGCCCAGCCTGCGTGCACAAGAGCTGTGCTGGCTGGCGTGCCGCGTCTTCAATTCTATGACACAATTTGCTCTAGCGACCTTCTCCTTCTCTAACCACACAGAACAAACTCTGCCTGCTTACAGGCCTTTAACCTGACTGAAAGGATCACTACGGTTCAAGGGCCTGCCCTGCTCCTCCCTTGGCTGCCAGCAAGGTGGTCTCATCCCTGCCCTTTGTGCCTGATCACATCTGATGGTTGCCATTGACTAAGGGTGTGCCTACATTTTTCCTCCCTTCTTGCTTTTGCTGTGGATCAGCTCCAATGCTTGTAAAGCCCTTTCAAGCTAGGACAGGCTCACAAGCTGCCTGGTTCAACTCCCTAAACCAGCAAAGAAATAAAAGGGAAAAAAAGGGGGAAGCAAAAAGTTTTCTGCTCAGATAGCGACATCAGTCACCTGTCAGGGAAAACCTAATGAGCACTGAACCACATGGAAGGAATCACAGAATGATTTGGGCTGGAAGGGGCCTTAAAGATCATTGAATTCCAATCCCCTTGCCAGGGCTGGCAACAAGACTTTGCTTGTAAAGAAGTTAACCCTCAGCAATGAGAGGAGGGAGCCAGCAGGCCCTGCTGTGGGCAATATTAGGAGGTCACCCCAGGTCTCAACTTCATCCTGAGACCATCCTTATTCTGTAGTAAAGCAGATGGACCCTTGAGAAACTACTCTCACCTGTTGTCCATCACTTCCCTCCACCAGCCCTTTGCTGAAGGTTGTAGGTCAAGCTCCACAGGGACATCACCAGCATCACCTGCCTGACACAGGGAGCTGGAAGGACAGCATATCTGGTAACAAGGTAGCTATGAAAACCTCTGCTGACCATGTGCCAACTGAAACTCTCTTCCCACAGAGCCCTGAAAAAATTAGGGTAGAGGTGATTGAGGAATGGCAAAGGACAAATTCCTGATCCAAACTGCACTTCTGTTTCAAAGCATAGGATAAGTTTTAGCAAAAGAAAAGCCTGATTTTCTTTTGAAACACAGGGGAAGGAGCAACAATCTTCTCCCCAGGCTCCACGCTGAAACAGCTGAACCATTTTGGCTGAAGGCTTTCAAAAGTAATTCAGCCAGAGGCAATGCTCAGCATGGAAAAGTGCAGACTGAAACAAAAATAAAATCTTGACCTGAAGACAGTAATCAAAAACAGGGTCTCACAATGCGAATTGTCTTCTGTTAAAGGTGGGGCTTGTTGCTCCCACTATTATTAAGCTTATCCCACATTTCCCATTGTCTTATTTTCTCTTTGTTCCTCCCTCTAAACTCATAACAAATAGAAAAAAAAAACCAAACTCAAAGGGTACTTGACAGCTTTTCAGTTTCCTTCGGCAGACACACCCTCAGCTGAAAAACGCAGCATTTTCAGGGTTAGTGGTGGGATGTTGCATGACCCTGTCAAAAGAACCAGAAACACTCTTTTTCTAATTCACTGCTCCCAGTCAGGGATTTAGTCCTGAATGCACAGAAGGTAAATCCTGCTATTCATCCTGGTAGCAAGGATGGTTTGTATGACTGCTTAGAGACATGATGAGCCTTCATTCCTGCAGGTAGGTTAACAAATAGTAAGAAAAAATTCACATGGAAAGGAAGAGAATGATTCAGTATTTTCCAATCTGGCTGCTAAAATGATTGCAATGCTTAGTAGAATTATGTGTTTCAGGCTATGCTTTCTACAAGGAAGTAATGAAGAAAGATTGCAAAAACCCTGTAATTCCAGATGAGGAGACCAAGACCTTGAGGAGTGAGGGCAGGAGTAGAGGCCAACTCTCCTGGGACAGCTCCTGGCATTACTAGATCATCTCCCTGTGTTTAAGGTCTTGTGCTAGTGCATGTGTGCACACAGTGGGGTTGCTCATCCCCTTTGAAGGGGTGATAATAATTGCTTTTGCTTTGTAGCCTAATAAATGAAAATTCAGTTACTTGAAGTCAAGGCTGAAGAAGACACTGGTGGTGCATTCCTGCTTGCTGATTCCATCAGTGGAGATGGTGATCCATACCTGGTTTGTTTGGCTTTGAAACTACCCACAGAGAAGACGACTGTAGTCAATACAGAATAAAACCAAAAAAATATGGCCCAGATTCACACAAGCACACATCTGCCTGCAGAATCGTCTATCAGCCACATGGAGAGACAGGATTCCAGCAGATGCAGTGGAACTGGCTTCAGGCCCCAACAAAGTCAAAAATAAACTGGCAAATACTCATTTCTACCAGTGTAGCTAACTGATGTAGGTGCTTTTCCCTTCCCTAATAGGAATGCTGTGTTACAAATATACCAGTCCTACTATACCAGTAAATCACCTCTAGTGTAGAAGAATTGGAAGGAATTCAGGGTTATTATGCTTATAAGAAACCCAAACATTCGACAGCATAGGAAACAACCTGTCACTAAAAAATAGTGTTCAGCTCATGAACCACACTGGAATTCATTTTTGATGTGGTGAGATAAACTCTGCTATTCTAACATAAATGGGACCCAAAGAGGTCCATTCGAGGAGCAACTCTGCAAAGAGTTTCCTGGCAGGAAGACAAATTGTCTCACATTCAGAAAGGAAATGAGAGCATTAAAATGAAGAACCTCAACTTCTTCCAAAATAAGTTATCATCAGGGAGACAAATGGAGCCTCAGCAAATCTCTCCTTTGGTGGCCTTCACCCTGCAGGATGCTGACTCTTGTCCCTCCTGATGAGGTTTTAGCACACAGCTTCCTGAAGTGTCCATCACCACAACCTTGGGGCACCATCTGCATGCTCCATGAGACCTTCCTGTACCCGCTCCAAGTCCATGACCTTCCACTACAGTCTGTCTCTATCAAGCATCACCTTCTGAGCTCAAGCAAAAAGTCACCCACAGATCGCTTTTCGGTTCAGGAGACCCCGCTTCCCTCTGTCTCGTTCAACCTCCTCTTTGCTCTCACCCTCACTCTCCCACGTACCTTGGCCATCACAAAGGCAGAATCTGTTTATTGCAGATCTTATTCTTTATGGAACTCTTCCAACCACAGTACAGCACATCATCCCCTCGCTCAGCCTTCCTGAGCAGAGAGCAGGGCCAGGCAGCACGTGAGCTGCCCAAGATTTAGCCATCATGAGGAGGAAACTCACACAGCTCCAAGGAGGAATAAACCTCTGCAAAGAGGGCTCGCATTTATTTATTTTTCCAGGAGGAAAGCTGCTCTCGGTGGGTGTGTGCGTGCATGTCTGCGTGTGTTTGTGTCAGGACGATGGGAAAAAGGACAGTGGAGCGGAGCTGCCAGGAAACAGTCGGCCATCTGCCCGTGCAGAGAGCAGTTTTTCCTTTCCTTTTGTATTGAGAGGAATGTAGCTGAGAGCCGCCATCCGCCCGTGCTGGGAGGAAATCTGAGCGACTTTGCTTTGCCAGGGAGAGGAAGCGTGGGGGAGGGAGCCAGCCCGGTCCCTGCGGTTAAGCGGTCATTGCACTCGCGGCCAATAAAAGCGGGGAAAAAAAGCCCTACCAAAACCCCCAAATCCTAGGGAAAACTCGCTCTTCCTCCTCCACCCTTTCACATGCGGTTTGATGGTTTCTCCCTCGCAGGGTGATCCCGAGCGCAGGAAGCGCTGGGGCGGCTCGGCAGAGGAGGGGGTTTGCAGGGCAGTGGCCAGGGGAGACCAGCACAAGGGTTCGCCAGCACTGGCAGCCCGGACAAGAAACCAACAGAGAGAGAAAGTCAACTCACATCACCGTGTTGCTTGTCTGCCCACACCCTCTCCGTAACCAGGAATTTGGCAACCTGAGCACAAAACAACGTGAGGAGCCACCCTTTGCTCTTAAAAGGCTCCCCAGCCCCAGCAGAACCCCAGCAGACAAGGGCAGAGCATAAGGAGCGAGTCTGGTGCAGATAACCACCCCTACATTCTGCCCCAGGGGCTTCAATGCAGCTTCTGATCATAAAACTTTGTAAGAGAGGGGAGAAAAAATCTGATCTCCTGGTACTGTCAGGCAAAAATGCTGGCAAAACATCATGATGGCTTGGTGGCACGTTCCTCTGCCACTTTCTGTGGTAGAAAAGCCCCAGAGAAAGAAAGAAATAAAATAGAAAAGGCTAAAATTTTCAAAAGTGACTACATGACTTTGAAGTTTAAGACCCATTTTCACAACTGAGGCTCAGATTTTTTTTTTTAAACAAACCTTACTTTAAACAAACTAGGCTTGCACTTACACTTGCAGTTCCATCTCCTTATTTTAACTCCCAAATGAGTCCCAGCTTTGACTGAATTAGCTCCACATTGTATTCATGTGGCGCTTAGGGACACGGCGTGGTGGCGGACCTGGCAGTGTTAGGTTAATGGCTGGACTCCGTGATCTTGCAGGTCTCTGCCAACCTAAATGATTCTGTGACCGTAGAAGCAGCTAACATTTTCAAAGAATTTTAAGCACACATGCCTTTTTCACTGACTGCAACAGGAGAGAGATCTAAGCATGGCTGGGAAAATCAAGAGTACCTCTCTGCACCTTTGTAAGCTCTGGTGCTTGCCAGGTGCCAGATCCAGCTCCACAGAGCTGGCAGAGCTTGGCTAATGTGGGAGATGTCTCAGATAACAGATCACAGTCCTGAAAAGGGAACTTCCAGAAGAAATAATTAATCTACATATGTCTAAAGAGCTTCCTCATATCTGGCAGCTTGGAGGACAGACTGACAAACCTAAACCTAAGCAAGTCCAGGTCAGATCTGAACTGAGGCCTGTGTGCCCGGTCCCTTTCAGAGACATGACTCAGGTTTCCACATTCTGTTGTGACTTTTTAATCTTTTTTTTCTTTTGTTTCATAAAAACAAAACCATTGGTGTAGCACAGTGTGTGACCTGAAGCAAATTCCTTGGCTGTTTCTCTCTTGGGGGATGAGAGACAAGATGAGAGGGAACATAGAGACTTGATGTAAGGGAAAATTTTTTTTTCATTATGAGGATAAAAGAGCTCTTTTCACCATGAGGAAAAGAGAGCTCTGGAACAGCCCTGATATCTCCATTACTGGACGTTTTCAAGACCCAACCAAAGCCCTCAGCAATCTGGTCTGAGCTCAGACCTGGGAAGGAGGCTGGAGTACAGGCCTCCTGTAATCACTCCAAACCTGGATTATCCTATGTTAACATGTCATGAATTACTGTAAAAGTGAGTAATCACTCTCATTTTCTCTGTGGAAAATAACAACAAAAAAATCCCTTTAGAAACATTATTACTAGACATTTTCCTCCCCAAGTGATATTTTTTTGCCTTCCTTCAACTGATCAGCAAGGAAGCAGTAAAAAATGGCTGCCAAAACAAGACATATAATTATGCTATCCCTAACACATTTCCACTGTCTTTTGTCCCTAGTCATTCTGCAGTGCCTAACAAACTTCCAACAGCTCCACGGAAGCTATTAGGGAGGCCATGAATCCACCAATAATGCTGCCTTGGCAGCAAATACTGATGAGTGTTGTAAATTTTCACTATTAGAAAAGGAAAATTTTTTCTTCCCAAGTTCATTCCACTTTCAGAGAGATCAGGGTACAATTTTTTGAAAAGCTTTAAGTTACTTCATAACTAAATTAAAAACTAACCAACCAACCAACTACAAAACAAAAGTGAGAAATACTGAAAGCACTTATTTGGGAGATTTGGTTTTTTCCTTTGCTGAAGTGTTCCTTTGGGCTTCTTGCAGCAGAAAACCTAGAAACTGGAGAGTTATCAAACAAGAACATATTGTTCACTGCTCTCTTCCAAGGGATCTGCTAAAGCCAATACATACATAAAAGACTTTAATTTCCATTGTTTACTTTCTTTCACGTACATCACATTGCTGGGTAATGGAGCAAAAGCAGAGCACCCGTGCACAATTGTCTCTGTCAGCCCTTATCTCGCAGCTGAAGCAGAGCTATTTGTACATAAGCTTCCAACCCAGAGAATGTGCATCCAAGTTTTGTATTCCAGGGTAACCACTGGGGCATACTCCACCCAAGATGTTTGGATGTTGTGCTGGACGGGGCCCTGACACTGTTTATTGTGCACAGGAAAAACTCATTGCTACAAAGCAGCCAGCACTGACTGCCTTTCACAAGGGCCCTTTTTACAGGAACAAAGTATCAAAGTAGGAGTCTTCTGGAGTTAAACCCTTTGCAGAAGCCCTGTCCCCTGAACTATTCAATAAACATCATGCCCTTTCATCTTAAATGCTCATAAAGATGCCATTTCCAGTCCAATGAAGGGGAAATCCCAGCTGCACTGAAGGTGACGGCAGTGATTATGGTGTGGCTTTCATTTCAGCCTCCACATTCACCTCATTTCTGCTCATCCCCAACACGCATGCACCTACAGAAACACAAGCAGAGCCCCCTCCGCTCAAGTCCATAAAACCTCTTTGGATGGGATGGGACAACTCTTACAGGTTCTCGTGTGATGTTAGAAGAATACAAAGGTTTCCTGCACAGCAAGAGATGAGGTCTCCCACAGCAGAGGGCCAGCACTAGGGTGACCCACCTGGTACAACACCCTGATGATTTACAAGTTCCTCTGAAATTCCCATCCCCACTGTCCCAAAAGCATCAGAGTTACACACTCAGCTTTGAAGATCTGGCTCAGGAAAGAGGCTGTCTGTAAATGGGTTCCCCCCGCCCCAGTAAAAGATGGTGATTGCAGCAAATGCATGTTTTCCATAGATTAAATACTCTATGAACAGTTAGATCATGGAATGCTTTAGGTTGGAAGGCACCGTAAGGACCATCTGGTTCCAATCCTTCTGCCATGGACAGGGACACCTTTCACTAGATCAGGCTGATCGGTCATCCAGCCCGACCTTGAACATTTCCAGGGACGGGACATCCACAGCACCCAGGGAGAGGGCATCCTGTTGCAGTGCCTCACCACCCTCACAACAAAGAACTTCCTCCTATCGTTTAGTCTAAATCTCCCCTCTTTTAGATTATGTATTTTTAGATATTCCTCACCAGAACCACGTTCTTTATACAAAGGCAGAAGCAGCCCAATGTTGCCTCAGTTATCTGCAGTTGAACACAATGGATGTTGTGATAACAGCTGTATTTTCTTTACTGAAAAGAGAATGTCTACCGACATACCTGGAAAACTACACCTAAACTTGATCTTTCAGGGGAAATTCCCCAAACATTTTCTTCTACTAGAAGAGGAACAAGAAGAGCTTATGTAATGCTATACTTGATTTACTTCTGGGTTGGTAAGAAAAAATGTTTGGCATTCAAGTAGGCATTCTTCTTCCCATCTCTTCTGCATGTAGTAACTCAAATATTCAGACTGCATAGCATCTACTTAATAAAAACCTTCCCTAAGTGGGTTCACTGCATTCATATTAAAAAGATAAATAAGACAAAGGAGAAATTTCAGCCCTGAAAACAGGTTAGCAAGAAGTCATCTTTGCTTATACACCTTCCCAAGCAAAAGGAATATGAGAGGCACAGTGTTTGTAAATACAGTGATCATAGAAAACTAAGAATACTCCCAAGAGGTCTAATAAGTACTCTCTCTTCCTGGAGTAGCATCTCACAAACTCTGAACCAGAGTGTAAAAGTGCCTGTTTCTCTTACCTGATCAGAAATGGCCCAGAAACTAACTTATCTGCTCAAGGTGCACTCACATACCTGAAATGCAGCTGCATGGTCTCAGCAATTCAATTTGCATGAATCACAAACAGGTTTGAGTGTTGCTGGATGAGTAAATTACTTACGGTTTCTGACTAACTTAAATATTTTTTTGCCAAGTTTGATCTAAATTCAGTATGCCCCCAAAAAACCCCAAACCCTACAGAGAGAGAAACTTTCAAGAAAATATTTGAGGTAATCTGAAGGAAGGTTACAAGAGTCAGATTCTTTACTGTGAAATGACACTACTTACCAAAATTTAGCTAAATTGAGGGGGTGTGTGTTAAACCTTCCCTTTACAAGGAGCTGAAACACTATTTAGGCTTTCTCTCCTTCCTATTTATTTTGTTGAAAGGAAAAAAGGAGGGAAGAAAATAGATGGGGCTACCCTGCCACCTTTCTCCAAATAGTTATTTACAATTTTTTAAATTCAATCATGAAACTGAAAAAGCAATACCACAAAATTTCCTCCAAAGCATCAAAAAGCTGCTAACCTCGCTTTGAGGTCATTGCTCACCTTAGGTTAATGGAGCAATGACAGTGACATCACCTTGTTCTTCTGGGTGACCTCATCCACACATCTCACTCTGCTCCATCACTGTATCACCAAGTCATGCTGACTCTGTGAAACTACTGCTGAAGAAAAGGTGCATTATACATTCTTCTGCTTAATTCTGCATTCAAGGATTTCATGGCAAATCATACCAAAATCTCCCACATTAAAAAACCTCCCATTGTTTACATGTTAAAGAAAAAAAAGTTACACATGCAACAGAGACAGTGAAACAGCTGATCTGCTGAAGTCTGTCAGGAAAAAAGAATGGGTTGGTGATTACCTGTTTCCAGGGAAAGAGGGAGAGAGAGAAGGAGGGAAAGAGAAGGAGAGAGAGAGAGCAAAAGAAAGCAAAAGAAAGCAAGCTAGCTCAAGGTAATCCAAGGTCAGGCTTGATTTTTCAAAAAGTAGATCTTGATCAGGAGCCTGAAGTAAAAATAAACCACACCTCATGGCTCTCTAGAGGTTCCTGAGGAGGGGAAGTGCAGAGGGAGATGCTCAGCCCTTCTCCCTGGTACCCAGGGATAGTACACATGGAAATGGTCCAAAGCTGCAGCAGGGGAGGTTCAGACTGGACATTCGGAGGCATTTCTTTACCAAGAGGGTGGCCAGACATTGGAACAGATTTCCTAGAGAGGTGGTCAGTGTCCCATGTCTGTCAGCGTGTAAAAGGCATTTGGTCAATGCCCTAACAACATGCTTTTAACTTTTCGTCAGCCTGAAGCAGTCAGGCAGCTGGGCAAGACGATCCCTGTGGGCTCCTTCCAAACTCAAATAGTCTAGTCTATTCTATTAACAGTAATAATAATAACAAAATTCTAATGAAAGGCTGCCTTGAGCACGAATGGTGAGAGGGACTGGGTTAGGCATCCAGGAATACTGGTTTGAAGGACGGAAAAGCCAGAATTTGTATTCCTGCAGTGGTTGCTGGTCAGTCGAAGTCCTTCACTGCTCTGACATGCCAAGTTTCTGTTTCTGATAATGTTTCCAGATTGCTTTGGATGAGAAAAATAATTTTACCCCATGCAAACAAACATTAAGCAAGTGGAACATGAAGCAATATATTATATGTCAGAATAAGTTATTAAAAAACCCCAAACAACCAGAAAACCACCTTTTCAAATTCTGACAACTTTTTGTGAAATTTGTGCCTTTTAGAGGTAATCCTAATTTTCCTTGAAACATACCCAAAATTGTCTCTGACTAGTGGAGGAATTGATGAATTTAACAGGGGAAAAGCCCTGGTTTCCCACTGAATTTGAGTAAGCTAAATCATTCTATAAGGAAAGTTTCCCACTGTGCAAACAAGAGGATCCTGATGGGGCAAGGTTTAGCACAGACTAAGCAGCAATAGCTGTCAGGATCCTTCACCACCACAAGTACAGGACTGTTATGTGAGAGGTGACACCATGGCAAAACTTCAACTTGGAGTCACTCACGGTAATCTCAGGGGACAGAGACAGAAATCTGATGCAAAAACAGTTACCATGTGTTGGTTTCCCAGTAGGAAACCTCTTAGGCCTCTCTCAGAGTTTGACAAAGCTGAGAAACAAGAACCAGATAGATCAGGGCTTCTGACATCATCTGGAAAAAGCTCAATACCTTACACGTTTCTTTACAGCAACAAATTGTCTCGTAGAATTTGACTAGGGATTGCTGTACATGCAGCCTAGCATGTCAAGGCAGGGAAAACCAGATTCTCAGTTACTTAATCCCAAGATCCCTGAATTAAAGGAAAAAGATCTCATGGACCAGGAGACTGCGGAGGATGCTCCAGGGTCTGGTTTTGGCCAGATGTTGATTTTTGAAGTGCTACATGTGCTGGTGCAGAGACTTCTTTCTCAATTTTAGTAAGGGACATTTATTTCCCTTTGCTACTAAGCCACTCTGAGCTCTGGATAACCCAGGATTTAACTCTTACCCAAAACTCCCTCTGAAGCCTTTGGGATCACAGCATCCTTTGCAGCTGAAACACATTGTATTTTTGTATGTAGAAAACACACATCTTCTGCAGGGGCTTAATGTTTTTAAAGAGAAATCTCCAATAGTCTGAAAAGTCTCTGGGAGCTCTTTCCTTTTTAATTTAGCAAGGTGGTGTTTGGCTGACACTGGCAGGCAAGCTCATATTTATGAAGCGCCCTCTCAGTGCCCTGTGAAATTTGCCATTTCCCTCCATGAGAGTCAGCGCTATCTATCACGAGAACATAATCCCCTGGGACAGGAGACCCGAGCCCCTTTGCTGCTCTCCTCTGCAAACAGATGTGTGCACGTTCCCCAGCTCTGAAAGTCACGGCCGCCTTTTGGCAAAGAGCTACAGCAGCTGCACATCTGCAGAGGGGAAAAGCTTTCAGCAAAAAATAGAGGGGGATCTCATCCTCCCCCTCCCTGCCTGCAAAGCAAGCTCAGCATTTGTTCCTCTCCAGATGACACCCTGATGGGTTGATTTAATCATTCACATATGCGTGCCTATTCACAATGCTTCCAAAATACCAGGCCTGTGACAGCATCTCACCTGAACTGCTCACAGTAAAAGGGCTTATCAGCAAGCGCTTGGCAAGAGGCCTTGCAGGACAAGAAGAGAAAATCCATGTTCAAGGGCACTGCTAATATAAAATACAAGTGGGCGAGTGAGAGACCACTTGTGATGAGGAGAACCCCATAGCACATGCTTAATTTTAAGTCTATGCTCAGAGCCCACTATCTTCAATTAGGCTGCATGAAGTCCAGTCCAAACTCTGCAGAGCAGGAATGATGCACTGCACTGGGAGCCAAAGCACTCGGACGGGTGGATTTAAGCATGTGCTGTGACCTACATGTCTGCTTAAACGATTTGCCAGACTGGGGGCACAGTACAGAATATTTAAGTGTAGCAGGATCACAGAAACATTTCACCACTTTTATTCCCCAAGGGAAATTTAATTAAAACACAGAGCATCTAGCCATTTAAAGTTATTCTAACTGCAAAGAACAGCAAGTCCTTGCCCCGTGAAACAGCTTCTCCAGTAGATTGCCAGAGTCCCCAGTAAATTACTGGAAACGCAACTTATGTGCCTGAACTTGGTCAGGAGCCATCTACTCTCTGGGATCTGTAGGATCAGGAGTCTCAAGGTCTGGCAGGGTCTCATCCAGAACTCTTTCAACCACTTCCAAGTGAGGTGGCACTTTTCCCCGCTCAAGCTGCCCCTAACCATCATCAGCTCTTGACATTTTAAGTATCTGGGCCAGATTTTCAAACGAGCTCAGAGCAAAGCTTTTCTGACTGCTTCTCCAAGACCAGCTTTTCTGCCAGGCAGTCTCCTGCACAGATATCCAACCAAGGCAAAGCCTTTCCAAGCAGGGTCAGCACCCCATATGCTGAACTGTTCAGCCGATCTGATTACTTACCACGATGCCTGATGAGGAGATGGGCATTGGAAAGCACAGCTACCAGCATCTCCTGGCAGAACCTATCCCTACACGAGGCTCTGTTCAGATCAATAGTTCTCTGCTGTACATATTCCAGAGGGAAAGAGAGCAGTGGAGCGAACCTCCACCAGCATCAGCAATGCTATTTTACAGAGGAGGCAAGACCGGCCACAGTTAAAGGATGCCACACTTGAAAACCAAGCAGTGCCCCTACAATGGCTCACATGGCAGCACCTGCCTTATCAGTGGCACAGCACCAGGCGCAGCAAGTCCCAGAGCCCACTTCAGACACCAAAGAGCAGGCTGAACCACAGCTGGCTTACCTGTCTAGCTTCCTTCCTTTTGCCTTTTACTCTGATCTTCCATCACACATGTCAAAATAGTCCAGGCCCCTTACCCCCACTCCTAGATGAGATCTTGTCAGCGCTGCATGTGGAGCCAACTGCATGAAGAGCCCAGGGCATGGCCAGGCCCATCTGTTACAGGCTTTTCTCTCTGTGAGTTGGTGTTTTTATTTTAACTCCCTCTGCTTCTGGGCCCCTCTTCATCTCTCGCTCCTCCCATCTCCCTCTCTCTGCTCATGAGGACAGAGTTTCCATCCTGGCTCTGGGCCAGCACATGTATGGGCAAAGGCAGAGCTCAGGAAAAGCCATCTTCTGCTCCGTTTCATCATGTAAACACTGCCAGTTCCCAGCCCAGCAGCACAGGAGCTGAGCCAGAGCTCTGCCTGCAGTGCAGGGGGACTGAGGACCAGCGACTCCTGCCTGGGCTGCACACGGCAGCTCGGCTGCAGCGCAAACACCTCCCTTCCCAGCCCTCCTGGTCCCAGAGAGCAGCCCCAGCCTTTACCCCAACCAAGGAATTGCTTGTTAGATGGCAGACACAGATGCATCTCACATTCAGCAAGGGTCATGCATAACAGCACATGCAGGTAACAGTCAAGACAAAGTCTTGTTTGCACCAGCCATTGAAAACAGGAAAACCAGGAGACCCCAAGCAAACCTGACTGGCAGTGCCCCAGCACTGGGATGACCTGCCCAAAGCACACAAGAAGGCCTCAGAGATGTACTAGCTCCTAACAAGTTTAATCAGTAAAAACTGACCTTTAATCACCACTAACTCTTGCATCTGCTTTCTAAATCCTTGAAAATAACAACATGCCAGCTGCAGCTGGTTTCCCTAACCTGAGGAGGGGAAAAAGCACTGAAGCAAAGAATGAAGATTATACCAGCACTCACATCATTCATTCCAGCAGGACATTTCTCTTTCAAGCCTCTCCCTTCCAACTATGCTTGACTTCCATCAGCTTTACCATGGGACGGTACTCTTTTCAGAAAAGAGAGAAATTATGTTCTCAATACATGTTACCTGCATTAGAGAAAGGAGTACTGGTGTTTCAAGCATTTGCAAGGAAGATTTCCCATGAGCCCCCTTTTGGAGTTTTTGTTGCACACACACAGCACCCCACATTTGCCCAGAAAATGTTTAGGCAAAGTATTTACCTCAGAGCACTACAAACTCAGGGGGTTTCAGCACAGGATCACCCCAGCTATCACGCCAGGATTATCCCAAGAGCACAGCCTCTGTGAGCAACTGCAAGGATGACAGGCTGGAACCACATGATCTGGTTCAGAGGTGCTCAGAGCTGTCTCAGCACAGGAGGGACTGGACCGTCATGATGGCAGAACCCCAAAGGTGTCTTGCTGCCATGAGTTCCCACTGAGCTCCCAGCTCACTGAGAGACATGAACTGGTAAATAATCACTGCTTTGATCAGGAAAGGCTTGGGGAATTATGACTTTCACCTCATCAGCGCCATGTCCACAGACACAGAGTACCTTGATCCAACTGCATGGTGAACCATGTAACGGCTGGGAGAGATCTTGAATAGGACCAGCCTACAGGACCTTAAGTATTTACTTATGTAAGACAGTGATGACGCCTTTTAGTGCTTTATTAACAGAGACCTTGAACTGATCCTCAGCCCGCTCTGTGCTAGGCTTCCACCGAAGGACACAGGCCTCGGCTGAAATCCCAGGCTGCAGAGGTCAGAGGCTCCAGGGACTCTAGCTTGTCTTAGGCACCCAACTTCGAGGTCACCCAAGGCCCCTGCAGAAGCTATGTTTCAAAAGCACAGCCTTCACGAAGCCAGGGGTTCAGCCTTACGGTCATCTTCACTAAAACCTGGGCTGAAGCCACCCCCAGATGCCATGCATATCCTCACACTTCAGCCTCTGCTTCAATTCCCAGTAGCTGATAAAGCATCTCCAAGGTGAAAACCAGAAAAAAAAAAGTCCCATAAGCAAGAACAAGGTGCTATTGCCCTCTCCATTGCACTTCAGAGCTACAGTCGAGAAAACATTGTCTCTTCTCCTGCCTTGTGCGGTAAAAGGGTGCCTACAGATACCTCAGATACAATGTTATTTGAGCTGTATCTAAGCAAAGCCAGGATCACTCATTTATTGTCAGGACTTGAATGAAACAAGAAATTTCTTTCCAGCTACATCCCACTCCCTTCTTCCCTGCAGAGAGTCTTCTCAGCCCGTAAGGAACTGCTATGCAAGTGTGTTAAAAGTCCTATTTCAGCATTTCTTTCATAGTAGAGGCCTCTTCCAGCCAGCTCTTGGGATCCTGCCAACAGACATATCAGCCACTAGTACTTAAATCCTTCCGCTAAAAAATGCTTCCCTGAAGAGCTTATACCCTAGTTCTGAAGACCTAAGATCATCACAATTAACCAGTTTCAACAAGAGTTTAAGAGAGGTTCTTCTCCACTCTCATGGGCTTAATGGTGCACTACAGAGCCTTTTCTCCCCTTGGTCTGGCCTCCACTTAGGAAGGAGCAGCTTCCACACAGCTCCAGCCAGGAAATAAATGTCAGGTGCTACAAAAGGAAGAGAGAACCAGCTGCTTTGAGTAATGCACTCAGGGGGATCCAAAAGAACATGACACTCATCAGACACTATTGAAATGCCCAGCAACTCTCCATGTTTAAGAGACTGGCTCTGTTGTGTGATGATTTCATTGGCAAATCTCTTAAGCTTGGGGAAGGATTGAGCTTGCTTCTGTGCCCTCAGAGTGCCCAGCAAAATAGAGATTTTAAGTCCTGTCCATATGAATTAGTTGTTACGGCTGATATTAAGAATAACTAATTGGAAAAGCTACTCCTGAGTTAAGATCACCTCTGAAAAACACAGTTTACATGGTCTTTATTTATTATCTCCTTGTCAAAATGAACATTTCTAACATGCAAATACACCAGGCATTGGAGAAAGACAAGCCTATTGTAAGTGTCTGACAAAGGATCTAAATGCTCTTCTTGTTTCCAGAGAACAGAAAGAACACACAGGGGTTGTCTTTGCAGACAAAATGTCCTAAAAGATTTCCCAAGGCAGCGAGCTGGGGGCAGTACCAAAAGCAGCACTTTGGGACACTCCACATGCACTTGTGGTCTACAAGGAACACCGCACTTTGGATTTGAGCTGATGGACAGGGAGGGTCTTCTGCGTGGACTGCTAGGACATGGATGTGCTGAAGGCCAACCCAGGCTTCAACGCACAACCTTCTCACCCACGCAGACAGAGAGTGGTCCCAGCAGAGCCATAAATCTTTGGTCTGCTTTTTACATCCCTGGCCACTCCAGCGCCCTTTGTTTTCAGTGCTTTCTCTTCCGTTTCTCAAAAAGGCGCCTTATTACCCTGGGAAGTCCTGTGGCTTTCCTCTCATTTCCATACTTAGCATTTTCAGTTGCTTCCAAGCCTGACCCAACATAGTAGTTATCCATTTTCACAGGCTGAAACATTGTCTGGATTATTTAAAAAAACCCAAACAACAACCAAACAAAATCCCTCAAACCAAACAAGCACCAAATCCCACAAACACTACCCCAATGACAACAATTCAGAACACAACACAAGGGTGGAGGAAATGCATTCCTTTCCTCTGCCAAGATGCAATAACAACTCGTTTTCAGTGGGTCAGAAAACAGAGCCAGTACACATTACTGGACCTCACTACCACACACCAAGAACCAGCGGTCAGTAAGGTGGCAGCCAACACAGAAAATAGCTTTTTAATCCACCACCAACACCAGCAGCTCCCCTCACAGTGGCAAATAAAAGCCCCATGGAAATCCCTTTGGTCATCTCTTTATCCTCCCAGCTGAGTTCCAGGCTGAAGATGCTCTTCTCCAAAAGCAACAAACTTAAACAACTACTTCTTAAATGGCAAGAGCAAAGGTGGCTGGGAGTACGTCAGGGTCAGGAACAACTTGCTGACCTGTCTTGGAAACAAGCTGTGTTCTTGTAAAGAGCAGAATTAAGGGCCCATGTTTAGCATTTAGTCCCTGCTCCTGTGAGGAGGCTCCAGTGCAGACCCAAGCAGTCAGAAAGCCTCACTTCATCATGACCATCACTTTTCCAGCATTGAGCATCAAGAGCTATGCTTCTTAGACACTCATAAAGCCAAAACCTCTGAAAGCATCCCAAATACAGCTGGCATGGTTTTACCCCCCAGTTTGAATTTGACACCTTGGGACCACAGCAGCAGCCAGCTCTAACTTCTTCCTTGTTCCCTTCCCAAACAACATTCCCCTCCACCAACTCCATGCCTAACCCATTAGCACTCATCATTGCTGCGTACAAGAGCGAGAAGGCAAGCAAGCGCTCTTCTCCCCAGGACAGGTGAATATTGCCATCGATCCCCAGCGGGAGTCAGAAATGCCACCCTATTAAAGCCACAGGCTGCACACATCTGCAGGCGTTTCTTCCAGCCGAAGGCAAAGTAAGAGGAAAGTAAGCTGCCCAGAGCAGGGAGAGAGAACTGAAGGGCTAATATCACAGGGGAATTCAGGGTTTTGCCGAACCGAGAACTCTGGCTGTTTGCTCCAGCAGGGCCCGGGCTTCCCCCAAAGAATGCGTTTAGCGTTTCCTTCTCTGTTTTGTGCTGGAGACCGAGGCAGGGCTGAGTTCACTCAGGGGCCCCGTGCTGAGTGGCGGGGCTGCCACTGCTCCTCGCCCCACCGCTCCCGACCCGCTCGGGTCGGCTTTTCAGCAGCTCCCCACGTCCCCTCGGCCCCTGTTCCCCCGGCCGAGACCCGCTCGGGCAGCGGGCCCGGCCCTCCCGCGCCCGGTGGGAGCAGCAGCCTCCCCGTCCCGGCGGGAAAGCGGCGGTGCCCGGGAGCGCGGGGGGATTCGGCTCGCGGCCTCCGCTTTCCCTCTCCGCAGCCGAACGCAGCCCGGGGGTGAAGAAAAGCCAGCTGGGGGGCGGCAGGGAAGACGGAATTAGAGATTTTTTGGAGCGGCACCTGGGCCCGCTCTCCCGCGTTA
>VZTI01004487.1:523098-544492 GCA_013397865.1 Struthidea cinerea
GGCTGGTGCTGCGGCTGGGTGTCCGCGCCTGCGGGCTCCTGCTGCGCTTCGGGCCGCTGCTGCTGCTCTACCCGCTGAGCCGCCTGTGGCCCGGCATGGGCGCGCGGTGGCTGCGGCTGCTGCGCAGGGCGGCCGAGGCTGCCGGCCCCACGTGTGTCAAGCTGGGCCAGTGGGCCAGCACCCGCAGGGACCTCTTCTCGGAGGCCTTCTGTGACGAGTTTTCCAAGCTGCACGTCGAGGTGAGCCCGAACCCATGGGGCCACACCGACAAGCTCTTGAGGAAGTCCTTCGGTGAGGACTGGATGGGCATCCTCAAGTTCCAGAGCCGGGAGCCGGTCGGCTCGGGCTGCGTTGCCCAGGTGTATAAAGCCTATGCTGACCTCGCTGCTATTGCCGGCTCCCGGGCCAAGGAGCTGGAGCAACACTCGGAGTTCGGGTCTGCCTTTGAAGCGTGGGAAGTGTCAGGCTTAAGAGGCCTCCTCGGGTGGCTGAGAAGGAGGAAGAGGAAGGAAATACGGGATGAGAGGAGCAGGGAGGAACTGAGTTCTGCAGACTGCTCCCAGGGAAGTCCCGTGAGTAGGATGTCCCTTATGGAGCAGATGGATAAGCCACTCCTGAATTCAAATCCTTCATCAGCCAGACATCTCATTCCCGTAGCCATTAAAGTAAGTGATGTGCCTGAATGGTAGGTGTATGAAAATGGAGTGTGCTGGATGAGGTCCGTCAGATTTTAATTCCCATGGAGAGGAGGAGCTGGCAAGGCCAGGTAGAACAAGAAGGGATGCTGTCTCTCTTGGTGTCCTTTCTCAGTGCTTTTGTTCCAGCCAGCCACAATCCACACTTGCAGTGGCTCCAGCTCTTCCCAAACGGAGAGCTCAAGATTTGATGTGGCATGTGGGTACTAGGAATGCCTACAAGGGCCCAATTTACATTAAAATAATTAATACTAAGGTTGCTTGCACCTTCCAGAGACTGATCCCCCTTCTCTGCTCACATGAAGAAATGTAAGTGCTTTCCAGCAAAGTTTATTTAAAGAAACCTTGTATTTGAGCAGCTTCAAATACTAGCCAGGGACAGGGCGAGAGACTGAAAGTGGTGGAAAATGTCTTTGGGTGAGACTGTAGTCTCCAGCACAGATACACTGCATTTGGCAATGATAAAATGTTTCTCTACAACCTAATCAATGGCAAAATATGAATTCTTCTGAGGACTAGCAGAGGAAGCTGGTTGGCTCTCAGTCTAATAAGCTGAGTTCTGTGTATTTGAAATGTATCACTTGAGCTCATTGCAATGGAGCGTCTCCGGGGTTGATGTTGCCACTGCTCATTCTTGTGCAGGTCCTGCACCCTGGGCTGGTCCACCAAGTCCAGATGGATCTGCTTCTCATGAAGATGGGCAGCCGCATCATTGGACTTCTCCCTGGCTTCAAGTGGCTCAGTTTGACAGAGATCGTGGAGGAGTTTGAGAAGCTTATGATGCAGCAGGTATGTGCCATGCCATGGTCCCCAGCTACTGAAACAAAACTGCCCTTTGTCTTGCTACTGGCTGGCTCTAACTCTGTTCACACCACTACATCTTAAATGGTTGGATGAAGGCTGGCTTGTTCTTTACTCATGTTCTTCAGTCTAATCAAATCACATAACGTTACTGTAGGAAAGCTCATACACTCCCAAAGTAGCAAAGCAATGAAAAAGCAGTCTTTATTAGATCTAAAAATATTTTTTAGACTTTGAAAATAACTTTTAGACTTTGAATGTGTTTTCTAGTGGACAGCCTGAACAGCTAGCTAGCCATAGTCACAGTCCTTTTTGCAGCATTGTGGAAGGTGAGCACTGATTAGACACCTGTCGTCAGGAAAAGAATCTATCCAAGCAAGTGCTCAGCCATGTGGTATTTTTTCTATAATTGTACATATATGTTTGTAATCTGTACTCACTAGACATGTTTGTTAGCACTGAGAGATATATATATAGGCATAAATAATATGTTTTACATAAGTTAATAACACATTCTATTTTATATTATCAGACTCACAGCGTCAGTAAAATTTGCAAACTGACCTGAAAACATCCTGATTCACTAATGTCTTCTAAAGACACAGTCCTGAAACACTGCTGCTATCAAACTTACAAAGATCTCACTGCAGGCTTAATTAGGCTTACGTTTCTATATAATGAGCCATTATCTGCTAATTTCATTTTTGTGTCTAGATTGCAGAGTCTGAAGTCTGTAACAAGCTTTTGAAAGTCTTAATTATTTTCTACAATTGCAAAACCTCTACACAGTAAATCCATGCTGGGAACTGTTGACTGGGGTCAGACGTGACTCGAGGTCATTTGTACCAGTTGGGCAGAGCTTGGGGTGGATGTGCAGAACACTGAGGGTTAGGAGAACATTGTAGCTTTTTTGCTTTGAGTGAACACAAAGTATTCCTGGGTTATTCCCCAGTGCCAGACAAGGGAGGTGAGGCAAGGTTATCCTTCCTCCTTGAGCAGCAGCAGACAGTAGGAGGGATGCCCCTGTGTCAAGCCACTGGATCACTGAAGAACCAGGGCCTGGACTTGGCATAGTGGATTATTTTGTATGTGTTACATTGAATTTCTTCCTGCTGTGGCTGCCTCTCTGTCAAGTGAGGCTGGGGCTGCAGTTCTTTTGTCTGCCTGCCTTGCTATTTGGACAGCAAGCTTCAGTTCAGGATAGCATTCAGTTCAGGATCTTGTTGTATCCTTGAATATAATGTGGTCCTGGTCTATTCTGAGACACTGTGCCTCTAGTAAGGCACCTCTATTTCAAAGGTGTTGGGTTGTGGACCATCCATTACCCAGTCTGCTCCTCTTCCATCAGGGAAGCTATAAGCATGTAAGAAGCACCACTCTTATTTGGTTTCCATTCTGGCTTTCTGACTAGTTCTGTTGGTATTGAGTATTGCACCTCCCACAGGATCCTGAAGAGCTAATCCTAATCCTGAATCTAATTTCCAACCTGCTTTTCTATTTCTCCCTTGAGATTGACTTACGCTATGAAGCCAGAAATCTGGAGCGCTTCCGACAAAATTTCCTAGATGTCGATTTTGTGAAGTTTCCAACTCCCCTTTGGCCCTTGGTAACGGCAGATGTTCTAGTGGAAACATTTGAGGTAAGAATTGCAGGGTCTGGGAGCAATGGTTGCAGTGAGAAGGCCCCAAGGAGAACATGGCAAGGAAATGGTTTTTGTGAGAAGGAGGGATTGGAGGCAGAAGGATGCTTTTTTATTTGCCTAAGGAGATTGATGTCCTTAGTGTCTATTCCACTCTTGGTGTTTGCAAGCAGTGGATCCCAGAAGACAGGTAGCAGACAACTCCATCTAGAAGGGAACACCTGGCCTGAAGCCAAGCAGACCAGCAGTGTGTCCAGCCACCGTGTGCTTGCCTGCGCTTTGCAAACCAACACCATGCTTCACCTCTCCCCTGTGGTGGGTCAAAGCAAGGAGCTCAGCAATGTGACACTTTCTGATCCTTGCCTCACTTCCCTTGTGGATGTTTGAGTCACAGACCAAAGCTACTCTCGGGCTTAGTTTTCCTGCACGTGATCCTGACAAGGGCGTTTCTGGCCCTGGAATACCGTCTGTCTTTCCAAGGAACAAACCCTTGGTTCTCTCACGTTCTCCATCACACTAGGTACAGCCTCTCTGACCAGTCCTTTGCAGGGTACTGTTATCACCTTCCCTGAACTCTTGGCACCCAGGTAAAGGTGTGTTTGAAGGTGGGATGCAGGGGGTGTTTGACCCCAGCTCTGTCTCTGTTTCAGGAGAGTGAGCCCATTTCACGCTACCTGCACGTGGAGATTGGCACGGAGCTGCAGCAGAGACTGGCCAAGATGGGCATGGACATGCTGCTAAAGATGGTAGGCACTTGGCTGGGGCTGCAAGTGAGGATTGTTTTCCTGCGGAAGCTATTCAGTTTGGATAAGACAATGGGGCTAAAGAGAGAACCCATTTGCTTCCTACCTGTGCCTGGTGTGGGTAAAGCCTGGGCTGGATACACCCCTGCTCAGGCTCTGCCACAGGGCTCTGCCACTGCAGAGGGGCCATCTGCCTGCACACGGTAGGACTGAGCTGTGCACCTCGGTCAGCCTTTGCTTATGACACACACTAATCCATTCAATGAATATTCACGTATTGCCCAAGCACCTTAAAGTGCAACATTATTAGCAAATGTCACATGCTCTGCAGAGATCGTGGATGTGACTCAGAGGGAAATCAGTGAGTTGGTTTCTTCATTTATCAACTCCTCTAAAACTGCCTTTTTGTAATGGAGAACTAAATCTGGAGTAAAGAAAGCAAACCTGGCCAGATTCAGCTTCTGGCTATCTAGTTCTTCCCTATCTGAAATAATCCCAAATAATCTGGAAAGGAGTGTTGAGAGGGTGGTACAAGTGTCTTGTGAGGAGCCAGGAGAACCAGCAGAGAAGAGTTGCAAAAGTTCCTGACAATACTGAGTGGGCAGTGCATGTCAGATGAAATGCTGCTGCTAACTGCAGCATTGTGCTAGGGCAACAGTGAGCCTCCAGTTCTGGCTCCATGTAGTATGACAGGCTCTGAAATAGCTTTTACCACTCAGAAAAGCAATGCTGGAACTAGAATAGTTTTATGCTAAGATTGGTTTCAAATTTTAGGAGTAGGAAAGAATTAAAGAGCAAAGAAACAACATCATGTCTGTAAGTAAAACAAATACCTCTTCTTGAGTACTCTGCAGTTCCAGTCCCTCGCTGTCCAGGACCCTCCATTTCAAGGGCTGTAGCAGAACTAGAAGAGGTGCAGAGGAAGGCAGATAGGATGACTACTCATATGGAATGGCTTCCATACCAGGATGGTGAAATAATTTGGACTCTTAACTCTGGAAAGCAGAAAGATGAGTAGTTTATGACAGAGATTATACAGTCATGCATGCACAAGAATGAATATGGATCTATTGTGTACAGTTTCTCCACGAGGAAGACATAAAATTAGCAGAAGTAATTTTTTTCAGGCAACACCAAATTTTTTTTTTTCACACAGCTCTGATTTTTTACATGGCAGTTGAACAAATTCGTAGGAGAAATCAATGAAACACAAAGAAACTCCTTGGGGCAGGAAGTCCTGCAGTCCCAGGTTGCCAGGAGGGCTAGGGGGGGAAGTACTGTTTTGTTCTTGTCCTCTTGCCAGTTCTTTCTTGTGCTCAGTGCTAGCAGAGACAAAGAGCTACACAGATTTATTTCCTCTTCTCTTGTTTTCCTTACTTTTCAATACAGTTGTAATGTGGGTTGGTGTCCTGCACTAGGCAAACTCAACCATGCACTATAACCTTTGCCACTGAATGGCAAATGGCCTATTCTTACTGCATTACTCTTTGCTAAGGCCCACCAGTGTGCCCCAATTTCGGGCTAATTGCCAAAGGGCACTGCCATTCCCTGCTGGGACTCCTGGCTGTCCTACCTGACCTCTAGCAAACACACTGGATTGCTTCACACGGCTCTGCTGACTCCCTGAGTACCAGCCCTGTCACCAGAGCTGGCCTCCAGCAGTGGTGCTGTGGTGCTGCCAAGGGTGATGCCCCATCACTGGTAATGACAGAGAACAGACCGCAAATTACTCTCTGCTGTTTGCCTGGGGGCTTTGGTGTGGGCAGGTTTGCTTGGAACGAGCTGCTCTCAGACTTACCTGTCCTCCAGATCTTTGTCGACAACTTTGTCCACGCCGACCTGCACCCTGGGAACATCCTGGTCCAAGGCGCGGCCCGGCCGGGCAGCTCCCGCCCGGAGCAGGCGGCCGTGGTGGATCTGTGTGACACCCTGGTGCTGGAAGTGCGGCCGCCCCCGCGGCACCTGCGCCTGGTGCTGCTGGATGCCGGGATCGTGGCCGAGCTGCAGAGCGCCGACATGCAGAACTTCCGCGCCGTGTTCACAGCTGTGGTCCAGGGACAGGTGAGGCCCCTCAGGCATGGTGCTGGGAAGCTGAGGCTGGGGAATCTGACAGCCAGAGTGAGAGTTTTCTCTCTATTTCCCCTTAAAGTGCTGAGAGGGGCAAGGAGGCTTGCTAGCATCTTATCCCCAAACACAGGGATAAGATGTTCAGCTACAGCAGGGAGGCTGCCAGAGTAGAGCAATTTCAGGGCCCCAGGAACTAGAAGGTGCTGAATGGGAAGCATTGGCTGCCACTTCCCGGTTAGGAGTGCTTCTGCTGCAAGTTACGAGTGCCTGGGAGCCACTGTTGCAGAATCTGTCAGGTTTTGCTAGAGAAGAGGAGGGAATGGGTTAATATCTTGATCTGCCACACGTGTTCCCCTCTGTGCCTTGCTGCTGGAAGGCCCATAATGCCTTCCTCCGTTTTGCTGTTGTGTCAGCATCTGTAGAAGAGAGGAAGCAAAACAGGTGTGTGTGGGGGGGGTCTGACCTCTGCTAGGCTCCTCCATGTAAGGGGAACTACTTTATCCTCCTGCCCACTTGAAACACACTGTCAGATGGACTAGAGAACCCAGTGCTGGTGTCTCCTGCTCCTTCTGAGAACAAGCATTGTGCTCCTACTTGCCTGTTGCTGCCTCTCAGCTGCAGGGTGAGTGGCTCACTAAACACACCTCAAGAGGGACACATTTTGTCTTGGTCTGCTGAAGCATGTCAAGGAGTCCATGCTAAACCCTGTATCCAGGCCCATCCTGTGCTGCCAGAGGCACTTCTCAGCTACTAAAAGCAAGAACTGCAACCATCTGATTGCAAGTCACCAGTGAGCAAGTCCTGATTGTGCTTTTCAACTTGTTTCTCAGGGGGAGAGGGTGGCAGAGCTGATCCTCCACCACGCCCGTGCCAACCAGTGCCAGGACATCGAGCGGTTCAAGGCTGAGATGGCAGAACTTGTGACCAAGTTCCGGGGGAACACCATTGCCTTGGGAAAGGCAAGTGCATGTCACATCCTCACTTACCTGCAATTCAGTGTAATGTGGCACTGAAAACTGAAACAAAAGGGTTTTTTGATCAGCTGTTAAATTCTCCTTGTGTATTCCAGCTTCAAGTGGGAAATCTCCTCTCGAGTGTCTTCAAACTATTGATGACCCATAAGGTGAGGTCCTGTCACTGTCTGCCTTTAATAGCTGGAAGTTTATCTCGGGAGGGAGAGCTACTGGGAATATGACAGGCTAACAAGGAGGGGGACTGACTTCTGAAACCAACTGCTAGGAGAGGAACTGCAGGAATGCATCCAGGTGTTGCAAGCATGGTGTTTCTCAGGTCTTATACACATTCTGCCAACCCAAATTTCTGTTTTGTTGGGGTTTTTTTTGTCTCAATATTTCATTTAGTGGTTGGTATTGTTTACCAAAAGGTGTATTTTTGTAACACATAGTTTTTCCTACTTTTTTTATAGTCCCTTAGACTATAGATACCTCCTTAAAACTGATTACTTGGGGGACAAGTTTCCACAGTTGCAAACAACTTTAGAAATCACGAGACCTAGCGGTGAGAAGGTTGTCAGCCACAGGGCTGCAGAGTCCAACTGGTGGGGTTACATTATAGTTTCAGGTGTGCAAATACTCTCCCCAGCCTCTTCCCTTCCCTCTCTGCTTAGGCAGAGCTGGTACCTTGGTTGAAGGGGTACAGAAGAAAATAAGCTCCATTGAGTCCATTCAGTCTGTTGTGGTTCTAGGTGAAGCTCGAGAGCAATTTTGCTTCCATCATCTTTGCCATCATGGTTCTGGAAGGACTAGGACGTTCACTGGACCCTGAACTGGACATCCTGGAGGCAGCTAAGCCACTGCTCATCAAAACTGCAGCTTCTGCCCTCAAATAGACTCCTGTGGCTGCTGCCCTCTCCCTGTGGGGGGTTACCTGTTCTGCCTGTGAGCCAACACAGAGCGAAGCTGAAGGGGTGACAGCACATGTACCCCGGGGATATGCTGTGTAGTGGCTGCTCTCCACTAATGCTGCCTTCAGTCATTTCAGCCAAGCACCAGCCATGGGATGATCCATGAAAGGTCTAATCCAGAAAGCAGGAAGAATGTGCACAATTGGACATTTCCCACTCATTGCACAGTTCTGAGAGCTAATGTGCTCTGGTAGTTTTTAAAAACATCTTCAAAAAGATGTTCCTTGCTCAAGTCTGTTTTAAAATATATCAGGTTAAATATTTAATTTACTGACTTACCTGTCACTGTGGTAAGAGAAATGATGTTCTAGCATCACCTAAGCAACACGTTCAGGCTGAAAAAAGCCAATAAACCTGTTTGTCTTTTGTACTTTTAACTTCTACTTTTATTGTAGAAGTGTCCTAACATCCTGCATGAAACGGTCTGTTCTTAGTCATTTTGGATGACAAAAACAGACTACTTCAATTTTTGTTCAAACTTCTGTACTCTAGTACATTATGATAGGAGTTTGAATTATAAACAGCATAATAAAATATTTACCTAGGCAGAAAAACCTAATTCCATAATAAAAAACAACTTTTGGGAATATCTGTCCTGGTCTTAATTTTTCTGTTTCTGAAACTTAAAAGGTTGTTTTTTCCCCCTCTGTGTGATTTTCTCTACTACCCTCCCTGGTGCTGCCCTGATTTCACTCTACTCTAAACCTTAACTGATATGCAGATACTTAGGGTTTTTTTCCAGCAGTTTTCAAACCAGAGTCCAAGCGTTTTCCTACTGGATCAAAACCACATTGCAAATGTTTAAAATCAAATAAAGCCAGCAGAAGAGCTGGATTATACGTGGCATTTACAGTCAGTTATTTTAATAGCAGTATTAAAATTATTTTATGGCTGCATTTTAATAGTGAGAAATACAGTCCATGAATGATTGGAAAGAGTGTGGTACTAAATATATTCCCAGATATACCCCGTGTGAAATAGCAGTAGAGCAGGGTCTCTGCAGCGTTCTGTTCTCAGGTGGTTAAGCAATGAAGAGAAAGTACATAAGCAGACAATCTGCTGTTTTATGGTGATTATAAGGTAATGATTAATAGCACATAAATGAAGTCTGAAAAGTAAGTTTAGATTCAGCTCAGTATATTTCATATACTTTCCTTTAATCACTGCATATTCCATTTCCAAGTGCGTAAGGATAAAAGCAGGAGTAGAGTTTAATACCTTTTAAGTTTTAGGCTTGTTTCTTTAAGTCTAGTTAAGAGTCATAAGCAGGCATTGTCCTAACTAGCACAGGATTTTATGTAAAAGAACTCAAACAAGAAGAGAAGCAAGCAGACCCCCAAACATTACCCTAAAGAAAAGCTCCATGTGCCACCAGCACCCACATTCCCTCAGTAGGGTGTGTGCCAGGTCTGGGGCACAACCATCCATGTTCCTGCTGAGCAAATTCCAGCCAACTTTTCCAGCCACTCAACAGAGTGGAAACTGTTCCAAATGATGGGATTTCATGTCTAAAATGCAAAATTGTGCCTCACATGTAGTTTCCATAATCTGATGCAAGTTATATTTCTTTCAGACCTTAACTTTGACGTTTTGTTTGATAAAGCCTTCACCTTATATTTAGGTTCATCTTTCCTTTTCCTTTTTTTTTTCCTTTAAGCAAAAATCTGAGGATGGCTCATGCACATTATGGACCCTAAAGTTTAAAAATATCCATTTTAGCTATGAAGGCCTCAGAGTAGTTTGTAAACATCTGGATGAGAGACTTAACTTGGTCTTTTTAGGGAAAAGCTGAAGGCATAGCCTCTCCATTATCCCTGGAGGAATGCAGTCTGACATTGCTAGGAAACTGCTGGCCATTCCGAAGATTGGGCAGGATTTCAAACGAGCTCCCTTTTATAAGTTTTCTTAATTTTACTTTTTTCTTTTTTTTTAAAGAAACTGCCATTATCACTGCTGCTGTATTCTTGTAAGAGGCATACATTTTTAAAATGTGCCAGAAAATGTGTATCGTGTTTCTAAGTGTACACAGAATGTCAGGCAGAAGTTAAATTTTGTATCCAGTTTGGTTCTAGGCATTACTTGAAACAAAGTATCACATGTATCATATCTACTTTAGCACAATTCTGTGTAAAATAAAGGTATTTCCGTATAGCTCTGGCTGTTTCAGCAAATAAATTGTGCCATGTCCATTTTCCTTTCCTAAATACCCATCTGAAATTTCTGGTTACCCAGAGCTGATCAGAGCATTCCCTGAGACACAACCACTGCATTTTGTACCTTAGATGACATGAGGAAGAGGGAGCGCTTCAGGATGCGATCAGTATAACCTCCTCCTCCTCCTCTCTGGCACCTCCACTCACGACAGTACAATGCACTAGAAAACCCCTCCTTTCTGATGCAGAAAAGTACCTCTAGGTGTGCCCTGCTGCTCCCTCTCAGGGCAGGGGGAAGCCAGTGACTCCAGAAAGAAAGGCAGGTAAAGGACAGAGCAGCGGAAGTGCACTCTGGCTGCAGTGAAAGGGAGATTAAAGACCTCTCCAGGAATCCTAATGCCACCTGTCACAACTCTGCTCTGGCACACTGACTCACACCTGACAACAGAGCAGCTCTGTGGACTGCTGCAGGCCCCGCTCACCCACTGTGCAGCTGCCTTACGCAAGCAGGGATGCCCGGAGCAGCAAAAGGTTCTGTTCCCTGAGGTACTGCTGGAGGGCACGGAGTTTTTGGCCTTCTTTTTCCATCTTCAGACGAGAACTGTCTCTCCTCTGGAACACTCTCACTTTGGCAGCCCAGTGCTGGTTTTGCTGTTTGTCCTGCTCCTGGGCTTCTTGTTCCAGCACTTCCTGCCGTGACTGTCTTCTGCTCCTCAGGAACTCCTACATAAAGACATTGAAAACTGCACAGTCAGCCTTCATGCCAAATTTCACCCTCACTTTTCATCTCTGTGGCCCCCAGCATAAAAAGGACATGGATCTGCTGGAGTGAGTCCAGAGGAGGATCCCAAAGATGCTCAGAGGGCTGGAGCACCACTGCTATGGAGACAGGCTAAGAGAGTTGGGGTTGTTCAGCCTGGAGAAGGCTCTGGGGAGATCTTTAGGCACCTTCCAGTGCCTAAAGGGACTGCAAGAGAGCTGGAGAGGGACTTTTTACATGGGCATGGAGTGATAGGACAAGGGGGAATGGCTTTAGACTGAAAAAGAGTAGGTTTAGATTTGATATTATGAAGAAATTCTTTCCTGTGAGGGTGGAGAGGCCCTGGCACAGGCTGCCCAGATAAGTTGTGGATGCCCCATCCCTGGCAGGTTGGACAGGGGGTTCTGAGCAGCCTGGTCTAGTGGAAGGTGTCCCTGCCCATGGCAGGGGGGTTGGGACTACATGAATACAATCCAAACCATCCTACAATACTATGATTCTCACTAGTAGAAGTCAAAAATGGATATAATCTATGGAAATTCATTCCTTGCATGCAGAAAGACTCCTTTTATGGCACAGATAGGGAATTTTACTTTCCACCCTTCATCTTTATACATGTGTCAAAAAAGTGTTACCCCTTTTTATCTCTAAATGATATAGTTCTACTGGATGTAAAACAGGTGGAAGACAAATACTCCAGATAGTGACAGTGCTGGAAACACGGCAGAAGAGGAAAATAACTTCTGGAATTGCCCTTACCAGCCTTTCTTTCTCTTGTCCACAGCTCCTTTCATTGCTTTCTGCTTGCAACTCCTCTCTCTGCAAACGCTTTGTCTTTAAGAACTGAAGCCTCTGCCTTGCCTTCCTCTCCTCCTCCTCTCGAAAGAAGGATTCCTTCCTGCTCCTCTCAGCCCCAGCAGCCTGGAGCAGTGCCATGTGCTGCAAAGCTCTCTCTTTGTGCTCCAGCTGTTTCTCCAGCCCTTGCAATGTTCTCTGACGCAATCGCTGCCTGTTTCCAAAACAAAATTTCTCAAATTTCTCATAAAGAAAGAGCAATAAAAAAAGAAAGACAGTGTGTAAGACACAAAGCAGATATTCTGGCAATCCGTGCTCAGTTAATATTCCAGAACTCTTTGTTAGGTTATGAGGATTAAACCTGCATCCCAAACAGAGGCAGAAAAACCCCCAAATGGGCTGGTGCCTGATGTCAGCACTTTTGGTCTGACAAGAGGATTGAAGGGAATTTGCCCTTGGAGATAATGCTGCGTACCCATTCCCTCACACCTCGAGCACCAATTTTATTCCCATTAAGGAATGACTGTGAGCCCTCTGCAAAGCCCAGAATAAGCACAGCATGGGATGTGCAGGGACTGAAGGAGAGCAGCAAGGAGCAGATGTTACCAACCTTCCAACATTTAGCACAAAAAGCAGTCAGTTCCCAGCATCACCTCTGGCTGTCCCTGCGCAGCTGGCGTCGGATGCCATCTGCCTCTTGCTGCTGATCCCTCTTCAGCTGCCTCTGTTCCTCTTGCCACCTTTTGTGCTCAATCTTGGCTCTGTTGAAGTCCATCTCTTTCCACCTCTCCTGAGATGCAGCACTAAGTATTGATTTCTAAGAGAAAAAAACCAAAACTGACCCTCAGTCCCATCAGCACATTTTTCTAATGCAAACTGTGAACACACAAAACCAGAACAGCCCAGTTCCAATGTCACTCCTGAGGCCTAGAAGCTACAAAGGCTCACAAATACTGTAGTGTTGATTCCCATCCATGAAAATGCTGAGGATGATGCGAAAACCTGTAGAAAACATTAGACTTAACCAACAATGAGGTGCCTGAAAATCCAGTTTTAAGAGTTCTCCATGAGTCAGTAGGCTGTGCTGTTCTGGTGTTGAGCCAATGCTTAAAACTCCCCAACCTTTGGGTCAACTTCTGGACCGGATGGAAAATCCAGGTTCAGACCACAAAACATTATATATTCCTTACTAGACTTTATTAGCAAGAGAAGTACCCGCCCCCCTCTGGCCAAACCCAGAACATTCCCGGAGCTCCCTGCAGGTGGTCCAACTCTTCACCTCCTGGTGTCTGAGATTTCTACCTATGCTCAAGCAGTCTCTGTGTTTTCGTCAGTAGTAGCTTCATTCCAATGCTGTAGTGTTGCTGATTTGTGTTTTTAAATGCACTGTGCCGTGTACAGAGATGAAGGAGCACCTACAAGGCCTCTTTTCACAGCCACAGCGAAATATTTGTTTTTGTACTCCCTACAGTGCCCTTTATGAGGGAAGTGCAAGTAAACACCACCATAACTTTAGACATGTATTCCAGTTTACATTGCTAGACCTGTTTGGAGCTGGAACAGAGTTCCCCCAAAATATTTTCCTCTGTCAAATGCATCCTCCTTCCTCCTGTTCCTAGGTGCAGTTAGCATGCTCCTGCTATCAGCTGCTGCTCTGCAAACAGAACGTCTCCTTCCAGTACTTTCTTGAGGACAACTCAAATACCACAAGCTGGAAAACACTACAGGACTTCCAAATAATGCTCCTGCCAGTCTTACACAGCATTTTGACTGGTTTCCCTTAACACATGGATCTGTATGGCTTCCCAGGGGCTGCAAACAGCTTTGTTCTCCAGTGTGTTGCTATTCTTAGCAAAAAAATGTACCTTGTGGGTGTTTGCGTTTAATGACACACACAAGGAGAGATCAAAGAAAGAATCAAAGGTGTTTATAGGTGGGAGGTGAACAAATGATGTTTTCCAGCAGGTAAAGTACTGGCCTAAGGATCAGGAGACTTCTAGTTCCACCCCTGCCCTAACATGCACTCTTTGCTATGGGACTCAGACGACTGCCTAAACTTTCTCTTTTTTGCTTTCAGTATCTGTAAAAGAGGGACAATTTTTTTTGCTATTTAGTAGAGCTGGCTGAGAAGCTTATTTAGAAGAGATTAGATCTAACATAAAAAAACATTCTGTCAAAAGTGCTGAGCAAAAATACCACAAGTGCCCCGTCCTGTACAACGTGGGCTCCCAAGCGGAGTCCTTAAGTTTCTATTTATGCATAACCATTATTCTACACAGGCATCACTTTTGTTGCAGCAAAAACCTTTGTGAAATATCAAAGGAGAGAACATTCTCACACGTCATAAACGAATCTCCTCATCCTAAGAACTAAATCTGGTTTGGACCAAATACTTACAGTGATGCTTTTGTCTTTTAGACGATTTGGGAGACGTGTGCATCTCCCAGCCAGCAGGTTGGTGGTACTGTGTGGTCTCTGCACACGAAGGGCTGAGCTGATGGTCAGGCTGTCTTTCTCCAGTGATTGATTCACTTGGGCAAAGAAGCTCTGGCGCCTAAAAGGAGCCAAAGCACTGCTTCCCACAGAAGGGCTCCTCTGGGAACTCTGGACTGGAGCTTCTGCCACTCTGGACTCAAAAAGGCCTTTCAAATAAATTAGGGCAAGGACACATGAAAATATAGGAAGCTTATAAAAAGAAAGCAGATTAAAAGAACAAAAGGTCTGCTCATATAAAATATATCCAAGCAAGAATTTTATAACATTTTCCTCCGAGGAAGTGGGACATTTTTCAGTTTCCATAAAGGGGTTCCAGCTTTCCAGAAACAAACCTGCCATTGCATTTAGGCAAGAGTTTTGCCTGGGAAGACAAGATCACCGACTCTTCTTACAGCTTCTCAGGCTAAGGGATTGTTTACGTGGTACCTCACAGACAGGCATGAGCTGCTCTGAGACAAGTAAAAACGATAAATCTTTATAGGGCAAAGCCTGAGCTCTACATCCTGCTGAGAGACAGGAGACATAAGCATGGGCACAACCCTGCTAATACAGCTTTTGGGTAACTCAGAACATGAGCAGAGTTTGCTCACACCTTTCTGCTAAAGGCAGGGCAGACCTGAGTGGCAGCTGTTGCATGGAGTGATGCAGGAACACCAGCTGGGAGGAAATGTGCATTCCTGTTTGACTTTTCATTCTCCCTCTTCCAGCAGTGTCACAAAGCAACAACGGAGAAAGCTTTAGGCTTTCAGAATCTTCTCTTAGATTCTGCAATTGTCACAAAGCTGAGAACAGCAACAAATTGATTAAAATCCTGATCCCGCCCCTTTTGGCTGTTAAGCGAACAGATTTTACTCAGTGCCATTACAAAGCAATAATTTTCAGCACAGATAGGAGGGTTATTCTGAAGAACAGTTCTGGTGAAATCTTGTTGCTATACACAGTCATAGTTAATGTTACATTTTAATTTTTAAAGGAATTTTTTATTTATACTGAGCTCTATGACATAGTTAAGAAACCCCAAAAGCTACTGCAGTAGCTGAGCTGTAAAACCCCAAATTCCCAACTTCCATCTGAAAATCCTTTCACCTTGAGAAGAAGATGACTAATTTCTCAAGCCATAGCACCATTAATATCTACATATAAAGATACATAATGGTGCTATAGTCACAGCACAGCAATATGGTATTTTCTTTTGAAGCACCAAGAATTATGGTGACAGATCTTATACATGATGCCATCCTGCACTGATATTATGTGCTAAGTCTTATGTTTGGGTAAAAGAGCTACAGTTCCAATACCATGCTCGTGGTGTTCAAAATTAGCTTCAGTTTCAGCATCTTGCTGTCTGCTCTCTGCTTCTTTCTTTTGATCTGTCTCCATGAACCAGCTGTCTGTGTTGACAGCAGCATCAACCATAGCATGAGCCATCTCCCTCTGAGGGCCCTGGAAAAAACAAGAAATGCAATTATAATCCAGACCTGATAAGGAAAAGAATAGGTTCATTTAATGAATTCACAGCATAAGATCTTAAGTTGTAACTGAATTTTAAGAGAGAATGAAAAAAACCAAATTCTGGGGGAAGTTCTTTATTAAAGAAACACCGCATAGGTAATTTCTGATCACTTCCTGAGTTTCCCTATGTCTTCAAATGACCTAAAGTACTTTTGCCCGAGAGGGTCCAAACCAGTACAAAAGAGATCAGGCCAGAGGAGCTCTGGCTGAAAGACAGCCCTGCTTCTGGCACATGCCAGAATTTGGATTCTAACCCTTGCAGAGCAATGGAGATAAGGCACACATAAAGCTCCTCCTTACTGATCCTCACCCAGTGCCCTGCTCACAAGCACCAAAGCAGCTGCTGAGGATTACGTAATTCTCTTGTGGTCCTTGACTGGGAAAGGGGACACCTCTAACAGGGTGGAGAAGTATCTTAATTGAATTATGCAAGAGACTGCCTTGGTTTGGAACAATCCTTACTGTAATCCTTACCCAGTGTCAAGCCTTCTGACACTTCTTCCTTTTTTGCCTTACCGCCTTCACACAGAAGCAGAACGCAGAGGAACTGGGCAATGCAACACTTCTCATATTCTGCATCTGTGGAAGAGGTTCTAGAAGCCTGCTCCAGCCAGGGACAACGACAGATTATAGCTCTAACCCCAATCAAAGAATCAGGAAGACAGTGCAAAGTCTCTCGATTCTTTAGCAGGCAGGCCTAAGGACCAGGTCTTAAACCTCTAGTAATTGTTTGGTACCAAGGGCAGTAAAGCTGAAGTAACAAAGCAGATATTTATACAAATAGCACACCATATATTATCAGAAGAGCCAGGGTGAAGCACTTTTTACCTTCTCAGTTTCTATAACCTCATGGTCCTCCTCCAAACAAGACCAAACATCTTTTGGAACATTTTCTGTCTCCAAACTCTTCTCTTCCTTTTTCTCTCCCTCTCTGGAAACACTTTCTGAAGATGCAATCCTCAATTCAGACAGTTCCTCTTCTATTTTCTTGCTGAGCTTTTCTTCAGTCAAACTTGCTCCTGGGATGAAGGCATTTTCCTGCTGCACTTTGCAGCCTGCAGGCCGTGTGGGTTCCCAGGCTCCAAGGCAGCACTGGGGAAGTGAGGTACATCCCCAGCTACACTTTGCACAGGGACGAGTGGAATACAGAGCCCCTGGGCAGCAATCCAGGTCCAGGTGACCCTGTCTGTAGTGCCCTGAGGCTCTATAACCCGCTGTCACAAGGTATGGGTAATCCATGCTTGAAGCTACCACCATCTGCCTGGCTGCTAAGGGCATCTGCAGCTCCAGGATGATGCGTTCGCTTAAGGGCAGGGGAATCCGCAGAGCTTGGGCAGAAGACACCTCCTTAGTCTGCCCGTTCCAGAAATTCACGAGCGCTCCTCTTTCATTGTGTGCTGTGCATATTGGGGGAAAAGACACCAAGGCAAGTAATGTATTAGCAGCATGTCAGTCTGTGTGATTTATCTCCTAGAGAGCAGGAGGTAAAAGTAATGACTTGTGTTTCAGTTTTGTAACAACTTCCATGATTTTATTCTTTATAGGTTTCTTCTGAATTTCCTATGAGGAGACAGCACATAGAAAAAAAATCTCACTTGTCAGAGTGGGTGGGATTTTACCCTGAAATAGCTGGAAAGAAGACTAACAGATAATCAGGTGAATATTCAGGAGGGCCAGAAACATTTTTTGCCTTGTATTGGGAGGCAAAAATACCAGCCCCTAACTTTTTAGGAAATTTTCACCCACAGAACAAAGCAAAGGTAAATTCTGTGAACTGCGTTAATTCTGACCCTGAAAAAGTGGCTTAGTGCCACCAATAAAAACATGATGAAGATAACCCGAACAGCAGGAGGTGAATTATCTGTGCCAGAGCCTGTTCTCCTCCCAGCACAGTGACCAGCACCCATGGCGAGCCTAGTGCTGCTAAGAAAACCAGAACACGCAGTACCTAAAGGTGCTTCCTTGTTCTCCACAACCCTCAGCACAGTGCCAGGGCCAAAACGTTTGGCTGGAGCCTCCCATGGTGCCAAGACTCTGTCCCCTGGAGCAAGAGGCTGTCGCCGGGCATCTTCGTAGTGGAGAATGTCATAGAGAGGCGTTTCCTGCAGGCCGAGCTGGACCTTGCCCTTCAGAACACAACTTTGGTCAAACTCAATTAAAAAGCCTTCCCTGGAGCCCTGCAAGAGTAAAACATGTGGTTTGCAAGGCAGACAGCTGGGTCCAATTAACAGCCAAGCTTAAGTGCTAAGAGGGAAGTGGCAGAAATCCCAGGAAGTGGAACGTGATCTGGGAATGCAGCTTTCCTCTTCTACCAGGGCTTCACTATACTGTGTTCATACCACTTTAAAAGTAAATAAAGAGCTGGGGCTTAAGGGGCTGACAGACTTTTTCTTCCTTTCACTTTGGACTTAGATTTTAGTAAGAATACAATTAGCAGGCTAAGGCAGAACTCTACCAAGAAAACATCCCATCACAAAAAGACGAGCCAAAAGAAGCTGTGTATGATGCAGTTCACTGCAATCAGAAGGATAACAAACTATCCTTCAGCAATCAGAAGGATAACAAACAGTAAAAAGTCACAACTGTCATAAATTCAAACACTTTAATTGAAACCTTCAGCAGTGGGTGAGGGCAATATCTACTGCCAAAATCTCAGCCTTCTTTGCAGATCTTTGAGTGCACTTACACAGATAATGCTGTCAGCTCCTACTCCAGCTGATGCCACTCATGCCTGTAGCTGTCCCCATCTGTTCTACCCCACACTGGAGCTTAAAGACATCCTCCCCTATACTAGCACCAAAATTTATTTAACTAACCTGCAAAATGAACTTGATTTTTAAAGAAAACCTGCAGGGGGGATTTTTCATCTGGCATCCAAAATCATCTCACAATTCCCAGAAACACAGATGGAAAAGAATGAGGAAAGCTCTCAGTTTGGTAAAGAGGAAGTGGACCCTGGAGACAAATATTTTCGATTTCTAGCTGCTGTTTAGCTAACCAACTCTGCTGCTAGGCTGGGCAAAAGTACACAACAGGAATAAGGGACCTGTTTTGTCTGTCTCTGAATAAAACTCATTATAACTACAAAAATGGATTGATCTCCAGGCTGCTCTTACTTGCAGGGCTCCTCACAGCAAACAGCCAGTCAGCACCAGGTAACAGATGAAAATGGGATGCGGGGAGGCAACAGTGGCTATGAAGAGCACGGTAACACTGCAGGGCCACCCCACAGAGAGGGCTCGGGACTGGTGAGGTATGGGAAGAACAGAGGAAAAACCATCCATGCCCTTACAGCCAAGTACCCAATAAATAGTTACTTCACCTCCTGGACAATGTGGCCCAGGTAGTAATAACCATCAGTTTCTCTCCTTGCCAACACACGAGCTCCCCTCAGGACACGGGAAGCCTCCCAGGACGAACCAATGAAATTCCTTTTGGTTGAGGATATCAAGGGCATGCAAAAGGGACATGGATTCCATGCACAAACATGACAGCTGTGGAAAACAAAAATACAAGAAGTAATGAAAACCTTGGCAACAGATACTCTGCAACTAACTGCAGTGAAAACAAACTAAATCATGGAACACACCCCCCACCCTGCAATAACTGTCTTTGTTTCCCAGCTTTTTCTTCTCTGCTTTTCCAGTGACCGATCTACAGATTATGAGCTTACTGTGTTACTGGACATCTTGGCAGCAGAGAGCCACAGGAATCTCTATCAGCTGTGTGACAGCAGTGGACATGTGAGATGGACGTGGAGCTTACCTGGAAGGGGGAAGGAGGAGATGGAAGCAGAAAATGAGTATGATTTTTGAACACTTGAATCCTTAAACAGGAATACTGTTTATAAAGTTGAAATTTACTTTCAGTTTATTACTTCTCTCTGTAAATCTTCCACCATATCTTGTGGTACTATGCTGCTTATCTGTAAATTCATCACAAATAGTTTTGGTTTTGAGAAATCAAGTTTGGAAAGAAGGAATATTAAAAAAAAAAAAGTAAGAGCTATATGATAAACCCCCCTTGTGCTGCACCTGGTTTCTATTCAGCTGCTAGGTACACAGCAGGGGTGGGCAGCCCGTGGCCACATGTGCACTGTTGCTGCTTACACAGCTTCCAAGCTCCCCTGGCAAGCAAAGCTGAAAGGTCAATGAAAGGACCTGAAGTCAAGGAAGAGTGAAGAAGGTGGGGGTTGAATTTAGGGGGTCAAAGTTGCCTCTGCAGGTCAAAGCCAGCAGCGGAGACATCCAGCCTGAGCAAGATGGGAAACATGAGATACTTGAGAACAAGGACACAGGGAACAGAATGCCAGGGACTGCAAGAAGGCAGAAAGACAAAATACAAAGTAGTTGGAAGGTGGAGCTGACAATAAAACGATGAACTTTATATCAAAGCATTCAGCTTTTATGGAAAACCATAAACTTGGTATGGAGCACCTTGAAAGGTTGCAACATGTTATTGCACATGGTAGGTAAAAACAGTAGTTCAATAGCTTGCTGCTATTCCCTGTAACCTGCTGCTGAAATTGCATTAGAGCTCTTACAAGGCTCAGATGAGCAGGGAAATCAAAATCAAGGCCATTCACTGCTGTTTCAGCTGAGGATGTCAGGTGTTTGGGATGTTGACAGACTGAGAAGATATTGTTACTTACTTAAAATACCTTCAGGAGAGTCGCAGAAACTCTCCTTTGTAGAATGTTATCCAATGAAGATTCAGGAGGAACTAACAAGTGTGGATTAATCTTACATTGGCATCATACCTTGTCAGGAGGAGTAGGGGGGTGTCTGATTCCTTGAAAGGATCCCCCTGATAGTCTGGCTACATTCTTCATTATTTTTTGCTTGCTTCTTTCGTGATCACGTGAACGTCCCAGAAGGCATACCGCATTGTACTACTGGATGCAACTAGTTCTCCACAAGAAGTTGGAAGAATTCCTCCGACCCTGGCTCTGGCATATGTCAGTGAACAGATTCACCCACCGGCAGGATGGGTTTTCCATCACCCTCAAAGTGTCGGGACTGAAACCGGGCTGCAGCTCCAGGAACACTGCCGAGTGAGCACTAACCGGGCAGGCGCACCACTGTAACACCTGTGGGAGCGGGAAAAAGGGAAAGAAGAACAAAACCCTCTCAGGTGCGCAGGTCGTCGCTGAGGCGGGACAGGTGGGAATTGTGTACTGGGTATTCCTGTGCTGAGGCGCCGCCCCTGCGTTCCCGCTCCGGCAGCCGGCCCACAGAGCGGGAAGAGGCTCCGCAGCAGCCGCTTCCTTCGGCCCGAGGGCGAGTCCCGCGCCCTGGCCCCGCCACGGCGGAGGCGCCGCCGGACACCGCGCGCGTCCCCGTCGCTGCGCAACCGGACAGCTCGGGCCGGGCCGGGCGCCCAGGCTGGGAGAGAGAGGGACGCGCCGCTCCTGTAGCCCCTTCCTTAGAGACCAGCAGCTGGAACCGCCTTCTCCCCGCGCCCCACAACAGGAACGGCTTGGCTGGGGAGCTCGCCCCGCTCTGCGACCCCCGCGGGCGACGCCAACTTTTGGGAGAACTCACGGAGAACCCGCCCTCGGTGCCGCCCCGGCGCTCCCAAGTGCTGTGGGGAGTGAGGAGGCAGATGTGCGGGGGCAGTGGGTGGTGTCTCCGTGCCCCGGGACACCGCCGAGCCCTGTGCCCTGAGATACCTCCCTTTCCCGGGATACCTCGGTGCCCCGGGCCGTCTCCGCCCCGGAAGGCGGCGGTCGCGCCAATCGGCGGGGCTGTTGCTGGGCGGTGCGGGTGACATTGGGCACAGCCATGGTGGTGGCGGCGCTGGGCCGGGC